>JAPFBL010000035.1:2107500-2542500 GCA_026182355.1 Hermatobates lingyangjiaoensis | reverse complement strand
GAACATTCAAGCTTTGGAGTGGCTAAAAGTTGTTTTCAACACTTCTTTTTTTTACTGAAAATCTGATATGTTCAATTCGTTTTAACTACTTTTCATAGACAAAATTAATAACATTGGTTAAATAATTCTTAATGTTAAAAGTTTTTTTAAATCTCATACATATTAAAATGTTAAACATTTTGAATAAAAGAGAAATTATATATATAATTAAGTCATTTACTGTTATTTAATCATGAGATCTCATATCAGGTTTAATCTAACGGACAAGGAGGGATCTGCAGACAGAAAAGTTCCAACTCAACCTCTGGTGTACTACTCAAAAGACGGAAAAGTTTCAAGATACAACCTCAGAAAGGTATTAGAAATAAAACATAATTGGTCCTCTTAATGGCAATATTGTTTTCAAAATCTTAGTAATCAATTAGTTCATAGGAGGATAAAAAGCTATTAATGTTATAAACTACTTTTAACGGCTTGCCAGGTGAAGGGTAGTTTGAGGCTATAATACTCATTTTTGCACCCATCCCACTTTCAGTTTGATTTTCTTTATAAATTTATGTGAAATCCTTGACTATGACAGCTCAAAAGATGACATAGACTGCAGCAATAGAAAAATATCACATACAAGTATGTTTCAGGTTTTGGTAAATACCTAACAAAACGAAGTGTTGAAACAATAAATACATATTTATTGCAATTATAAAATATGTATAGTGTTTTAGGAAAATGTTGTACACATATAAGATATATATGATATGTAAAATGATTTACCAGTATTTATTTTTTAATGAAAGGAAAAGGAATGAGTGAAATGATTGGACAAGAAAATTGAAGGGAAAGAGTGATACATTTGAGAATCCAATGAATTGGATCTCGTTTACCTAAAGAGTTAGAAAGAGAAGAAACAGTTAGTCTCCATACAAAAGTATTTTATCAAATGCGTCTCGAATGCTTAGTGTTCATCGTCAGGTTACATCTGCAATCTAAATGTGAATAAAAATGTTAAGTTTATACAGAAAAACAACCAAAATATAACCTAACTCAAAAAACTAAAGAGAGTTCATTCCTGCCTCTGTAAGGTGATGTTGAGTGTTTAAGGAGTCATAGGACACTAAGGGAAAGAGAGTCATATGATAAGGAAGATGGAATGAGAAGGGATGCGGCAGGTATGTTTACATAACGGTACAACATTGAAATAAACACTATGCTAATGTAATGTATATGTAACCTGAGGATCAACACTAAGCGTTCGAAAAGCGTTGATATTTGATAAAGTCTTTTGTGTGGAGACCTAGTGTTTCTTCCCCGTCTAACCATGAATAAATACCATATAATAAATGACTCATGGAAGGGTATTCTACGCCTTATTGCTTTGAGAATGACAAAAAGGTTTAGAACCATCAACTACGAAGCCATATAGAAAGGTATAGCATACATAACACCTATTCGGTGAGTAGTGAAGGAAATTTGAATAAGTGACTAGCATAGAAAATGACGAGAAAGTAGAATATGAGGCCATATACAAAATGGGAATCGACTGCATCCACAAGTCGACTAATTTCAAAACTCTAAGATTAGGAAACGCAAAGACTGACTTTTCTTAATGAAAGCAAGACCCCAAGGGGATAGAACTAACCAAGTATTATAAATATAAGTTAGGTCAAACCTGGCAGGATTTCTTGCAATTCTCAAGGGAACAAATTGACTCAGGGAAATCATACTTTGGAAAATATTAGTACTTATTAATATTTAGCAGACAGTCAAATATATATAATATATATATATATATATATATATATATATATATATACCATTGCAATGCACTCAAATACAAACAAACAAACAAACAAACACACACACACACACACACACACACACACACACACACACACACACACATACATACACATACACAGATCACCTCAGAAAGTGTATTTCCGTTGAAAACTCTATTTCAAAATGATAAAGACTGGACGAATTACTTTTATTTCCTATAGTTTATATAAAGAGTGAAAGAACGTGAAATAGGATACCAACACACGAGTGCTTTGTACAGCTATTGATGATGATGATGATAATGATGATGCTAGAGCATGGCTTTCTCATGTTTCTGATCCTCTTTGTCAACTTCATCACACTAGATAGCATCTGTTCAAAAGAGTCCCCTTCTTTAACGAATCATCTCCATTCTTCCCCTTTTTATAGGTTAATTTTATTTTAAACATAACCAACAATTATCACTGCAAGTTAAATTTTTTTTAACTTCCTACTTAGTAACAGCATAATCAAATCTTCTTTTTAATTCATGGAATTTCTAAAAAAACATCAATACAACTTTTGCGTTTCAAAACTTTTTATTATAATAATGTTTCGTGGAAAATGAAAATATTCTTTGAATCAGTACCGTTTCTCTCTACTACGAAGAGATAACCCTGAAGAAAAACCGAGTGCTTTGTAATTGAGTTGTAATGTAATAAAACTGTTTACGGAAAACTTTCACCGTAGTTTCCAACTATAATTTCAAACCACATAATAACTCGTTGCCAGCCTAAGACAACCAGAAGTACTTGTACATGTTTTAGACATTGTTTTAGAAGAAAGTTCTTAATGACAATTTAAAGATGCTGTGTTTTCGTTAAGTTTAATCTGTTTTTGGTTTAATCTGTTTGCCATGGGCAGATATTGTAGAACCAAATCAATAGGTGATATCTCATTATCATTTCAAAATCGAGAGTCGGCGTTAAACATCCAACTAGTCCAACCACAAAATCGCTTCCCAGGCATTTAAATTGAAATCTGGGAAATATGTCCAAATTAAACACATTCCTACAAGTATGCATGAATTAGAATTCAGAAAATCAATACACCTCTAATAAGCCGAGAGTGTCGCATTAAATATTAATTACTCTAGTTTATTACACTCAAAGCAAATAGTAACGTTGAATAATACATGTTATGTACACTAGAAACAATAAAGATCTTTTTACAGACAGATATTGCTTCATCCCGACAGGATTTTATATATTATCTTACTTAGTATTGGCTTATGAAGAAATGAAATAAATAAACAGGACATTACATGGTTTGATACAACAGCAGGAATGTTGTTTACATATAAAGTTGTTTCAGTAGAGAAGTTAGTATCTTTCCTTTTTGCCCCTTAATGTTATCGGGGGAGGAAAGATGGAGAATAGCGACTTTTAGAAAACACAAGCGAGCGAAGCTAGCGCATTGTACAACGCTAGAAATTAACCAGTTAAACAAACACGTGGTACAGCGCCCCACTTAGCCGGGTAGAAAGCCTGTACTGTTAAGTACCGCAGTTACCACCTCTGCGACGGTAATGCCAGTAATAGCCACACTTGGATGCAGACCCAAGGAGCAAGTCTGTCTAAGTTCAGAGTGGTTAGGGTACCTAATTTGACCGTTTGATGCAACAGAAAGGTTGTCTTGTTTGTTAGAACACCTATAGGCCTTCATGTCTAGGGCTATTTATGGGGGGAAAATGCAAAGGTTTTCAGTGCGGTCTGTAGAAGTTTGCATCAGTTGGATTTAAAAGAACAGTAAACTTCTACCAATTTCTACCAGCTAGATGGCAAGTAAAAAATAAAAAATGAGGCACAATAATGTTCCAGCTTCTTACAGAAAGTGTGGCTCTTTTGTTACATAGTACCCATTTTAGTTAACAGCTAGCAATATTGCCAGGTTAATTGCTACATCGAAAAACCTCTATTACCCCCATAATCAAGTTTTTTTTAAAGTAAGGGTTTAAAACGAGCATTGACTGTGGTTCAAGGATTTACATATTTTCAGAAGGATGGATTGCACAAGATTTTAATCTCCGAAAAAAATTCAATCTTCTTATAGACTACCAACTACTGTCAAAATAGCTATTGCTACACTCTTCCTGGTGGCTGTTACATTATTTTGTCAAATGTTTACAGTTCGGTGAGCTGCCATTCCACTTGGTCCGTTCCAAAAGATTTACAGACCTATACGAGAATGTTCTCTTCAACTATCAATGGCTTCATGCAAAACTCAGTTCCTGCCCTCTACAAGCCGTCCTTAGTGATTTCGAAGATGCTTCCAATAACATTCATGACAGAGAAGTTACAAGGTAACCTCCAGAATCTCAGATTAAATTGAATAAATTAACTAATTCTGAAAATAATTTAATATGCCTAAAATATTAAATTACTAACCGTTATTTCAACAAGTGGCCATTTATAATACATATTCAGTAAAAGAGTAAGGGAGTATAATAATGATTTTTTAGTATGTATGTATATTTGCAAATTTTTGTTTCTAATAACTATGATTCCTGTCTTCATATTTGTTTTGAAGTGTATATAATCAACATATCAAGTAATAAGCTTTGAATGCAAATGACTAACCTTTAAGTACTAGTTCTGAAATTAAAACATTTTAATAATTTTCTAGAAATTATAGTAAATATTTTTTTAAGAAATAGATAAACAATTTTACAATAAAATTTTAAAGCAAAACAAAATTCAAAAAAAAATACTTTAATTTTGTATTTGACATTTCTGGGGTTCAATACCCACTCTGGTACTCGATTTTTTTACGTATAGATGAATAAGTCTGAGTATGTTATCTCTCGGAGAGGACATTAAGCCGTACCGACCGTGTACGATATCAGGTAATCGTTAAGGATACTTACTCTAAATACATTCGAGTTAGGCACAATTAGGACTTCCAATGTAGTAGAATGTTCATTCCGTGTTATCTAACAAGTATCGATTTAGGAACATTGGCTTAAAGTCCTCTCCGAGGGACGACGTGCTCAGATTTATTCAATTCCTGCCTGAATAAATGGAGGGTCATAGTGGTTATCGAACCCCGTATCTACCAGTCCTGAGGCGATACGTTGCCACTGGGCTACCCTCTCCCCTAAGAAGATATACGGCTTATCCTCTGCTTTTCTTCAGCAGTTAGTTTTAACTAAACATCAGTATGATTTTTAATTTCTAGGTTTAGGATAGTTGCTTTATCCAAAGAAGTTTTGCTTCATATTTCTTAATATTTTAACGATCTTATCATCCTGAATATTTGTTCTAACTGAAGATATACCTGAAAACATTATTTTCAATCGGTTATTTCTAAACATTGAAGAATACCAACAGTATTTACAATGTTGGTATTCTTCACTAAAGATAAGTGTCAAAAACAAACGCGAATAGGATTATTGTTTTGTCTTTAAGTGAAATTAAGACTTTAAGTGAAAGTCTTTTGTCACTTAAAGACTATTAATAAATGAATAGTAATACACGTATAAGTATAAATTAATAATTAGTTATTACATTTTAATAAAGTATAATCCATAATTTAATAATCTTAATAATTCAATATTTTATAAATTAATTAATAATTAATTGGATTAATTATTAATGATCTCAATTCAATTCTGTAATTAATAAACTGATTAATTTCCTTTTAATGTTGTTATTATTAGAATTCTTGATTACTTCAATCCCTTGGTGAATGTATTAGTAAGAATCTCTAGGTGTACTATTATTATTATTATCCCCAAAGAAATTTCTAGTAACAATTAAAGGTGAGCATCTTACCATGTAAATTTATTATTTATAATAACGGCTTTATAGGTTATCTATCTTATAGAGAAAAAAATTGTAATTGTGCCCAAACAGGATAAAAAAACAGTCAGTTGAGTAAGATACTTTACGTGATAAGGTACTTCTCCTTTAACTGATATACTGAGGAGTCATGCTTTTAGAAGTATTAAAGTATGATGATAATAATTATGTATATGCTTATCTTATGTCATATTGGAATGACAAAATTCTTAGCACCGTAATAAATCTTTAAGGCGGCTACTTGATTAATTAGTCATTTCGTTTTTATGTAGTACGTATACACAGTTCGATTTAGAAATAGAGTCAGTTAATTTTTCTTTGAAATCATTTACAATACTTCACTATGCTATTCACAACACTACATGATCATCACATTAAAATAATATAATTTTGACATATCAATGAAATAATATTACAAATCAAACTAATTTTTCGAAATTTTAGCATACTAAATCTTAACCGGATAATTTTTAAAAAATTGTCAGCCCCATCCAATCAAATTGAGTGTAAAATTAAATAAGGCAATTCTATTTTACAAGTGAACACACATGCAGCCAGCTGATTTTTATGGTACTGATTAGAATCTTTTAGGAAGTGTAAATTCTTTACAAAATGCTTCTGATACCATACTAAAAGCAGTTGCAGAGACAAGGCACCTAAAATTAACTTTTCCTTTTTTGGAAAAGAAATTGTTAGAAGGGCGCGAAGTAAGGGAGTATAATTTTCATATAATATTCAACGTTAATTACTTTACCAAACTAGTATTCTCAAACATATTTATCTTGTTTCTACTTTTAAGAACATATTATTATGTTACTAATAATACTATTTGTCAGGGAGGAATTAAAACACTTGAAAAGGTAAGTTATTGAACGAGTGAGTACTTTGCATGTAAGTTTTTCAAATGATTACATATTTATCTTTCTCTTTATTAATGCTTTACAAATAAGCCAAAGATTTCATATTATATTGCTTTTCTTGCTATATACTTTTATATTTTACATATTGTATTTTTTATATTGTTAAATTTAATAAAACCTTATGATATACTGAGTATAAATGTGATTTAGAGTCGCTAGAATTAATTTTTTAGCAAGTATCACCATATATCTATTTATATAGGTAGTATAACGTCATAATATTTTCGATGACGTTACAATCAACCGTTAGGTTGATAACTAAGCAGAGAGGAGTCCGAGACGTCATAGAAGTGAATGACTAGAAACCCTGAAGATCTAGTACACCCGAATAACATACTAATTATATACAAACTTATTTCAAGCAAGGGTTTATAATTCAAAATGTATTACACTTTACTTTAACAGAAATTACTACTTTGTCGTCCAACTTAAGACTGGAGCATAGCTGAATTACAAATACTGCTCTCTTTTAATGTTAACAGTGAAAGTTTAGTTTTGAAATCATCACTGTTCTTTCTAAAATTATATTCATATCCAAATAAATGATGTAAACATTTTCAATTAGCTTTCTTTAGCGCTAATATTTTTGTAGATAAATTAAATAAATAGACACAAAGACCTTTAGAAAACCTGGTTATTTTTCGGTATTTACCCCATAAATTAAAATGGCTTCACACCACAGACACTGTTATAGTTTTTTGCGTTGTCCAGAATACATGAGCTCTTGTTATAACACCCAAGGTAAGCAACATTATAGTTTGCTATGGTTTAAACTGCCACTGTATTAAAAATCAGCCACATTTACGTCCTTTCAAATGTTTTAAACCTCTCCAAGGGTTTCAATGTATTTTTAAAATCTTTTTAACCTTTTTTCAGCTTATTTTTAATGATTAAAAAAACATAATAGCGTTGTAGATTTCTGCCTGATGACAATGATAAAATTAATAAATACTGTATAAATAGACTGTATAAACAGTGAACAATACACTTCATTTTGCACACCATCACTCTTACAGCTACAGCTCTAGTAGAATTCAGTTGTTATTAACCTGTTTGATCCATAACATGTTTGGCCAATAACATGATCAGTTGTTATTAACCATTTTAAGCCTTCATAATTAAAATATCAATAAATATTAATTAAAAGATAATTAAGAAAAATATTTTATCCCTTATAACTATCATAAAGTATAATTAACAAAAAGATTACTTTTGTTATTTCTATTTTTATTAGTTTCACATTTTTGAAAAAGAAAGTTCTTACCAGAGCAGGATACAATTATTGTTGAGGCTGCTAGGTCATTTACCCACTACTTGCCTCATGATATTAAATTCTTTCGTTTTGGCTTAAAAGAAGTTCATAAAATATAATATAGCTTAGTTCATTGTTAGTTTTATAGTTTTAAAAATGATAGTTTCATTTATCGGTTTCATTAAATATTTATGCCTTCAATTTTCAATGTTCTTCTAAACACAAATTAATTAAGTTATTAGGCCTTTTTATGATTTTGCTTGAGAGGTGAAGGGCTTTATTCATGAAGACGGGCAACTTTTAATTTTCAGTAGTTGTCATATGAGGCCTTTTAATTGAAAGTGGTATAAGTAAACTTTAACAAAAAAGTAAGTAACGATAAAAATGAATGCAATTTGCTGTGAACTTTTTATTTATAAACTTTTTCCAAAAAATTTGTTAAAATTTAATATAAATTTTAACAGTTTTTTTGCAAAAAGTTAATTAATAAAAAGTTCATAGTAAATTGTATTCATTTTTATCATTACTACTTTTTGTCAAATGGACTAACACTCCTTTTTAAAGAAAACGGCTATATTTCGCTTGCAAAAAAAAATTCTCACTCAGATTGTCTCAACATTATCAATAATAACTTATTAATCCCATAACAGACATCATTCTACCTCTGGTACATAGTTTTGAATCGTAAATGCTAAATAATAAGTTTTAAATAATAAAATTTAATTGTGGAGGTTAACCGTTAACACAATTAAGCAGTTAAACCGTTAACTGTTCCAGCAGAGGTTGATTAATAGAGAAGTAGTTTATCAATGTTAAACCTCAGTAACAAATTGGTTAAATCCTGTAGCAAGCGGTTTTTTATATTTTCGTCTGAAGTCTTTTGTTCACTCTGTCTTTGCCAGTCTTTTGATCCTTTTCCTTACCGTTTTCTTAACTGCCCTCTCCACAATACCATGCTCTCCTACAGACTTCAGTTCATCGTGCGAGTCGAACGAGGACCATTTACTTGATGAAAAGATCTTGGTTCCATCATACAATTTTTTACTGTGGTTTAGATATTGACATTTATATTATATGTTCACTGTGAAATCTTTTAATGAGTTACTTAGATTAATATTTCAGAAATGTTTGTGTGATAAATACATTTTTTTATTAATTACGATCTTTAGCGTAATACTAAGTTGGTGGTGATCCCATTTTAATTTTGTATAAAAAATACAAATTTCAATGATATAAAGGTTATTCTACCAGTATTATTAACCAATCATTGAACTTTAAATTGATATCCTATTGTTAAGTGAATCCCTCTTATCTCATAAACAGCAGATGTAGTCGTCCATGCGGTTTGCTCGTAGTGCATCTTTTAGTAGGCCTACGAGTATATTAGTTTAGTGATTAATTTGTTCATTTATTTTATTATCTGTGTTTTTATGCTTATATATTACAAATGCTTCTATTATATTTCATTTTTGTTCTTTTGTCGTATTTTGACTAAATTCATTAAATTTTTTACACCATCTGGATCGTGTTCATATGGATTTAAATTTGTAGCATAGTTTGACTGGTTTGAATTATTTGAGTAATCATTAAGGTGTTCTTTAAAACGTTATTTTAATAGTCTACATTAGTGCAGTTTGCAGTACATATAAATATTTACAACCCTTACATCTTAGTTTGTATACTTCAATTTTCTCTTTTCTTAGCTTTATAACTGTTTTACTTATTACTTATGTTATTAAATTGTTAGTTATGAAATCTACCTTTTCATTACTTCGGTTTAGTAATTAATTTTCTAAGTTCTCCAACGATGTTATGTACGCGTTTTATCACTGTTAATGTTTTGTTATTATTCGTTTTTTTATACTTTTATTTTTTTTACATTTTATTTGTTAAGGCTGAATTATTGATATTGACACTACTTATTTGATAGGTATTAAAACCCAGGATCTTTTATCATCATTAATTCTACTTAAAGATGCCACACCCGTCGGACGACTACAGCTATTTATGAGATAATATATATATATAATAGGATGATTACTAACTTCTGTGGGTCTAACAATGTGCATCTATCTGAATTGACAATCTGATTACGCTTTCAGCCATTTTTTATATGAGGTAAATATCAATAAAACGTCAAAAGTTGTATCATACTTACTTTTTGTTGATAAATGAAAACAGATTGCAGTAGTTATGTTGAAAATCACCATTTTCCTCCCATTTTATTATTGAATTTAACATATGATCACAATGCTACTAACTTTTTTCAAATTATTTACCACTGAATAGTAGGCATAGATTATTATTGCATTCGTTAAACAGATCTGCGAAGGAGTTTTTAGTAATTCAGAACTAAAAGTTGATATGTGGTTTTTAAAGAAACTTTATCTTGCTTTACTATCCTTGCTATGCTTTCGCAGATAACAATTTGATAATTGCACGCAATGTATCTGATTATGTATTATTACAGTTTTAAACACTTTACTTAAGAATTTATTCACTTTTAAATTTTCTCTATTATACACGAGCTTTGCTTGAACATTATATTTATACAAATTAAACATGAAGTAGCCTCTGCATTACGACTATTTAACTGGTTGCCTTGAATTTCTCCACTACTTTCCGTTGGGCTTGCGGTAATTCTGAAAGAGATTTAGACATAGACGCATAAAGCAATATTCAAGAGTTTTGGTAAACGAAACAAAACTACTTATTAAGAATAAAAAATGAATTATTACCGAAACAAGGTTTCAAAAACACATTGATAATCTTCAGCGTAATCTAACTAATAAAGGTCTTATAAGTTTAAAGAAAATTTAGAATTGAACAAAGATCTAATAAGTTTAGAAACAATTTAGAAGTAAACAAAGGGCTATTAATTAAAGGTAGCATGTAGGTTCGAATAAAGTTACAAATGCAATGTTCTTTATACTTATCAGACCCAAAATAGTTACATTAACCTGTAGATGATCAATGTTTGATTGAAAGCTTCTTACAGCAATAAATAGTTTTCCATCTTTCTAAGTAGTATCAGCGTGTTTACCAAAACTCTGGAATATTGTTTCATATGTCTCTGGCTAAATCACTGTGCGAATTACCGCAAGTCTAACTGAAAAAATGGGAAATTCGAGGCAGCAGCAGAAAAGTCGTTAATGCAGCAGAGGCTGCTGCATGTTTTAATTGAACATGTCTTATAGATGATTTGAAGCCCACCTGTACAAATATATATATATTCACTTTGAATTCAGATAAAAAGCCTAACTAGAGAAGACAAGTTCAGAAACGAAGAGACCTAACATATAGCTTAAAAAAACACATTTACTTACTCTAATTTTTTGGAAAATCCACCTTTGGGAGAAAAAAGGGAAAAAACTCCGGAGGTGAAACGGATGTTAAGGTTCCTCTCTTTTTTCTTTTAAAGACAGATTTTCCGATAATTAGCGTTAGTAAGTGACATTCTTTACTCTGTGTGTCACTTTTCTTTTAAGCTTATATATTTATGTATAAATTCTTTACCTAATTTGCTATTTTTTTCAGTTTTCTTATAAATGTTTTCTATTTGCCAGATATTAAATGTTATAACCAAACAAAAGTTTTACTTTCAAATTCCATAAATTGTACAAGCACTATAATCCAACGTTTTAGGGGCTAGTTATCATAATGTGTATTGAGTACCATCAAATGTGGGATTCTCCATCCTAATGAAGAATGTTCCCTAATGTAGGATAGTCTCAACTGTTGTTGGTCCACTTAATGTGGGATAAAAACCTACTTGACGTTAAAGAGCCTGTAATGTGGGGTAGTCCCCCTAACCAAAGCCCTTTTTACAAAGTATTAAAATAGGATGCCTTGGGAAAGATAAGATTCAGACCAGGTTACTTTCAATTGAAAAATTTGTTAATTAAATGAAGCAGTTCTAAATCTAGATCTTTGACAAATTCTTTCTGTTTGCCACAAACTGCTATAAAATTAATTATTCTAAGTAGTGCGCAGTGTCAAGAATGATGAAGAATCCCTGTAAAAAATGAAAATGAAATGTTTCAAGGAATGACACTAGGGAGGGCTAAAAGTCAGGGACACTTTGACAAATACCTCTTCAACATGACTCCTACGTGATATTCATACTCCTACGCCTCTTTCCCAAGACCATTTATCAAACTTTTCACAGCCATTTTATTCTACTACTTGTATAATAAATATATTTCATTAAGAATTTTTTCAATTTTTGTTCTAGTAAGGTTCTTTATCTTCTTTATTTACAAACTTTATTTTTCTGGCCTTGACGTCATTCAAATATAATTCTAACAATACTATCCATAATATTATTCATATTTACTTTTTTATTGGAGACATGCTCCAATGAAGAAACAGATATGAATAAATCTATGGATAATTTTGTTAGAATTATATATGAATGTCATCAAAACCAGAAAATAAAGGTTGCAAATTAAAGAAGGTAAGAGGAAACGTATTAAAACAAAAAATAGAAAAAAGATTTAATAAAACTTTTTTAAAAACTGTTCCCCAAATATGTGACTTCCCTAGCGTCAAACCCTTCTCAATAAAATACCTTTAAGTCAGAGTTACGTGTATGTCTTCAAAGATCTTCAGGGCTACACCAATACAGAATTAATTACAAAAACAAGAAAAATAACAAATTCTGTATTGGTGTAGCCCGGAAGATGTCTGGAAATATAGATGAAATATTGGCTTAAACGTGTTTTATTAAGAAGTGTTTGACGCTTGATGAAACCTCGAAAAAGAAAAAAATAGCTTAAATTATATATATCCAACTTGTTATTTTTCGGAAAGTGGAATGTTAAATGAAGGAAGGAAAATAAGAATGTTGGAGGACACAGGATGATGTTAATGCTGACGAGTGTGAGTGGGGTAATGCTGGTGTTTGTCAAAGTTTAAGATAGCAGTAGGATAATAACGGTGAGTATTGATTTATATTACATTTTAGTCTGAGAATGTCGACATATTTGGCTGTAAGACTTTTCATCAGGTCTTTGAAGAATTAAAGTTGTTTATTAATCTTTATTAAAATTGAGTTCCTAAGCTAAACTTTGAGGCTATTACATGATTATGAAATTGATATTTGCATATATATTAAGAATTTTGTTTGATTAAAAAGGCCTGGACGATGAGAGTAGTTAGGTTTGATGGTGGGGTGTAGTGACTTGGCTAGAGATGCAGATGGTTTCATTGGTACAGGGAGCTGCTGCTGGTCGCCGACGCGCTGCGCCTGGGCGGAGCCGTCCTGGGCGAACACCCAGACATGCTGGCTCCTCAGCTGGTGGGTCGCCTGTTGCCTGAGATCGGGCCTAACCCCAACATCAAGATGTTGCTGCGAGCTTGCGACGGCCAGGGACCAGCACACTGCGCTCTCATCCCTCTGTACCACTGTCTCCACACCCCTGGAGGACCACTCAAGGCAACCTATACAACATAACTTTACATCAACCATTAATATACACCAACTTGAATGATACTAGGATGAAAAAATTCGTAAGCATGATATAATTACTGTAAAGTTTCATATTGCAATGAGAGTTAAATAATGAAGCTTCCATTCTTCTGAGAAATCGGCGTTATATTTGCACTCTATGTTAATACTAGCATCTTATCTCACTCCTAAATGGGTAAACTAACTGATTACTTGATATTGCAACAATAATTTGCAAACCCCAGATGTCCAAATGAACCCTGGATTTTGAAAAGCGCATTTTGGGAACCATAGACATAGATTACTTCTTAACTTCTTTAACGCGATAATATAATAAATTATACTATAATGTATGGTATTATAATATATATTTTGATAGTATTATTAATACAAACAATGAGTGGCAATTTACAAATCGTATTGAAAAATAAGTATAGTTGGAGAATTACCGTAAATGCCACTATCTAGTTTGATTTTCTAAAAAATTATAATTGGACGTAATCACTTAGCATATAGTTTTTTACATTGGATAACTATGAAGTTATAATTAGGATTAACTAATTAGTTTAAATATATTCAGATTGTTAGTACACAGAGGTTAGTAAACATCATATAATTGTTTACCTGAAGATCTACCCCGTCGCAAAACCGGTCTATAATATTATTATTACAGATTACTAGTTTTAGTAATCCGCAATATCCCGGCCTAACTCTGAGAGATACTTTATGTAACCTGCATTAATAAATCAATCATACTTAATTCAATGGATGTTTTGATGATGGATTTCGAAGAAAAGTACTTAAATGCGTCATTATTAACTGGCATCTAAGGTTTGATTAGGTTGCAGTGGCAGTCCCGCAAGGGAACACACATTTTGGCGCTTTCTAATACCACACAGTGAATATTCAACATTGGGAGTCCTAAATTATACCTAATTCAAGTGTCTTTGAGTAGCGATCTTTAACGAGTTCCTGGCATCGTACAGGCTCGAGACCGACAGTTTAACATCCTCTACAAGCGTACTCGGATTTGTTCACCTCCTGAGTGAATAAATCGAGGGCTTTAGTCGTAGATCCGCCCGTGTTTGCCAGTCCAGAGGCGATTACGTTATCAGTGGGTTAATATGATCCCCAACTAGCATCTACAGTCTACTAGTTGTTGACTCACGAGCTAAGAAAGCAGTTATTGTGTGGTATTTACTTATGATAGTGAGGTAAATATATTACATCTTCACCACAAGAAATTTATTTTACAACGTGTTTCGAACACATAGAGTTCATTATCAGACACATCTGCCTCAGATGGGATGTTCAGTAATGAAGAGGTACAGTAATCACTGAACACCTCTTTCTGAGGCAAGTGTGTCTGATGATGAACACTAAGTGTTTGAAACGCGTCGTAAAATAAATGTCTTAAGGTGTAGACGTAATATATTTTCCTCATTACTAGTTGTTTCTTTGTAGGCATTACCTGTTGGTGGAAGAGATCCATTATGAAGAGTTTTTGAAGCTCGTTTACCTGATATCCTCATTTTAATTGGTAGTCTCTATCTATTAGGTTTTATTTTAAATTTTTTTAATAACCTTAAAAAAGAGTTCTCAAATAACTTTTCTTGTTTGTATGTCATCGTTTAATGTTCATAGCATAAAAAAAAATAAAACATATAGAAAGGTAATATAAATATGCTATATTTAAATAAAATTGCTTCAAAAACATTTTTATTTAAAAATCTTTCATTGTCTGACAGATGATTGATAATCTAAGCAAGTAAGTAAAGGCAATAGTTAAGTAGGTTAGGAAAGGTTACAGTGGTCATCCCAAAAGAGGACACGTGGTATCGGGTAGGTCTAGGTCCGACAGCATAACGTCCTCTCCGAGGCACGACGTGCTCAGATTTATTCAACCCCAGCGTGAATTATTCGAGGACCAGAGTCGGCGTTGAACCGGATCTACCATTCCAGAGGTAAATACGCGCACTACTGGCTACAGTTGAAACCGCTTGTTACGGTTGAAATATCTTAGTCTTTTTTCTCATTTTCTTATTGTGGTTTGAAGGTTGATTATATATATATATATATATATATATATATATATATATATATTTAGGGTAAGGTATAATTGTTCATTGCAATATATTTACGCTGCAGTACTCCCTGGAAGGTCACCAGTTTGCAGTCTTTGACTTCCGCCTCACCTCTGATCTGAGATACATCGTCTCCGTATCAAATAAGTTCATCACCTGGGACCTGTCAACCAGTGACCTGACGAGGGACGTCAACCCCGGCTTGGAGGGACTAATGCAGCGTCTCTACCTCAGTCCGGACAACAAGTACGCCGCTGCCTTTACCAACAACAATCAGGTATAGTCATTAAGTATTATTGAGTGAATAATTTATAAATAGCTGCAGATTTCGATACAAGAACCTTCTGTGTTTTCCCGTTTATTCTATATAGTTTGTATTATTTCTTCATGCAAACCATGAAGGAGGTCAGAGGTCGGTAACCTTTTGGTTAGTGGGCCTAACAGGTATGTAAAGTATTGAGGGGGGGAGGGGGAGACAGGTATGCCTACAGTGTCATGGAGCAGAACTAGGTTATTAAATAGGTAAACAGATTTTCTGGGTTTCCAAAGAAAGAAAGGATTCAGTGTAATATTATTTTATTTAAACAGTACCACTTATTTTACTGTACAAATAAAAAAGAAATGAAAGACAAACATATTTAGCAAAATAAATTCTCCTTTTTTTTAAATAAAAAGATACTTGTACACATTCAAAAAGGAAAAAAAGCAAATTATGCAGCAATCATCTATTAGAAAAATTCTAAAAAGGGAGATATTTTAGGGGATTGTGAAAAATGGAATCCTCCCCCTTAATCAATTTTAAAGTTCTTTAATTCACTCTCTCCAGGTAAAAAGGAAGGGCATTTTTTTAATTTAATTTAAACGCGATATATTCAGGCTCTCAACGTCACTTTGACTAGGTTTATCTATGTTTAGAATTTAGACCGAATGCAGGGTAAGATGATGGGTGGCTATGGCCCGAGTGCCGGGGTCACCGACCTCTGGTCTAAACAATGGTTTCAATAAAGGTATGAAAGCCTTTATAATATATATATATATATATATATATATGCCAACCTCTGGTCTAAACAATGGTTTTAGATAAACAATTTCTTTTATATTATATTCAAACCTGATTCTTTTACAATTAATTGCAGTAAATTTTTTAAAATGTCAATAAAGAAATATTTTGTTATTGTTTCAAAAAGATTTTTGTATTTTGACATCACTGTTGAAATGATTCGACAATAATTCTGATGACATCATCTTGATGAAAAGAAGTTTTCATCACGTTGTAAAAGTAATGAAATTATATGATAGTTGTACTTTTCATTTAACTAAAAACCAATATTTGTTTAGTTATCAGTAGTGGGGGAGTGGGATGCACATGCAATCAAAGGTTGATAACCCCTAGTCTAATTGAAAATCGTTAAATATACAACATATTCTACAGCAACATATTTCCTATGATCCATTTTAAGCACGAGCCATAGGCTGAGTCACGGTGGTTTAAGTCATTCTCGAAGGTCATGATACCATATAAATTCAGTGTTATATAAAGGTAGACATTTCTTTAATTTCCAATAACAATGATACTGTAAATATTTTTATTGGGTTCTTTCCAGACAGTCTTACTGAACACACTGAGTAGCGAGTTCGTCATCATAGACAGCCCTCTGGAGGAAGGAGATCAAGTAGTAGGCTTGTTTCTTCTTAAATCTCACCTCATTGTCCATGGAACAGCGTCTTGGTTTATCTACGACATGCGAGGACAGCTCGAACAGAGGTAACTTACAGAGCTAGTATGTGCATGTTATTAGTGAAATAAGACGCCCTTTGTTATATTATACGTGCATGGAGGTCAGTAAAATTCATATTATATTATGAACCTTTCTTACCACATAAACTGCAGTTGCTGTCGTCCGAACGGTTTTGCACGCAGTACGTTATAAATAGAACTAATAATATTCAAAGGCATTTGTTTTAAGTACCTATCACCTTAAGACAAGTGATGCTTATATATTCCTAAATTTCCTATTACTCATATCTATTGTTATAATTACTATTAATTTTATACTAATTATGTACCTTATTTGAAATAACACTGAAAAATGAAGATCCCAAAGAATAGCCTTTAATAAGCACTAATACTTTTCAAAACATAGTGCTATTCTTCAGGTTAATTCAACTTGAGAGGAAGAAGGAGAATAATCCGTGGGCCAGAGATTATAAATATTCATGCTACACCCAAAAACGCACACATAGAAAAGACACGCGCGCATATCTTTATTATTATAAAAACAATGATCAGGAAATACATGTTCTATTGTTTCCATAGTCAAAAAAATTATGTTCAGCTAATTGTTCTGTCTGTATGGGTAGGGAAACCCAAAAACTAAAATACTTATGATCAGAAAATTTAATATAATGATTATTATATAAAAAAAATAATATTAATGAACATTATATTAATAAAAAAAAATATTGTGTGAACACTATAGAAAAATCTGGATTGGCCAACACTCAACTTTACTATAAGTAAATTTTATATCAATCTTCATGAGTATATAATATATAATAATCATTTAAGCATAATGTAAACATCTAAATGGGAGATGTTTATTAGTCTTTCATTCCTGAGATAGTACAGATAGTGACTGATCGACTTATCAATATATAAGCTTATTTTAGTGTATTACACCACTGATGCAAATAATTTCATTAGTATAACTAAAGCAGTAATAACATTTTTGAAAAGCTAAAGTGAACATTTCTTGATACGAAATAATCTCCTACAAGGAAACATGGCTTTTGTTCAAATAGCCAGTGGATTTCTTACATCGTTTACTTGACCTTGTTCTGCATTGAATTTCAGTCAAATTTTCAAATTTAAAACAAGAAAATACTCTTATTTACCCTGAAAAACATCATAAACATTGAAGAAAAAATGTCGTATAAGATAATTTATAACTAAGGATGTACGTTAATTAAATTTATTAATCTTCAAACGAAAGATTTCAATTTTGAATTATGTGTTACATTTTTGCTCTTTTATAGATATTGTTATACTGAAAAATTTATGGCTTCTTAGTATTTAATAAAATCGTTTCCCTTTCCCTTTGTCAAAAATCATATATACCAATTTTTTCTGAGTGAGTGTTATCTTTTTCCTGCCTGCTGTACTGTGTTATAAGCTTGCTTTGAATGTATATTGAGAAAAAATATATTAGTAATTAGCCTGTTTACATACTCAAATCGAAGTCAAAGCCAGCTATTTTATATAATTTAAAACTTTTATAGTTGGGAGCTTCTAATTTTTGAAAATAATAAACATCACCTAATAGACTAGAATAGTGAAAAAACTGGATATTTGCCAACAAACATAAATCCTCTTTCTTGAGGAAAGAGTCCATTCGTCACATTTCAATATCATAGAAAGATACTACAATTCACAAAAATAAAGTAATTATAAATGATATTAAGTTTTGTTCAACAGTGCAATATATGGTATAGATTTATTAAAGCATTTTATGAGACAAATCCATCATACCATGGAAGACAAAGGAAATTTATTTATGTTTATTGGCGGTGATTTTTTACATGCAAAAATATTATTTCTTTTATTTATGATATAAGTCAATAAACAATTTAAATTGTTTCTTTATAAATATCAATTTTATCTCAGTGGATTCGCTCAAAAAATTTCTAAGTCAATGTAGACAATGTAAAAAAATATCAAAAATTTGATAATTATAGCAGGTGGGTGATCCCTTAGTCTAGGATAAACAAACAGTTTTTATAGCTTTATTGCTCTTTGCCCTGATTTAAATATTATGAATTTTTTTTTTGTGAAATGCTATTTCTTCGTTCCATTATTGGTCAAATTTTCATGATTTTTTAATGAGCCGTTACTGTATTTTTTAATCGTACTGTAACGTCCCTTTGAAGAATGCAATTTTAAAAAAAAAATTTCAACTCATTTTCCACGTAATGTTCTATCTTTAGGCATAGTTCATGTTGATCCGTCAAACGGTATGACTTGCATCGCTCTCACAGGCTTTGAGATTGAATTATAAGTCAAAATTTTTACATTTTATTGAAAAAAAATATTGTCCGTTATTTTAAAATTCTGAATATTTTTTCGTTTAAATGCATTTGTAACCTCAAAGATAATGCAAAAATTTCAAAACTCTAGAGTCAGCAGTTTAGGAGAAAAAAAATGTTTTCTAAAAACCGGTTTTTGCCAAAAAAGTGACTTCCCTGTCAAGCATAATTCTTCCCAAACAATAGGGTTCATCTACACTATGGGGACCAGTTTTGTGTAAAATATCCACTTGATTCAACAAACATTGTGGTCCGTAGTGTGGTAACAAGCAATGCTAACATACTCACCCACACACACACACACACACCACACACACACATACATACATCATCGCAGAAACATGATAAAACGACTTTTGGGGTCTCAGAACATATAATTCCGTCAAAATCTCGAGATCGAATTTTTTCACGATTACTATACTTTACTCATAGTAAAGTAAAAATAGTGTGGATTCTTTGAATATATATTGATTAAAATTGTCAACCATTGAAACTGATAGCTTGGTGTTAAGTTTGTATCATAATGTTAGAGTAAACAAAAAAAAGAGGACAGTAAAAGCCCTTTAAATTGAAAAAAAAATAGATGACGAAAAAAGAGGCAAAGGTTTAATGAGAAAGTGGAGACTAAACGGATTTACTGGCGCGTCCTCCCTCCAGGGAAACCTTGCCGTATTAATCACATTCCTGTACCAGCTATTCTTTAATTTTTTATCGTCTATTTTTAAACAGTTAATAGAATCAACTTTTAATCCTATTACATTAATATGTGATGATCATATCTTTGTGACTCAATGAAATCTTAACTTACTTTTCTCTTAATTTTCAAACAAATTCAAATTTACTCAGTTTTTAAAAACTCTGTGTAGATTTATAGTCCTGAGCTGAAAATTATGAGTAACCGTAATTTCTAAAAAAACAAAATTAAATATTATTCCATTTTAAATATATCTCATCATTGTAATAGATAAAATAATAATTATTATTTATTATGATTGATAATAATAAAAAAACCCTACACAATGTGGTATGTTTTTAAGTGTAATCAGTTAGTTCTCATAGAGGTATAAAGATAGAACTATGAATACCCTAACACAGGGGTTCTTAACCTTTTTACCTTTCCGAGCAATGAAGTCAAAAAACTCTGGCCAAACCAGCACTCTTTGAAGGGACCCTAACCTAAGCTATAGAACAGTGGTTCTCAGCCCACTTGGCCCATGCACCCCTCTCGCCATTGTAGTCACAATATCATTTCCCCCTCCTCTTTTTTCCAAGATCACCTTTTTTAAAAAGTTCATGCGTCAACCAATTGTTTTATCAAATAAATATCCCCATCATTGTATTCATGAAATTTTCTACACAACGCTTCAACATGTAATAAGCAGTAATAATGAACAAAATCAGCGATTCTCTCCTCTGCTTTTAAATGGGCAAGGAGACCTTTGTTTTTACCCACCATGAAAATAGCACCAAACAATGGAAACAAACTTACTCAAATCTATGTCTTCTGAAGTTAGAAACTTGATGACAGCGTCATACACGTTCTTTTCAGTTGTCCTATCTATAAGTGGCAAACTGTAATTCTTCACTTACTGTGCCATCATCACTGCACAAAACGTATGAAACACATCACTTGTAACACTGGAGCAATGCCTTTTGTCTCATCCAGAGTCAAAGATAAACATCTGGATCCGTCTATTCTTATTCACAAATCTTCTTTAATTCAGTGCTTGCGAGCACTATTTAACACCAAAAGAGCACCAGGTTAAGAACCCCTGCCCTAATAAATCGGGCTTACAAGACTTTATCATATTGGGATATTTTTATAGTAATTAATCATTATAAATAATAATAATAAAGAATAAAAACAACATACACAGTGTGGTATGTATTTAAATACAATGAGCGCTGCTCGCTGAGATATAAAAATGGAACAATCGAGTTCCTGATAAATCCTATGTAATAACACTTCATCAAATTGGGTTATTGGGAAATCAAACGACTTACATAATGTGATATGTATTTAAATATAAATGAGTGATACTCGCAGATAAAATATAGAACTATCAATGACCTAACATATCGGGATTAAATGGTAATCTGGATATCCTTCACCAATAAGATAAAGAATTAAACGAGTGTTAATTAACTACGCACGTAATAGTTAGTTGAGAATATACTAGAGAAATCTAATATATATTTTCGTAGTGTCTTGTTTATATATCTGTTTGTTCTCTATAGAAATCAAAACTACTGGACCAATTGGGCTGAAACTTGGCATGGGAGGTCTTTGGGGGTAAATGAACAAAACTAAGGGGGTACCAGAGGCAATCCCCCAAGTTATGGTGCAATAACTTCTAATTATGGTGAAATACCAGATGAAAATGGTGCAATTCTTTGAAAAATAAAAATAAAATAAGAACAATGTTTAGACTAAATTTGGAAAGGTATATAAAGGACATTTCAATTTACAAAAGTAACAGTATTAATTTTGTAAAATAAAGTTGTGTTATATATATATATATATATATATATATATATATATATTATATTATATATATATATATATATATATATACACTTTTTTGATGAAAATACGATCCGAAATGGACAAATACAGTTCAATGTACATAAAGAAACGTAGAGAAATTAAAAACACACACTTACAGTCTCTAATTTTCGGTTGAACCGTCTTCAGGAGAGATAAGAAAGGGAAACCAAGCGCACTGATACAGAGACGTGGTAAAGGGCAGGATGTCTTTATCCCAAGAATTCCAGTCATTCCAACAGATGTTCCGTTCAATTTCAAGCGTCTACAATTTCCCGTCAAACTAAGTTTCGCAATGTCCATTAACAAATCGCAAGGACAAACTCTTTCAGTTGCTGGCTTGCATCTGCTTGAACCATGTTTCTCTCATGGACAGTGATATGTAGGATGTTCAAGAGTTGGCAGTTCCAAAAATTTATACATCCTTGCACCAGCAGATAAGACAAAAAATGTTGTTTATCATGAAGTACTCTGATATGTTTATTATGATTTGATAGAATAATATTAACTTAATTCTTCCTTCTTAAAGCTCAAACCTAAACCTGACAAAAATTAAATGTTTTTTGTATCAGAATTTTAGTTGGGATTAACCTCAATAATGGAATGTGTCTCTGTTTATAAGAAACTTAATTTGTTAACATGTTATGAAGTTTTGTTTTGTTAGAAAATATGTTGTACTGTTATAGAATTTCTGATAGAAATATATACTTAGAAGTTTAGATTCTTTGCTTCACTCAATACTTAGCCATAATTTCATTATTTTCTTATTTTGTCCCAGGCAACGCCGGGTAGTTCTGCTAGTACTTAAATAATTTGAGTAATATGACAGTAAGAAAGTCTCAAATAAGAAAGAACAAAGACAAACAAAACGGTATGCTACGAGAACCAGTATTTGAAATAGTATAAAATAGATGAACGTATATTAAAATGTAACATTAAATAAAAAATTTCTCGTGTAAAACTCCCAAGACAATTTTGAAAGTTAAATTTCCTATGAAAGTTTAATACAATGAAACTATTCTTTTAACCCCTTAATTAAACTAAATTAAAATGAAACAGATCCTTCCCAGAAACATCCAGTCTCCTTTGCAAATAAGATAGCTGAATGCAGCTTCCAGCTCAACAATAATTGTGTATAATATCACAATGAAATCAGAGAAAACTCTGTTTATTACATCTCTTGAAAATCTCTCACTTCTCTTGAAATATTTGTTCTTATTTTTTTAAAAAAATATCCTATAATAATATTTGTCAGAACATTTACTATTATAATATAAATATTGCTCCGAAATACGTTTCTGTGACAAAGATTGTGTTATAGAAGTTAATGGTTTTGACATTTAACGGGTGAGTTTGAGATAAGAGAAGGCCAGTGGAAGGGGGAAGGACAGATAATGTTCCCTGTAACTGAGCTCTCTTTCAACTGTAGGAAGGTCATACTCCAATGAGATCAGTGGTTGTAAGAAACAGATTTCGTAATTCTGCAATATGTAATTCCACGTTTGTATTCCTAATAAAGTTGGCTCCACCTTGTTTGCTTTAACACATAAATACGTGTAGGTGAATTTCATATAAATGTTAAAACAAAAGGAGTATTTCTTAAGTGAAATGGATAAATCTTAGTAATTTAAGATCTCATCTCAACTTCACACCTTATATATAAAAGTATAAATTATGTTAAAACGTCAATATACAGTTTAATCACCTATGAGTACCATTAAAGAGGACATGATATCATCAGCATAGCATCACCAAAATAATATACAAATTAAGTTACGGGATGGTTATTTGGGGGGGGGGGGGGGGGGGGAGTTCATGCTCTAGGGAGCTGAGACAAATATTTGCAAAAAAAGTAGAGAAGAGAGAGTCAATAATATTCTTATTGGTTAACGGGAAGCCACTCATTTGAAGACGGTTATTAAATCAAACAAACAAAATCACATTATTATACAAAATAACACTCCTAGAATCTTGTTTACTTTTATTTTTATTTTATAATATTTTTTACATTAGAATTTTATAAATTAGAATTAGAATTTTTTATATTAGAATATTATTTAAATTTTTATATTATATATATATTTTTTTATTATACTTTATTTATGTTTTACTATTTTGTTTGTTAAAGTCTCACGATAACCAATAAGTACCTTTAACCAATGTTAGTAAGTAAGTAAGTAATAAGTACCTTTAACCAGTGATACACTGAGAGTGTGCCACACTGTATATTAAATTGTTTCTTAATAGACTCAAAATAATTATGTTCAACGCTCATTCTACAAAGGTTCAAAAGTTTTTTCGCATTCCTGGGTCAACAGTGTCTTGAGAAATAGTTTCTGTAATTATATGTATAAGTTCAGAGATATGCACAACAAGGAGTGAGTTATGCACATCAATGCTATCTAGGAAGGAATTAGTATGGATTATTAATTCCTTCATGTCATAAATTAATTACAATTTTTTTTTATTGAATAAGGGCTATTAAAGATTTAAGTTGGCTGAATAGGAAATTAACTTGTTTTAATATCATTTAAAGTGATGAATTAGAGGAAGAAACAATTGCTCTTAATAGGATATCATATTTGAGAAACTTTGGAAGGGCATATCACACAGGCATATCGAAGATTAGGTGAGAGTAACATCATAGGTGTGGTATATCTTTTTAAGAGTGTTATCCTGCAAATTTCAAGTAAATTTGTGGCTGATTTTTAATAATGCGAACCAAATTTAACTTTGATGTTCATATTAATTTCGTTTCAAAATGACAGTGGTGTTTCCTTTATTTGCTTTAGTTATTAATTAATTATATTCTGCCAGTTTTTGTTTTAATTTAGATTAAATATTGATATTAGAAAAGTTAGTTAGACTGGAATGAGCTAACAGCTTTGAAGTATACTCGACTGGCACACATATCACTGAATATTTGGAAGTTTTGGAATAGAAGAAATGGAATATTTTCCTACTTGGTTATAGACTATAATTTTTATATAAACTATAAATTTTGTTATAAATATAAAAAATCTTACTGAAATAGACATTTTTTCTTTACAAAATTCTACAGAGAGCTTGCTTATGTTCCTGAAATAGAATACGAACATTATTATAAGAAATATTGGTACCATTATAAACATTTAATGAACCAGGGAGTTATGTTTACAGAACAATACTAGACTTGATGTGACATTTGCTTCCTATTAACTTCATTCGATTGTTTTGTTGAACCTCTCGCTTTGACAAGCTTCCATATGGAATCTTTCTCATTATACCACTCTACCAATGTAGAACTTGTAAGAGTTAAGTTTGTAGGACAAACAAATAAAAGAAAAAAGCATTGTAAAATGTGTATAGTCTTTTAATTGACTCTTCAATCATTAAGAATTAAAACAGCAAATAAAGGCTTATTTAAACTAAAAAGGGCTGTCACGTTGGTAGAGATACATTCTTTTGTTGAATTTAATATTTGATATGTTTTTTCAGGGAATGCGTTTTTCCTGTATAATTCACAAAAATGATAAATAACTCATAGTGACTGACTCCAGAGCTAAGGAATTAAAAATGGTTAGTCAAAGCGCGGCAGTTGATATTTTCTGTAAATTATTTCTCATGTGGTCAAAAACTTTGAACAGCACTAAATATTAAAGCATGATTTGGAAACTACCGAAGATAAGTTCAACAGTATTATTGGAAGAATTACGAACCTAACTTGTTACTTTCACAACAATAAAAAAACACAAGAAAGATGTAAATAATAACAAAGTTTTTGAGAAACCAAGTATAATTTAATCAAATCTAATAGAGATGTCTTGATTTTATTTTTCTCTCTCTAATAACGAGAGATTTATAAATGTCACTACTGTTTCAAAAAATATCATTACAGTAGTAAATTAGTTCGGTTTCCGGTTATTTTTTGTTTTACTAGTAAACTACAGTTAATTTGTTAACATTAATTAATTCAATACATTTGTTAATTTACATTAACATGTTACTTATGTAATTACTAGATTATAAGATAACTGAAATACATTGTACTTTATTTTTTTATTTTATTGTTTTATTTATTGTTTATTGTATTTTTGTTATTTTATAATCTACTTATTTGTAATAACCACCCTGAAGTTGGTCAAAGTTGACTGAAACGTAAGAACACTTCAATTTATTTGTAATATGTTAGCATTAATGTTTTGTAAACTTGTAATAGCGTACTCAATTTTCGCAATTAATCGTTTGGTGAATTCTATCATAGTAATTCAAAGAAGGAGAACTAGTTTTTGAAAACCGAAAAAATTAACTAATTATTATAACTATTAATTGTATACAAATAATTTTTAATATAACGTATGTTGAAAGTGTCAAGTAATGACAGGAATAATTTCAAAATAATTGTTAAATTGTTCGTAATTCTTACATAAGAATTTCGTAATTCGAAAGAGACTTCCGAATTATTTATACTTTAATGTATACAGAATTATTCAATACATATGTTATTAAATATTTTGGAAATATTTGGGTTGTAAGTTGAGTCAGCTTAATTTAATCTTGAAATATGCAGTAAATGGTAAAGTTAAAGAAAGGTTTCTCTCAAGAAAAATATTCTTATTCGTTGGCTTAAGCCTACTTATGTTGAAGCAGCTCGCATCTGTATGGCAAACCAAGCAGAAGCCAAATCTCTTTTGATCTACTTTCTGAGGAAAACCAAGCTTGACTACACAAGTCTTTACCGCCAATACCTTTATCGCTTGCCTAAATCTTATTTCAGTTGAAAAGAAATGCATATTGAGCTCAGCTTGAAAACCTTAAAAAAAAAACCAGTGTTTCAAAGGGAACGGCAAGAAATATTGCATGTCATTATGAGAATTTCAATAAGGTACAGAAGATTTGAAATGGTTTATGAGATGTGAAAGCAAGCGATTGGCGACATTTATTAGGAGTAGAATGCGTATGAAAAGACTTAAGAATGATCAGAGTATTATGATATACAAAGAAATACTGATATTGTTATACTTACAACTAATGTACCTACGACATTTGAAACTACTTGGACAATCAAACATCACACATTTACAGACATTTAGATCATTTGTTGATTCATGTGCTTTTGACATTTTCATTACAATTGTGAAATTCGTAGTAGCTAAATTGAAATGATGCATTTTTTCATTTCCGATTCCTTCTTACTACCAAGTATCTGATAAGATTTACTCATTACTGGATGTCTGCCTTAATGACATTAGTATGTTCCATGTTAGCGTAGTAACATTATTTTTTGTAGTGACTATCTCTCTGACTTGTTAACAGTGGTATATAACCTACTAGTATTAATCATTACACAGTAGTTATTAACTGGCTTGTATAAGTCATACTATAGTGGTATTTTCTTTTGTATTTTTGTATTTTTTTTGTATTTTCTGTATTTTTTTTGCTATTCTTCTATATTTAGAGAGGTGTTTGCTATTTCTTATTCTAACCTCCCACTACCATCTGACGTCTATTATTTATTTTCCTTATATCTCTTTTCCATATGAAATATAAAGTCATGCAAGTATTGCGTTCTTGTCAAAATTTTGGTATCGAGTTTTCAATAGAAGTATATTATTTGAGCTCACTTGAATATATAAAATTGGTTTCACACATAGGTCGCTATGTGTGTGTGTGTGTGTGTGTGTGTGTCTGTGTATTTTGAGCAGGAAATCAAGTTTCTAAAACAAATTACTGTAAATTTGAGATAGAACAACAAGTTTGTATCAAAATTGCTCCTTCTTAGAAGTTAATTTTCTAAAACAATGATTTTTTGTGATAGGGTTCAAACATGCCCATAGTGTTTTGATTAAGATCACTGTGACTCTCGCTGTTTAGTTGACGTTTACTTTTCATAGGTAGCTATTGTTCTTCATTGTCAAAAGTTTAGAAAAACTGTTTGTACTCCTGAAATAGTAGTAAATGCGATTTTGTATCACTCAATTTAAATTGATTCGAATATTAATGACAGAACAGTAAATGAAGATATTAAAGATAATGCAAATTTTGTTCATTCATACTATTCTTGGAAAGTAAATTTCACTTGCACTTCAAGTGAATGACAGGGAATATCAGTTAAATCTGTATCAAGTTTCTATATCTTTATAATTGATCAATTCATTATCAAATTGGAAAGACGATCCAAACAGGACGCAATATGATTTAAAAATCGAAAAGAGTAACATACAGAATAAGGAGACATACTTACAAACTCAATTCATAGTGGGTATATTTATTGATGTAAAGGGTGCTTTTGATCATTCATGACGACTGGAAATGTTGAGGTAGATCTTATATTATGTTGTTACATAAATATAATTTATTCAAATAGATATTTATAATAAGCTAAATAAAAACCGCGCTATGATGTTCGTTATGCAAGCTAGGCTTTGTTGTATTGTAGGTGTTGTTTTCTGTTAGTTTCCAGAGCCCTGAGGACAGCACCATATGGCCTCTGCTGGAGCTGGTATTTATGGACTTGTCTCGCTACCACTTAGTGTTGTGGAGTGGCTCCCTAGAGCAGCCCAGACTGCTGCTCCGAACAGCCCGTAACAACCATTTACACTCCTTCTCCTTCCACAGGTTCGCCTAATTATTAACACTTAGCTTACATTTTCAGATATGATCTTACTAATGACTTGCATATTTCCAATCAGTTGCAACTTTTTTTTATACAACTCCCATCCTTATAGGCGTTTTGCGCTAACAAAGTGTAACTTTGTGACTTATATCATGATTCAGCATTCATTTCCGAGGAGAGGCAACTGCACGTAGTGTCAGTTAACTATAAGTTAAGTTTTATATGTACTACGTTTTTGCATATGGTTTGTTTTTACTTATTTTATAGTAATACTATAGGTACACAGTAAATAGCAAATCACTCTATTTCTTACATAGTTGTAATCCCCTACTGCTCTCCCACAACTTATTTACCTAGAACCCATATGGTTTAATCTAGTTAATATTTACTTTACCCATCATCAGGAGGAGAAGATAGGGACACCAAGCGCACTTGCGAAGCCATGGTTGGTGACGTCCTGAGGACTGTTAAATAGAAAATTTGAGACTGTGTGTTTTCTATTTACTGTGCATTTATAGTTTACTACGAAGAAACCTTTGTTGTCCTTTGTAGGCCGTTTTCTTGATGATAATATACTTATTTTATATTGTATACTTATTGTATATGAAATACACATTTCATATGCAAATAACTTTATATGTATACAGAAAAATATAGTTTATATTTTTATGTCATAATAATTACTTTTATTATATGTAAGTGTTAGCATAAAAAATAC
Organism: Hermatobates lingyangjiaoensis; assembly: GCA_026182355.1. Classification (NCBI taxonomy): domain Eukaryota; kingdom Metazoa; phylum Arthropoda; class Insecta; order Hemiptera; family Hermatobatidae; genus Hermatobates; species Hermatobates lingyangjiaoensis. The sequence goes on along the minus strand of JAPFBL010000035.1, from coordinate 2,513,239 downwards.
GGTCCTAAAGGAGTTAATAAAAACTGGAAGTTAGCTCAGCACACATAAAGGGGAAATAAACTCATATAAAAATAGTCGTTTATATTGGAACAGGTGAACATCATTAGAAGAATGTTAGCGGGAACGAGGCATGTAGCTTAGCAAAGGTGAGTAGCAGTGGATTCACTGCAATGTGCGAGCTCAGAGGTTTGTGCCTCTGGCACCTCCAGAGATTGCGTTTACACCGACTAGAATGTAACCAATGTGGTGTTTACTACATTGCGCTCTCTGTCCTGCTCAGCATTTCTGTGACAGCCCACTCACCTTCAGTCAGATGGTGTAGTGACCTCCCAGTCGCTGTTTATGCCAATAGCCACAATCTCACATTTTATAACCCTTTCAAAGGACCAATTCTCAATCATGTGTCAATGAGAACAGAACGTTGTGATTGAAAGCCTCTGAAGGAGCCCATACTCAGTTTCTTGGAACTCCTTTCACACCCGGTATAAATCTAAAGTACTAGTATTTTCTTTTTTTTATTTATGTTTGGAAGTGCTTATTTATTTTATTACTTCTTTGTTTTCTACTTTATTTGATTTTGTTGGGGCTTTAAACACTGTCTACCTGTTCTAATGGTCAGATACAAGTATATTCCAATGGTTTGCGTACTCGACTCTGGACTTTTAGATCCGGGTTCAATTTTTCCACATGGGAGGTAAACAAGTTTGAGCATTTCGTCCCTCAGATAGGACAATAAACTGTCGGTCATCACGTTGTACCCTAACAAATACTCGTTAAAAAGCTTTGATTTAAATACACTTACGTTAGGAGAATTTATGACTCCAGCTGTAGAATCAACTAGGTAATGTCACTTAACCATTACGAAAATGGGTGCCAAATAATAAATAAAACTTCAGTTTGGTTTTGAACTACTGCGATTCACCTCAGTGGAGTCATCTTCATGACATCACACTTTCTCTCTTCGTCTACTAGCTTCCTCTTGATGATGAATAATAGTCCATTGTATTGGCTCTAACAAGTGTCTTTTTTTCATTAAGGATTAACATTTAAGTATTAGATAATTTTGGCAAATATTGTAATAGCTAATGATAAGTTCAATCTTTCTAAACTTTCTAACTAAACAACTTCAGTCTTTCGATGAGATGTTCTGAATTACGTCATTCTCTCTACAAAAAACAACATAACAGTAAATATGATATGCTCGGTGTTTCAGAATAATGATTAAGGTTAATAAATCTGTTCCTGTTCCTCTCCTTAATTGTTACCCCACTGAGGGAACGAGGACTTCGAAGTGATTCATGCATAATGTCCTGTATTTGAGAAAGGGGTCTTCTAACCCTAATATCAAGTAAAAGAAATACAAGGGTTTTCTATGTTTATATGATATATACAGATTAGTAAGAGATTCTGATATTAAATTTGGTATTTTGATGAACCTAGTACGCGTGAGAACCCTTCACTAATGCTGGACATTTTTTTTTTATTTCCATGTAAAACTGTGTAGAGTTTATTAGACCAGTATAACAAAGCAGTAATAACAAACTAATAGTAAGTTATCGCAGTAATAATAACAACGATAATAGTGGTATAATCATATAGTAGAATATAACAATATCGTAATAATCATCCTATCTCTAAAGTTGTTTGCCAATTGTATTCATAAACAATTGATAATAAAATCATTATAAGCAAACATTTTTTAATGCTGAATTTCTGCATATTATTCGTACCATAGAGGTTTGTAAAGTTCATAATTTGATAAATCTGTCTTACCTCTGACAACTACAAAAGTTATTTACGCGGTAAGACGGATTTATCTAATAATATCAATTCCTTAATGCATTTTCCCTTGACATAATAGCTGCTGGTATTTAAGTTAAATTAACTCTTCTAAAGAATTTATAATATTGCTTTCTTCTAAACATATATTGGGTTTAGATATATTTTATTGGAAAAAACATTACAAGAATTACAAAAAAACTACAGAAAGAATTAATATTACATATTTATTAGATATTTTTATATATCTAAATAAAATTATCTAATTTCTAAAATTAGAAATTGTTGAGACTAGGATTTAGGATCTGAACTACTTCTTTCGCCAACGTTTTGACATATGTCTTACTTAAGGCTAAAAACCTCTTGTTACATTAAGAGGCAACAGTGGTGTCAGAAGAGCAAATCAATAGAATCAGTTGTAAAATCAGTCTTAAGAAATAAAGGCTGCCTTTTGGATTTGAAAGCAGTTTTGATAACATAGCTACAAATCCATTGAATCAAAACTTTGCTAAGCGGAGAACTATGGAACGGATAAGAAAATTTAACAAAATAATAATTAGTATAAGGGATATAGCACTGCTGAAATAGTAATCACTCAAGGTTAACCTCAGAGAGAGTACTATTGACCGTATAAATATATTTATAGGGGGCCAGGCTAGCTCAGTGGTTACGTGCTCGCCTCTGAACTGATAGGACCGGGGTTCGATCCTCACCTGGTGCTCGATTAATTCGCGCGGGAGGTGAATAAATCTGAGTGTGTTGTCCCTCGGAGAAGGACGTTAAACCGTCGGTCCCAAACCTGTACTATGTCAGGTACTCGTTAAAGATCCCTACTCTAAATACATTTGAGTTAGGCAAAATTTAGGACTCCCACTGTAGAATCAAATCTTCATTGTGTGGTATCACAAAGGGCCAATGCTCGGCCTACGTGGTTTCCCTTGTGGAACTGCCACTGCAAACTAAATATATTTATAATTTTATAATAAATTGTAAAAATTGTCATTTATAATGTTGTAAATGTGTGGTGTAGCGTCTGAAATAGAAATTTTTTATAGCGTAATATTTAATGTTTGTTTGGGTTTTATTTGTTGGGGTTGATTTTAATTTGTGGTAAAAACAATGGTGAGCTTAAGATGAAACTGCCCTCGCTGCTTGGTTGAGCCCTCGTAAATCAGTTTACAGTCCCTCAGGGACTGGTGTAGGCTTAACTCACTAGCATTGATTTCAAACTACCTCAGGCCCAAAAACATTGTTCTCCTCAACCCTTCACTCTGTCCTTGTCCTTGAAATGTCTCACAAAAACAAATGTCAAAGAATACAATTCAGCTTCGCTTACAACCTGTTGCATATAAAAATAACAAATTGTATTTTTTTTTTAACTTTTTAACTTTAATAAATAAGGAAAGTAAACCTACAGTTTGTAAAATGATGTAAGCCGAAGTTGAGACCACCTATGAAAAAAATGAATCAATACTGTTACATTCTCTACAGTAACAACTAAATTTATTCACCTTGTGGGAGCACTTAGCGTCATCCAATGTCATAATATTAATAGTAATAGCCACATATTGTACAAGAAGCAATAGAGATAATTACTTTTAATAAACCACGTAATCAAAGAACATATCTTTTTTTTATAAATTTATGTATATATAAAATAAGGTTTATTTTAAATTGTGTCTAGATCCAATTCTGAGCATAGGTTTTTCCCAACTTCATCCATTTTAGCCAATTTGCAATACAGTCACCCAGAGTCCCGAGCCTGGACGATGTCAGGTACTCGTTAAATATACTACTGCAAATATACTTGAGGCAAAATTTAGGATTCCTATTGTAGAAGGTTGATTGTGCGGTCTCACAAGGGCTAATGTTCGGCCTGTGTGTGTTCCTTTGTGGGACTGCCCCTGCACCCACACCTACATGGAATTTAATATTTTCAGAATGACTAGAAAAGTTAGTAGCAGAATAATTTTAACGTAAAATGTGATAAAATATCATTCGTATGTCTGAATAGTACCCAGTTTTTTTACAACAATAAGAACTGTTTATCTCTTAATGTCATTTTGATTTATACTTAGGTATATTCTTTACCAAATAAACTTGTAGTTTGACATAATATGAAATGGATTTTTAAACAGTTTTTTTAACGTCTTTTCTACTCTGTAATGTAAAACAAAGGAAATGAAGCATTTTAAAATGTATATTAAAATGAAAGAGACATATTTATTGAGCCAAGAGTATTTTAAAGAGAATAACCTTAAGACCTGGGTCAGCACTGTGCTCGAGTCATTGTGCCAGTGCCTAAGAGCAGATGGCACTGTGCCAGCCTAACAGCGCCTGTGCTTGATTTACGACTTGCACTCCCAGTCCTTTGCTCCTCTTAAACTTTGATCTCATGTTGTCTGGCTTAAAAACAACTTTAAATTAGTTCTATGTTTGTTCATTTATTTACAATAATTAGTTCTAAGGCCATAATAATACCTTTAGTTATATTGGTTATATTATTATTAGTTATTGGTTATATTATTATTATATTGCTTATTAATTAAAACTTTCCTCGTTGTGTAAAAGCCATACAGTGGCACTTCGATTTTTAAACGTACAGACATACGAATATATCGATATAAAACATAAATTTCGAACCAAATTCGTCTCGATATAACAGATTTGCCCGTGATGTGACCTACGATGAAGCGTCGCATAGTGATTATAATGAGAGGAGTCGAAGTGAAGTGAATAAAAAAAACCTAAGTAAGTAAAAGTGAAGGAGGCTATGATGAAAATTAGAAAAGAAGTTAAAAAAACACAATAAAAAAAATAAAAAACCTCTTTCTGTACAAACGTAGTAAGCCAAGTTTCGTTTTAAGTAAAGTGAAGTATAACATTTAACAAAAAGAAAAATATATAAGCTATGTTACGTAGTGTACATTACAGTGTCAGTTGTGGCATGTTCCACTTCCTATCGAATGGTCCTCTTCTGCACAGCCTCCGTCTCCGACTTATATCCGCCAGTCCCTAGAGGAACGATGTTCTCTGCATTATGTCCTATTTTTAATTTCTTAATTATAATTTATTTGTTTTAAGTCTGTCTAATTTAACTGCTATCTATTTCTATGTATGTGTAATTGTTTATTTCTAGTAATTGCAGTTTGTATTGTATTAAGGATTTGTCTTGGGCTTTTGGGATGTGGAACAGAATAATCGAAATTAAATATATTCTTAGGGAAAAATTATTCTCGAAATACGACCATTTGACATCGATATTGAGATTTGATTAAATTCCTAAGTCGAGGTACACTGTATATGGCGAGGGAAGAGATTAGTGACAGTGATCCCGTTGCGTCCAGTGCCTGTAGAATATATATTCATTAAAACGACACCTGATTGCCAATCGTAGAAGTTAACTTTAACCTAATTTAATTCTATTAAACCTGTAGATCAGAGTTCCCTCTCAATAAACTAGTTCTGTTGCACTAATTATAGGAACCAGGTTTGCACTTAGGCCAGTAGGTCCGCGATTCAATACTCACTGGGTTCTCAATTTATTCACACGGGAGTTGAATAAATCTGAGCACTTCGTCTTTCGGAGAGGATGTTAAGCGTCGGTACCAAGCCTATTCTATGTTAGGTAAAATTTGAAGACTTTTACTCTTGAGTTAGACAAAAGGGTTCCCAATGTAGTTGTGGTGCCACACAATGTTTAAATTGTATGGTATCACAAAGGGCTAATGTTAGGCCTATGTGGGTTCTCTTGTGGGACTGTCACTGCAACCTAACCTAACCTAACCTTACACTAATTATGCTATGAAAGCTTATCATTTAAGGGAAGAAATATAATTTATTCTTAACATAATAAATCTTAACTGATTTTTATGTAAAATGTTTAGAGCTAACGGTTTTTTATTAATTAATTATAAATTTCCATTATAAATTCCATTGGTTATACGAAAACAACAGTAATAATAAAGATGTCTTATTAGGCATTAAAATGTAAGTTTTTAAAATATTTCGAATTATGTCAAGTAAAATAAGTAATTACTTATAAGATTAATACAATAGTAAAAACTGAAGGGAAAAAGAAATGCAGATTGTTTGGATTTGATTTCTAACTGAAAAATATAAAAATTGAACAAGAAATATTCCATCAGCGAAAAAGAAGTATTTTTTTAAACTGTCTACATTAGCTTATATGAAAATACATCTGAAATTAAATGGAGGATATCTTTTCATCTAAAACGTTTCCATTTTGTGATATAAAAAAGCTTACTGGGATTCTGTGTTTGATGTAAAACCTTGTCTTATTAAGAGAACAATTCTTTCATAGGGTTTTATTTGACTAAAGTCAACCATTTTCCTCTCTCTACTGTTATATTTTACGTTTATTTCAATGTTTTTTCTCAGCATATTACCCTTTGATGCTATCTACACATTTTTTTAAATATTTACATTTATTTTTATGAATCTTTGCCAAGACTACTGATAGAAATTATTCATTTTCAATGTTCTGTCTAATAGAAAGCCTACGATAAGTGTCTTTAAAAAAGAATATTACTTATTAAATCACGATGCAAGTGTGATGGCTTCTGTAATTAATTATTATATTACTAGAACAATAATAAATCTAGGCTCTCAAAACAAACCCACTACTCTCCATCTTTTCACCAGCTAAGTCATTTGCACACCTTTGTCTTCTGTATCTCATTAGTAAATCCTGCAGTGGAAAGTTAGCTGTCAATGGGAATGTTTTATTTTCTTAGACATCTCAGTCCACCAATTCAATGAAATACATTTAAACATGACTTTAGCATCCCCTTATTGAGTTTTATGGTGAAGAGCTGGCAGTTAAAAAGACTGATTGGCTTTGACATTTTTGTTGCTATGGTTTATTATTGTTTATTCTGTATTCTATTATTACACTCCTCCTCCTAAAATCTTGCATTTTCTTTTCAATTTCACTAACTACTGTAGATAGTAAATAATATACATTGAAATGCTGTAATCAGCAGTGAAGGCATAGAATCGCAGAGTACTATGTCTAATCTTTGTGGTTTATAATAATCAAATAATTTGATGGACTCATCTCACAGGCTTCAAAAAATGTCAAACACAAGGAAGATTATAGAATCAATAAAAAAACCTAAAAACTTCTATTTAGATTGTAAAAAAAAATTAAATGTTGATATAATATTTAGTACTTCTGTTTTCCATTATTCGTACAGATAAGAATATACCTTTTAGTGCTTTCTAGGGGCAGAAAGTGTGCCTCATTTATTATTTGAGAACTATTTCAGTAAAAGGCTATAGTAAAAGAGCTATTTTACAATATCGAGTTGATTTTACAGTGTAACATATATTAATTACTTTAAGTACGAATATTCCAATCTATTAGGCGAAAAACAAAATTTCTAGTAAAATATGAGAAAAGTTTTTTAGTAAGCTAAAGGTTCATTATGATGAAATATCTTGCTTGTCTTATCACTGTTTGTCTTTTCTACAGTGCAATGGTTCAAACGAGGGATATGGAGGTGATGTTTTGCTGCAAGGACGAGGGGAGCTTTCGGGTCACTAAGTGGCGGTCATCAGAGCAGGAGGAATGGGAGCTTGAAGAAGAACTGGAGAGTCCTTGTGAGTAACAGACTTATTAACATTCATTGTGTGGTTTGCGAAACCGTGAAGTGTCTTAAACAATTTCAACAAAGCACTTGCATATATATTTATATATACAATATATTATTATAGTATACAATACAATTATTATAAATATAAATTATTATATTTATATATATAAGCACTTGTATATATATATATATATATATATATATATATATATATATATATATATACCATAATAAACGAAAAACGGTCCGGCAGAATAGATTGCATTTAAAATAAAATGTGACACATATACTGAAACATAACAAAGACTTACTTTTTAAAAAACTCACAGTGAGTTCTTTAGTTGACTGTTGTCCCTCCGTCAATCCACTTATTCTCCTGAGTACGACCGCCATTACGGTCGAAATATTGAAAAGTGAGTCTTTGTTGTGTTTCTATCTACGTGTCACAGTTTTTTTAAGTATATATAAATGAAAGTGAAAGCCACAGGGAAAAATAAAAACACATGTGGGTTTTACTTCATTAATTTTAATCACGTGTTTATTGTGATTATTATATATATATATATATATACAAATAAATAATGTATTTACTGTCTAATAGAATAGAAGTAAATATTAATCACTTAATATTACATATTAATTATAAATAGTAACATAGAAAAGACTGAAAAATATCATCAGAAGAAGAATTGGTCTGAGAAATTTCTTCTCCTGATGATGCTCTATAATATAGAAGTATAATTTTTAAGTATACTTCTGCTCGTATGTAGCAAGATAAAGTCTTATACTTCCAAATGTCATAGTTTTGTCAATAATGAGGTGTTTGACAGAATTCTAAACTTTCCAGTAACTTTGATATTACGATGGTATTTATCTAATGTTATAAACTAACAGAAAGTTAGTTAAGAAGTCTAATGAACGACTAGAGTCTAGCAATTTCACAAAATATATATGAAAACATGTCATAAATTATGCATAGCACAGTCTAAAAACCACCAACAATAAGTGTTATCATTATAAATACGACACAATAGCTTGATGAAATAAATTATTTATTCTGCGCATAATTAATGTGAATTTTGATGCCAGTTGGACCAACGCTAAAATAAACACCTGGGTGATGGATTTCATTACGATCGTTATTGACTTATTATTACATTCAATGGATCAAGTATTTGAACATAGTACTGGCTTATCCAAATGATTAATCAAACAGTAACTCAAATAGATTAATCAAACAACTCAAGCAATAGTGCTAATTGGTTTGCATCAGATCACAGATAGATGATAAATGCTTACAGCTCTGGTTTATACACCACCATATACAAGCAGACACACACATACATACACACACACACACATATATATATATACGAATGTTTTCCTTATCTCGACCACATATATTTTAACACTATTTTCCTTTTTTATCGAGATTTGGTAAATAATTAACACCTTTAAGCCGACGTTTCGTCTATATTGTTATTCATCTTCAGGGCCACATCACTACAGAATTTAATTACAATAACATGAAACGTAATTATATTACATTATTTAATTAATAATTAAATTAATAATGAATAATAAATTTAACAAGGTAACTATGTATATTAATTAAATAATGTAATATAATTATGTTTCATGTTATTGTAATTAAATTCTGCATTGATGCAGCCCTGAAGATGTCTACAAATATAGACGGAACGTCGGCTTAAAGGTGTTGAATTATTGAAGCTAGACCAAACCTTCGAGAAGAAGGTTCAAACTAAAAATTAGAGACTGTAAGTGTGTGCTTTTGATTTCCCTATGTTTATTTTTCTACATTGAACTATATTTGCCCGTTTCGGATTGTACTTCCAATGAAAAAGTGTATATATATATATATATATATATATACACTTTAACACATAGAAAAGAACACAGAAAGACACTACAGAACTCACTTCGATATTTCGACATCCGTCGTCATCGGGAAGAAGTGCGAAGTACTCGCGTTGAGAAGCAAACTACTACTCAACGTTTTCCTTTCAAAATAATATATATATATATATATATATATAGGTGTGTTCTCTAATCGGGGTTCGGTCAATTTTCCAGGATAAAAAATCAAACTCTCGTTGCCAACGTTTCGGTTTTATTTAAAACCTTTTTCATGAGTCTAGTCGAAGGTTTTGTCCGGCTAACATTATTGTTCCTTTAAATAATGTAAATTTCATTTTCTTAGTTAAAAAATTCTTACTTCTGCCTATGAAAAAGGTTTTAAATAAAACCGAAACGTTGGCAACGAGAGTTTGATTTTTTATCCTGGAAAATTGACCGAACCCCGATTAGAGAACACACCTATTCTATCAAACGGTCGATATATTATTCAATCTGTTATATATATAATATATATATATATATATATATATATATTATTTTGAAAGGAAAACAAATAGCACGGATTATAACAACAATTGTTGGGTTGCCAGTCATAATATTTAAATAAATATAACCAATTATTACAAACAATTAAAAAACTAAATAAAGTACAATAGCAGAAGAAAATACAAAAAACTCACCACGATATGTCGGTATCCCTTGTCATCTGGAGTTTGGAGTGAGCTGCTTTAAATACAAGCAAAGTCTTCAACCTCAAGATGACAACGTATGTCTAAATACCGTAGTGAGTTTTTGTTCCTTCCTACCCACCATGATTTAGAGGGAGAACACAATAATTATTATGTATTATAATACATATAATATGTATTACAATATAACTATGATATTTATAATGTCATATAACATATTTCATTATACATTTGATATAATTAAATATATTTAATATTTCATTCCTTAAAGTGAACCTCAGTCTAGGCATTTCTGATCTTGTTTAGGCCAACAAGTGACATGTGAGGGAAGCAATAAATAGATAAGACGTTTAAAATAACAAAAAGATATTGTTACTATTAAGTAGATATTTATGCTACCTGTATAAATATTTTAAATAAGTATTGTTATTATAAGTAGAAAACAAAAAAAAACAAAAAAGGGTGTGTGTGTGTGTGTGTCTGAGAGCTAGAGAGAGAGCGAGAGAGAGAGAGAGAAAGAGTGCTTTTTAAGTATCTAAGTGTGTTTGTGTCTGACTGGCTATATATATATATAATATATATATATATATATATATAACATAGTACATGACATAGTATAAAATATATATATATAACAAGGTTTAACATAAACACGTGAAAAAACAATCAGTGATCAAACCACTATATTAAATGGGGAAAAAAAACTAAGATCTTTCAACCGTAACAAGCGGTCTTCGTCAGAGTTAAAACCCAAATTGAGTTGGGTTTTTAACTCTAATGAAGACCGCTTTACGGTTGAAACAACTTAGAATTTTTTTCCCATTTCATATTGTTGTTTGATCATTGATTGTTATTCACGCGTTTATTATGAAATCTTGTTATCGGTTACATATATATATATATATGAAAACAAACCACAAGGAAAAAAAAGAAAACAGATAAAAAAAATGCTCTGAGGCCTTTCAATTTATGTCATCAGAGAGCAAACAAGGTAAGAACTAGAAGGTAACATCAAAGGTGTGTACAAGGAAGGTAACTAAACAGCTGGGAAAACAAAAGTCGAAGAGGCACAATAAGAGAAAAACAAAAAATACCCAATACAATTAAACAATGCAAAATGAACAATAAGAAAATTAATTAAATTAAAAAAATAAAAATATAAATAGAATAAGAAACAAGTGTTATATATAATTCCTAACTATAAACAATATATAATAAATATAAACAAATAGATACAAATTAAATTAATGCAATATCAAAAAATAAACAATAATAAATGGTTCACAAAACAAGAATACATGAGAAAGTAAATAAGTCAAATAAAAATTATGTTCTATTATTAGAATCCACAATCTGGTCAGAGTTCATGTTCAACGTTGCAAGTACATTCCGAAGGTCACCCACAGGACCAATTTGCCTAACTATACCTTCAATTAAAATTTCATCCAATCTAAAAAGCCCATGACTTATATTTATTAGTTTATCAAAATTATACTTAATTAGGGCACTTTCTACTAAGTTCCTTTCCACATCAGATGAGAGAAATATCAATTCCTTGGAATCTTCCCATTTTATTGAATGATTTTTTGAATTAATATGTTGGAACAAGGCACTTGATTCTTCTTGCCTCCTGATAGTGTATTTATGTTGCTTCACTGTAGTAAGCAAACTTTTTCCCGTTTGTCCAACATATGGAAAATCACAATCTCTACAAGGAATCCTATAAACACAACCTTCCTTTTCTTTTCTTTCACAATTATTTACAAGTCTGTTTAATAATTTCCCACCACTACTGAAAACAACTGAAATATCCATTTTTTTCAAATATACTGGGATGTCTTTTAAGGTTTGATTAAAGGGAACAACCAGAAGGTTTCTATTTGTAAAGGGTTCTTTCTCAGTTCTGGTTCTCAAAGATTCTTTAGTTTCTTTCAATACTTTGTTTATTAGGGATCTTGGATATCTTAATGATGAGGCAATTTGATAAATGTTTTCAATTTCATCATTCAGGAATTCTTCACTACACAATTTAAACGCTCTTAGGAACATATTTCTGAAAACAGCTTTTTTGACATTTGAAGGATGAGCGGAGAAAAAATGCACATAAGAAGGAACATGGGTAGGTTTTCTAAAAATACTATATTTTAGATTATGCCCATAACGATGTAAATTTAAATCAAGAAAAGGTAACTTATTATTGCTTTCAAGTTCTAGAGTGAAATCAATAGACGGAACGCACTTATTAAGGCTGTTCAAAAAATCTGCAACACATTCATTGTCTGGCCAAACACACAAAACATCATCCACGTATCGAAGCCATCTAGCATTGCTTGGCAAAATCTTCGGAAGAAATTTCATTTCAAAACATTCCATAAAAATATTGCTTAGAACTGGGGAAAGACAATTTCCCATGGCTAAACCGAACTTTTGCCTATAAAATTTATCCTTAAATGAAAAACAACAATCACAAACACAAAGACGAATTAATTCAATAAGGACAGGCACCGAAATAGGCATGCTAAAATTTCTTGTATCTAATTCTGCTCTTAAGTAATTCAGCGCATCTTCAACAGGAACATTTGTAAAGAGAGATTTCACATCGAAGCTCATCAAAGTATTCAGTCAAAAAGTTTCAACAAAATTCAGTTGTTTTCAGTAGTGGTGGGAAATTATTAAACAGACTTGTAAATAATTGTGAAAGAAAAGAAAAGGAAGGTTGTGTTTATAGGATTCCTTGTAGAGATTGTGATTTTTCATATGTTGGACAAACGGGAAAAAGTTTGCTTACTAGAGTGAAGCAACATAAATACACTATCAGGAGGCAAGAAGAATCAAGTGCCTTGTTCCAACATATTAATTCAAAAAATCATTCAATAAAATGGGAAGATTCCAAGGAATTGATATTTCTCTCATCTGATGTGGAAAGGAACTTAGTAGAAAGTGCCCTAATTAAGTATAATTTTGATAAACTAATAAATATAAGTCATGGGCTTTTTAGATTGGATGAAATTTTAATTGAAGGTATAGTTAGGCAAATTGGTCCTGTGGGTGACCTTCGGAATGTACTTGCAACGTTGAACATGAACTCTGACCAGATTGTGGATTCTAATAATAGAACATAATTTTTATTTGACTTATTTACTTTCTCATGTATTCTTGTTTTGTGAACCATTTATTATTGTTTATTTTTTGATATTGCATTAATTTAATTTGTATCTATTTGTTTATATTTATTATATATTGTTTATAGTTAGGAATTATATATAACACTTGTTTCTTATTCTATTTATATTTTTATTTTTTTAATTTAATTAATTTTCTTATTGTTCATTTTGCATTGTTTAATTGTATTGGGTATTTTTTGTTTTTCTCTTATTGTGCCTCTTCGACTTTTGTTTTCCCAGCTGTTTAGTTACCTTCCTTGTACACACCTTTGATGTTACCTTCTAGTTCTTACCTTGTTTGCTCTCTGATGACATAAATTGAAAGGCCTCAGAGCATTTTTTCTATCTGTTTTCTTTTTTTTCCTTGTGGTTTGTTTTCATTGATTGTATCACGTGTTTATTGTGATTCATCTGCATATATATATATATATATATATATATATATATAATTAAAGTTACAGCTAGAGAACACAAGAAAAAGGACGAACACTCACGAATCTCGATTATTTCGGCGTCTTGCCGTCTTCAGGAGAGTAGAAAGAAAGAAAATAAAATAAAAGGAGAAAGAATGAAGGAACGGAGACGTAAATGCGTCCACTGGCCGATGTAAACTGGCGCGATACAATGACACGCAGTGCAGCCATCTTACCAACGTGAACCAGTGTAGGCTGTGAGTTAAAAAAAAATTATAAAAGTGATATTTAAGTAAAAGGGAGGAGAAAAGTAAAAAAGAGAAAGGAAAGGAAAAAAACATAAAACTAACTAAAATTAAACGAGAAAAAAAAATATAAATAAATAAATGAATAAATAAATAAAGATAAAAATAAAATAAAAAAATCATCTGATTAAATTCAGACCAGGGGAATTTCTTGCACCCAATAACCAAATGAAGGCTTCCTCAGAAGCCCTTAGGGTGGTCTGGGTGTCATCGTTTGGACCGTCTGATTTCAATTTCAATTCAAAGTATATATATATATATATATATATATAGGTGTGTTCTCTAATCGGGGTTCGGTCAATTTTCCAGGATAAAAAATCAAACTCTCGTTGCCAACGTTTCGGTTTTATTTAAAACCTTTTTCATAGGCAGAAGTAAGAATTTTTTAACTAAGAAAATTCTTACTTCTGCCTATGAAAAAGGTTTTAAATAAAACTGAAACGTTGGCAACGAGAGTTTGATTTTTTATCCTAGAAAATTGACCGAACCCCGATTAGAGAACACTCCTACTATATATATATATACATATTATACCATTTTCTTTGTATTAAATTATATACCTTTTAAAAAAATAATTCTAGCCATGAGAGTTGGAAAAAGGCTTGAAGTAACATACGCTTTGAAGAGAAAATTTAATGAAGGGATCGATGAAGGTTGTTGAGAGCTCTATTTAGGAAGGCTGTCTTGGCTGCCGAATACCAAGCAGGCAATGAAAACACCATACTCGCTCAGATTAAACATTGACGGCAGGGAAAAATAAACTTTGCTACATTATTAAATGTTCAGACTTAAATTAGATCCTTGTACATTGAATGTGGATGAGATATATGTATTCTAATCAATGCATACTGATCTTGCATTCTTAATAATACTAAAAACTATATAATTAGGAGAAAGAACTGGGAGAAAAACAACGAAACTTTATTCAACATTCGACCAAGTCATCATCAGGAGAAGAAGAGCTCTGCTAGCCTAGCAAACAGCAAAGACTCATCACTTTACCTGGGAATTGGTGCAGTTTTTGTACCAAACGCAAACATTCAGTATACGCAAACAGCAGTATTTCTGTCTCAACCTAATTGTATCTTACCTAAAAATAGAGTTCCCAAGTTCAAACGTACATTCATGCTCAGAGGTAAGGTTGCATTCTCGCAATGGTAGGGGGATCGGTGCATAAAGTACTTCCATTTTCTGAAAGAACTTCAAGGGGAATCATTTAATTCACTCGTAACTCTGGATACGACTCAGGGTTATTCCTTTGATTTCATTTTCAGCTTTATATTTGTAAATAAAGATTTAAAAAAAATTCATTTTTGAGGTTATCATCATCCTTAATACAAATCTTCAGTATTTGAACCAGTAACTTATTCATGTGTATGACATTACTAATGAAGGTTGTTTTTTTAACTATTGTTCACATTTTTATGTTTACTTTTGAACCTATTCTCTTTCATGCTAGTGTTAAAGTTTAAAATGTGTAGCACCTTTACAGCTGAGTTCTCTATCCGCAATCAATCATCCACATATGATGGTTTATTTATTTAAATTCTTCTGAGATACAGTTAACGCAAAATATATTAGCTAAAATAGGTTCTTTCATTGCAGATGATGAAAAAGTGGAAGCTATCCTACAACTCAAGCTCGACCTGGAAGAGAAATACCTGTTTGGAACAACATCTAACGGCTTTGCTCTCTGGGATCTGGGGCTAGACGAGGAAAAGCAGCAAGAGACACCAAAGTTCTTCCAGCTTCCTCATGGAATACGTAACATCACAACTAGAATAATGTCCTCCAATTCCTTTATGCTGTCCTCGAACAAGGACTTCATTGTTGCTGGTGTTAGGTACTTCCCAATATTTATCCAATAGTATTTATGTGTGTGTGTGTGTGATAATAGTCTCATTTAACTTCTGTACAAAATAAGGAGGCATGAACATATGGTATTTCATTTAGGTAAAAGTATTTATTATGATTATTAGTTAATTAATATGATTCTTTGTAAATTAAGTTCACTCGCACTTTATGTCACTGAATTAATAATCATAGTAATCTAAACATGATTATGATCATAAATATGAAAATAAAATAGTCGATCTGAATTAGAAACAAAAGTAACACATAGAAGACATTGTTACAAACAAGACCCACTGCGATATTTCGACATCTGTCATCCTTAGATCGAAGTCCAATGCGAAAGTGGACTTGGCAGCCAATTGAGGCAAACGTCTCAAAAACTATTAACTCAACCTGGATATTAGACACTTAAAGTTAAAATTAAAATAGCTAAATAGATATATCTGTACAAAAATTGAAAACTAAAAATCTCAATAAATAGTTAATAATCAAAAAATAGGTTTAAAAATGCCAGAAAAATTAACTAAGTTAAATCAGTCAATTTTCCGTTAACTCTTTTTTATCTCTTTTGTTGGCTATTGAATATATATTTATGAATTGTACTTTAAATTTTCTTTGAATTTTTCTATTTAATTGTTTTTAATGAGATTCTTAATTTAAGGAGTAATTTAATTTAAAATAATTAGCTGTCACGTTCGTAAGGAGGCGATACTGCAGATTGCTTTCACAGCTATAAAGAAGATTGCAGCAGCTGGCTGCAATGACAGAATTAAATCAACAATTTCAATACAATAAATTCATAATTATATTATTGTTAAAGCCTTGCTGTATATATAACAGTTTATACTGAATAAAAAATATGACGAGAAAAATAAAACCAAGTTACCTGTAATTTATGCTCTTATGGAGGCCAATATATATTTCACTTGCTTTCAGTACTGCAATATAAATGCAGGCCCCGATCAATAGACTGAATGTGCCGAATCTATCGCATCTCATTCCACACCTTGTAGAGCAACCTTAATCTGAAAACTCGGATCATTTTTACAGACTTGTTTGTCGTGGGAAATATAAACGACTTTTCACATATACAAGATTAATTAAAAAAAACAATCAAAACTGTAAAAACTATATTAAACTATGTTTATAATTAACATGAGGACAGTTGATTTATTTAATAACAAAAGTTAACAACGATAATACAGTTAGGAATAGTATACCTGGTATAGTGAAAAGGTTACAATGACTAGGCTAAGGAAGTTAATGGTTCGGATATTTAACGGTTTAAGTTTGAGATAAGATGGGACAAGTAGTAAATTTTGATTTATATTTTAAACTACCTGAAGAAGAACACTTAACTCTCTCTCACACTTTTTCTCATTCTACTCCTTTTCATTTCTCTCTCTCTCTCTCTCACCTCGCATACACATTTAAAATCTAATACATTCATACACTTTAACACATACAGAGACACACATATTTACACACTCTCACTCTGATACAGATTCATTCACATATACAGATACACACACATACACACATATATTGAATTTCTTTTATCCACAAAGAAATTTGATCACGATACCGCAAATTTCATGAGTCTTTACTCACCAATCTAAACCCTTTAATTAGTCAATTATCATACCACTAGATTCCTAGCAACCCTATTAGAAGGCTAAAAGAATGTTAGCCCCGAGATCTACTCAGCAATGCTGACTGTCATGACTAATTTCAAGTGATTAGAATAATTTATATGGAGTACCACCAACGGGTGGTTTATCCACTCTTTTATTTCATTTTTTTATGTAGCACGTAATACTATTACTTGTTAGCCCTCTAAGGGTAGATGTAATAAAGTATTAAATAAATAAAAGAAAAAAATATTGGAACATTTATGCAAAAAGCAAACCCTAGCTAAACTAGGTGGGCTATTTAATAAAATATTAAATAATGTTATAAATATATTAGAAACTGCGAGAAACTATTATCTAAATAGTGTTTTCTTTTAGTAGGCATGTTAGAAAAAATATTAACAAAATGAGTAGAGCTTGTAAATATTTACAAAAGTTACTTTAACAGCTTAGCAATTAATGTTTTCCTTTAATTACATTTTAGTTATGAACGATTTTAGTGCAATGCCAACGCTTTGTATGGCATTAAAATTAATAGAAATCTAAATTCGGCGAAGAGTTTTGGTGGCATTGTCAGTTAAAAGTAAGTAGCTGCAGAAACAATGGGTTATAAACCGTTGTTTTCTGGTTGCTTAAGACTGCGGCAAAAGTTAGCCTAGTCATTAAACCAAGTTGATTCATTTAATTAGTGTTAGAACGGAAGCCATTTTAAAGAGTTTAAGATAAAGGTTACGGAAATAAAAATGAACATTATATAAGAACAAATTACTACGAGTTTTAATTCATTAAACTAAATATATTTAATATATCTTCGCTTAAAAAGTGATCTCTCTCTTCTCTCTCTCTCTCTCTCTCTCTCTCTCTCTCTCTCTCTCTCTTATATATATATATATATATATATATATATATATATATATATATATATATATATGAATAATAATCAAAATAACACTTGATATAATAGATGGATTAATTTACCACAATGAAAACAATTTTTGAAACAATGCTCTAAGGCCTTTCGTTAACACAAGATGTGTTAACGAAAGGCCTTAGAGCATTGTTTCAAAAATTGTTTTCATTGTGGTAAATTAATCCATATATATATATATATATATATATATATACAAAGATTTCACATAAACACGTGAAATAACAATCAATGATCAAACCACAATATGAAATGGGAAAACAAGACAAAGATCTTTCAACCGTAACAAGTGGTCTTCGTCAGAGTCAAAAACCCAACTGAGAACTCAGTTCCAGTTGGAACTGAGAGAGGAACTGAGAGTTGGAACTCTCAGTTGGGTTTTTGACTCTGACGAAAACCGCTTGTTACGGTTGAAAGATCTTAGTCTTGTTTTTCCATTTCATATTGTGGTTTGATCATTGATATATATAAAACGTAATAAAGGAACGGTCCAATTTGGACAAAATAGTACTGTTAAAAAAGTAGCAACACATTAAAAGAACGAGAACTTTCAACCGCAGTTCCGGATTGCAGTTGAAATATTGAAGTAGTTTCTCGTTCTTTTTATGTGTTGCTACTTTTTTAACAGTACTACACATAAATAAATAAATGTATATCAACGTCTAAACCACAATAAGAAATGAGAAAAAAACGATTTTTTCATTTCAACTATCAAGCGTAACAAGGAGTCTTCATCAGAGTCAAACCCAAAAGTTGACGAAATAACTAACTGACGGAGACCGCTTGTTACAGTTGACAGATCTTAGTCCTTTTTCACATTTCTTCTTAAGGTTTGGACGTTGATTAACTCCAACTACATTTGGGAGGATATCAACTCCAGATATTCTTGTGAGCAACGTACAAATATAATTGTTAATAGGCGCAACTATAATTTGTTGTACTTTTTGTTAAAAACAATCATTATTTTTATTTTTCTAACCTCTTTCTTTAATGCAATGGGTCTCTTTAACTCTAGTGTTCTTAAAACGTGCTCAATCTGCCCTAATTGATCAGGTAGATCCATGATTAGCTGTGTGCCCTTATAGCCCTCTCCTCATCCCTGTATATCAGGGTAAGCGGACTTTTAATTTGATTAATGCTTTCAGTGAATTTTTCACTTTCATAAAGATTTTACCAACGATTAAACAAATAAGATAAAAACCATTACAGAAATAACTTTCCTTATCACTTTAAGAGGCGATTAGTCAATGCATAACAAATGTAAGCTCCAATGCACATCTAAACTACAACAAACTCAAACTACTCTAATAAATTAAACTTTATCTCAATATAATAACATTTTTGATAATTTTTTCTCATTGTTTTTAGGAAAAACCTATATGTTTGGAATTTGGAAAATCAACAGCTGGCCAAAGTATTGGATGCTCATTTTGGGAGGATAATATCATTGGAACCATTAACTATTGGAAACTGGAACTCGGTAAGAACGACAGGGGCACTCTTCTTTTTTATAGGTCATGTGAAGGTCCGAATTTTAAAGGGTAAGAAACACACTGACTCTAATTTTCAGAAAATCCCTCTTTAAATGATACAAAGTGAAATGATACAAGAATTAGAGTTAGCAAGTTTATCATTGGGTTACTTTTATCGTAGTTAAACATGTTATTTGATATATATATATATATATATATATATATATATATATATATATAACTTTAAATTACACAAAGCACGACACAGAAAAGAGAATAAAAAGAACATTTACAGAATTCAATATTTTGAACTGTTGTTCGTCATCAGGAGAGTACACGTATATATATATATATATATATATATATATTATATATATATATATATATATATTGGAAATAATCGCAGTTTCTGCATTCACGACCTTTTTGTTAACAGATTCTAACCTCCTGGCTATTTTACTTATTGTAGTAGGTAAACTATAAATCAGGTTTGCCAATGACATTTCCAAGTAAATAGGTCCACTGGCAGCACTTTGATGCGACTGCTCCAAAGGGATTCTACATTGTAGTTATACTCGTAAAGTAATCTAAAAGTTGTGTTAATAAGATATTGATTTTGCAGGTGGTGACGTCATCTTTGGATCGTTCAGTAAAAATTTGGAATATAAACAACATTTTTGAACAAGTGCATGTCATCGACAGACACGAACTCCAAATTGATTCCATTAGGTAAGGTTGGAACAATGATATGACATGATAATGGCTTCGTCTTCTTTTTGTTACACATGACAAATTTATCAATAAGCTATGCATTTATTGTGCGATGAAAACAAGCTGAGAAGAATGAAAAATGTAGATATCGTGATGTAAAACAATTTGTCTTGTTATTATTCAACATATACAAAGAGGCTTACTGTAATGGGAGCGAGGTATTTTCAGGAAAACGCTTCTTTGTGCTTTTTTTTCTGAATTTCATAACGATTCCTTCTATCTCGCCTGTGATGCTGCATTGCTTCTTAAAGTCTTTTTATTTTATTCTTGCTGACATTATAAATGCAGTGTTGCACAGAAAAAAAAATTCTAACTAAATATTTGAAAGTTACTTACACATTATAAAAAAAGTAGAATTAAATTGTAAAATTCATAGTTATGCCGTCGGTCCTGAGACTGTACGATTTCAGGAACTCGTTAAAGTTCCTTAGTGGAAATAAATTTGAGTTTGGGAAAATTTAGGAGAATATTCATTGTATGGTTACACAATGTCGTCCTATGTGTGTTCTCTCGTGGGACGCCACTCATGCTAAGCTAATCACACCCAGTATTTGCAGCTGACTAGATGCAAAGTGTTAATAAATATGTTTTTGGTTTGCGTAGCTTGAGCGAAGACACCGACCTGGGGGTGACAGTGACCCGCAGCTGTGTGGGTGTGTGGGACATCAAGGTGGGGCACCTGCTGGCGCAGCTCGCGGACAGCCCTCTGGGGGCCATCGTCACCCACGCGCTCATCACTCCTGATGCCAAGTACACAGCTTTCCACCTCCTTGCCACTCCGTTACCAACTGTCCCAGTCCCACATATCAACTTATCCAGTTCATATTTACTAACTTTAATAATAACTGTTAAATTGGTTCTCGAGGAAATAGATCAAGAAATGATAACAAAAAATTATTAGCTGACGTTTCGCCGAAATTTGTTTGGCATTATCAGAGCTAAAATCAATTTATTAAGAATTAGAAATAACATAACTAACACTGTAAAAGTACCTCCTCAAAATATCAGTACCAGAAAAACAAACATCCAATATGCTACAGTAAAAAAAAAAACTTTGAAATGTTACTCCCTTATATTGTCTTAAAGAAGTATTTATTAACTTATTATTACTATGAAAGATAACAACAAATTTATTAATAGTAATAATGTTATATATAACGCTGGAAGAGTACTTTCACAGAAAAACAAATACCAGGAACAATGAACAGAATATGAAAAAGTAAAACAACAAAACAATTGAAAATGTACAACGTTATTACCTTATAGACAGAAATGTTTAAAACATATTGACATCACTTCATTCTACACATACATTTGAAAAAGTAACATTATTTTATGATAAATCGATTAAGATATCAGCAAATACTAATGACACTACATTATTCCTTAAATATTTATAATAATAATAATAATAATATTATAAGCATATCTTTTTATAAAGCAATGACATTGTAAATTTATTAATTTTTCTACTGTTGTATACAGTGTTTGTTTTTCTGGTGTTGTAGGAGTTACTTTTTAAGTTTTATTTATATTATAAATATTATACGGTATTATCAGTCAAAACGTCGTTTTTTGCTTTATTGCTCATAATTTTTAGACCTGTTTCCTCGAGAATTGACTTATTATTTTAGAATTTAGAGGTCGAGAAACTATATCAAGTTTACTAGGTCTATATCAAGCATGATTTTCATACACAGCGAGTTCATATAGACTTCAGTGGTCTACATAAGCTTTAAGGAACTTAATATTGGCTGATATTGAGCAGATTCTAGAATGTCTGCTGAGAAATGTAAGTTGATTAATAAAAAATCATTTTATAAATCTATAAAAGCTGATAATTCTTGTATTTATCGTTGAAGAGGGGTCTCCAGACTCCTAAGAAGTTCTATTCTAAGTTATTGCTTCATCAGTCGAAAGGGCTGTCGTATTTTGAACACTGCTATATATATTAATTTGAGTTTTTAATTCAAATTAATAAAATATGTTAATTGAAAAAGACAATTTTAACTGAAATGTTATGATAGTTTGTCTTATTATTAGAATTTACGAGCTCTGTTAAATAATTAGCTCTTCTATAGTTAAGACAAAACCCGAAATACGTATACTTAAAAGAAACCCTTCATACAAGTAACTTGTTCAAAATCTTGTGTTCATTCTTCAGATATCTTTGATAAACTATTTTTCTTAGTACTGGTCAAATGTTTGAAATATTTATTACTCTCCTGTAAATAACAAGATATATATATTCGCTGATTTATGTTAGCATATATAAAAAGCAACAACTCTGCAACATATAAAAAAAATATTATAGAAAAATGCTTTTTACTACCCAAGACTTATATAAATGGTTTACTTATAAATGTACTAACGTGATATTATCGGTTATATAATACATTGAATGGGATTACACTGTCATTTGCCACATGCAAACTTTCAATTCGTCAAGCCCCAATTATTCTTAGAATCATTACTTAAAGTGCTAATGATGCGTCACTAACCTCTACTTTATTCCACCAAGGCAAAGTAAGTCGATATACTTGGTAATTTAAAGAATGGCCTGATTATAATACGTAATATTTTAATTACAAAATTAATGAAAAACTCAAGCCGAGTGACAAATGTTTTACTCATTTTCTGTATTTCAATTGTTCTACATATGTCTACTACCTAAGCAATGACAACATAAGTACAGTGAGGGAATTCATGACGGATGCGTTTCAACACACCACGGGCTACTGTTATGGTCACTGTTGTTATTTGGTATTTAAGGTGACGGAGCTTAGGGATAGTGGTGGAGATAAAACCAGTCTTTTACATGTTTACAAAAAAAAAATCGTACACTGTGAGGTCTAATCACCTCTTTTGGCCTCTGAGATTCGAGAAAAAAACCTTCCTATATGCTGTCAAATACGGTACTCGTTTACTGTTGTGTACAAGTAAAAGGGGTAAGATAAGATAAACAAATCTCTTTGCTAAAGAAACAGAAACAGAACAATTGTAAATTCGAAACAATTCAACCCAGATGGATTTCAGCATATCACAGTTCACTGAGTTGAACGCTGTTCTTATTCAGTATTTAAGGTAATAGATGTTAGTGAGTAGTGGTGGAGATAAAACCAGTCTTTTACATGTCCAAGGTCTAGCCACCTCGAGCAACCCTCTTGCCCAGTTTCCTGGACCTCACAGTGGTGATTTTCTTTCTCTGCAGTCATACAAAAGACTATTATAATATGATCATTAAATTGCTTGCAACAGAAATTAAAGTTTTAACCAACAACCACCAAATACTTCAGAACACTTTAGTGAATGTCGTAATTAGCAGTTTCAGACGAGAGACCTAATAATGCTGAATTACATGTGCAGTAGTCCGTACACCCAACAGAGACATTAGAAAATTTGGCCTTATTGAATGGTATATGTAAACTCTTCAGAGAAGCAGAGGAATGACCGAGTTGAGTGTGGGAAACTCAACGTTTGTTTTATAACATAAATAAGAATATAAAGTGATCTCTACTCAATTTATGATAAATAAACTTGTTATTACACTTAAAGGTGGTGAATTTAATTAAGTTACATTTAAACAGTGATGAAGTGCTATTCAGTATCGAGTTTTATCCCCTTGTTCAATATAAAGGCAAACAAGCTACCTGTTAGACCAAGCTGACTGCTTGCTCATTGAATATCAAACAAAAGTGACGGTTTCCTGTTTAGTGGAATGACAGAGTACAAGTTGTTTGGTTTTGCCTACAAGCTGTGAGACCGCTTTGCCAATACTCTATTTAATGTTCGCCAAGAGCCAAGCTCAAGTGACTGCTAAAGGAGTCTACTCTTTATACCGGCAAGGACCCATTTC
The DNA here is from genome assembly GCA_026182355.1 of Hermatobates lingyangjiaoensis. NCBI lineage: Eukaryota > Metazoa > Arthropoda > Insecta > Hemiptera > Hermatobatidae > Hermatobates > Hermatobates lingyangjiaoensis. The sequence goes on along the minus strand of JAPFBL010000035.1, from coordinate 2,488,881 downwards.
CAGCTAGATTTACCCACTGAATAATTCATGAGATTCCCTTTGATTTATTTTGCCCGCCGTCATCACCAGTTCAATGACCAACCAGATTAATGATGTCTTAAACTCCCTTGTATTGCTCATTATTTTTGCAGTAGCTCTTACGTTTTTTCAAATAAATATTATATCGAATAGCATCATACATTCCAAAGAAAACAATTTATCAATATTCAACCTGTGTAAAATTAAGATTGACTATTGATTTTAATAATCAATATAATGAAAAATAAGATTTTTTTTACTAATTATAAGTTTGTATCAGTTAATTTTTAGAGGTAATATTATAAATGAATTATTTCTGTTTAGTATTGTCACAGCAACTTATGAAGAAATAAACGTATCAACTCTAATCTAATTTCACCAAATAATTATAAACATCGTTCAAAAGCAATTACTAACAGTGACAGATAGAGCTTATGCAAACACCTAATAAACACACACACACATTCACACAAGATAAACAACATATAAACATACATGCAAACTGCATGTCACACATATAACTCATACACACAACATACCACCACACACAAACGCACACACGTACTAACACATACAAACAGATTCAATCAAGCATGATCATAATAGACACTGAAACACAAAACATACACACACACTCAAACACGAATATTAGAAAGACATTGCTCAAATTTATTAGTGATATAAATATAGACTAGTTGTAAAGTATTTACAAGATTATGTAATTTGAATAAAAAAAAATAAATTAGAACATGTTAAGTAAAAAAAAACCTTTATCACATACGTGCACACACGCATACACATTTCAAGAAGAGCATTGCATGTGGAATATGACTCCAAAATACAAGAAATAATAATATACTGTTTTAAAATATTTCTAATATCACGGTTTTATATCATTCTATTCCACTTAATCTTTATTTAAAAAAGAACTCTCTTAAGGAAAACTCATAGAATAGAATGATTCATAGCTAATCATACGAGTAGGTTATATTTTGAAACTCAGGTTTAAAACGCATCTCTAGCTATTCCTTATGCTGGGGTGTATTTGTGTGTTTTCCTTGTGATATCATGTCACAGGATTTTTGTGTAGATCTGTTATCTATCTATCCTTATTTTTAAAATGATACTTTATCTTGAACCTTCCTGCGTTATTTTAGAGTATTGCATTATTGAAAGATAGGAAATAGTCTACTCAAGTTTAATCGTAACAAAAGAACATGAATTTTGATTACTAGATAGAAAAGTCATTTACGACTCAATGACATCTAACTAAAGGACCAACCGACCAAAAAATAATGAAGACTGAAAAACTAAACAAAACACAGCAGACATTTACTTATAAACGCAACAATCACAATAGTACAGTAATTGAGTAGTTGGTTCATGACGAAACTGTTAATTACAACGTACATTACGTTGTACTGTTACACACAAGGTTGGAAACCAGAGCTTTATGCCATGACGCATATGTGCTAGTCATGATTTTAATGTTTTAGGTACATAGTTTCAGCTGAGTCTGGTAATCTATTGATTTGGAACCGAATTACAGAACAAGTAATTTACAAGACAGAGATGCCTGGAATAAAGCAACTGATCCTTCTGGAGGGAGGAAGCAAGGTTCTGGCCGTTGCGAAGCCTGCCCCTCCTCCAGGTTCAGACCCTCCCAGAGTCAATGTCGAGATAAGCTTGGTCACCGTCCCAGGTAAACATTTAATGTCTGCATTGCGCTCTTTATTGCTTCTGTTCACATTCACTATCGAATTTATTTATTTGAAACGGGCCAGAGTAACCCAGTGGCTTACATGATCGTCTCTGGACTGGTTCGATACCACTCTGGCCCTCAATTTATTCACGTGGAAAATGGAAGAAATATGAGCACGTTGTTCTTCGGAGAGGACGTTAAGCCATCGGTCCCGAGTCTGTACGATGTAAGTTACTCGTTAAAGATCCATACACTATATAAAATAGGGTAAGGCTAAATTTAGGACATAAATGTAGAATTATCACTGTATAGTATCACAAAGGGGTTGTCTCATGGGACGCTCACCGCAACATAACCTAACTTATCACTCCTGTTATGATTCTGGTATAACGCCATGCTGAATATTACATCTTAATTGTTTGTCTTCAAATGCGATCTTCTTTTCTCGATAGAAAGTGTTTAGCTAAAGTCATAACCTGTTTTGATCGTTGTGTGCCTTAGCTTTCCAGTCATTACACCAATAAATCAAACCAGGCCGACATTATACGTGTTGCCCTTTAGTCACCCTTAGTTGCCACAAAACTTGAGGGTGTCCAAGGTGGACCTCGCGGAGGCGGGCACCACGATGCTACGTCGCGCATCTGACTTATGATTGAATCGCGCAATCATACCAAAAGTTCGCAAAGACTAACGAATAACTAAAAAACCTTGGTATGTTACGTGGCTTGCCTAAAACCTAATATGGACAAAAGCGTCTTTATCTGTCTGTGAGAGTTATTGTTCTCTTCTTCCTGCCCACTTCGTATACAAAGTTCTCAAAGTCCATAACCTACTGTAAACATCGTACTCTAGCCCATCACCTTCCGTCTTCAAGAGAATTTATAAAAACAGCAAGGCCCTGTCATGTTAGGTCTCTCTTCTCACTTGAATAATAGGGAAAACCTATTTTTTCTTTCCAATGACCACGTATATAGTGCTTTCATATATTAGTGCTGTTATAGTGGTGGAAGTTGTGGTACATTTATTATATGACACTCATTTTAGTGAAGAGTGACCCACATTACCTATTGGTACTACATTAGAAGTCCTACATTTTGCCTAACTCAATTTATTTAGAGTAGGGATCTTTAAAGATATATTCAACTCTTGGATGAATAAATCAAGAGCCAGAGTGGGTATTGAACTCGTCCAGAGACGAACACGTAGCCTCTGTGCTAACCTGACCCCTCTAAATGAACCTGACGGGTTTTATTACTTTTAAATAATAATAAAATAATAATTTTAAACTAATAATTTATTGATGACTACATTCCTGCTAATAGTGACAATTATTATGTAGATTTTAAATCTTCACAACGAAAGATGTACGTGTTTGCAGAAGGAAGAGAGGAGTACTGCGTAGAGTATGCAGTGCGTAACGTGACGGGGCAGGTGTTTAAGGAGGTTGTAGTCAGCTGTGATGGGCAGAATGTGATTGCTCTTGGAGCAGACAAGGGGCAGCGTCAGGCAGCAATCGTGTTCGCTGCCAGTTCTGGCCAGCTCCTTGCCAGGATACCTCTGAAAATCCCTCCCACCAAGGTACTGTCCGTAAGAAATGAAAATACAACTTTAACTCTTTAAAACATAATTCATAACATGGAAAACTTCTTTCCATGCAAACTGTTTAATCAAGAAGAAAGGAACCATTTTATATCTGGCTTGATCACATTTCATCATTACTCCAAGATGACTACAACTGTTTCGGGTTATTTTAAAATAATCCAAGATCAATTCAAAATGATCTAAGTTTAATTTAAAATAGTCCAAATTTAATATAAAATAGTTCCATTTAATCTAAAATAAGTACCGTTATCTAAATTACTCAAGTTTATTAATATACAAATAGATTATATAATAATATAGTTTAATGTAAAACTTTGTATAAATTGCTTCCTTCACTGTTGTGATAACAATTTTTTACTTACTTTGTCTTTTATATTTTTATTTTTCCTCGGTAATTTTAAGAAACATTTTATTATTTAAATATGCATGCTAATTTTTCAAATATGTATCTTTGTTATATATACGCAAGTATATACAGAAAAGTTACAATAAAAACAAGTAATGCAATCAATAAAGTTTTAAACCACAAGGAAAAACGAAAACAATAGAAATAAATTCTCCGATGCCTTTCAATTTATTTCATCAAGGAGCAAACATAGTATGAAATAAGAAAGTAGCATAAAAGTTAGAAATTAAGGAAGGAAAAAGTTGAAAGAACTGAAGAAATTTAATACATGTGGTATCCATGAATGCAGAAAAATCACAATAAAAACATGTATATTTATTTCATGTTAACTGATTCTAACATTCTGGCTATTTTCTTTTTTGTTGGTGTAAACTACCGAGCAGACTCGCTAAAGACATCTACTTTATAGATATATTGGGTGAACAAAGCACATTTGATTGAAGATAATCAGAAATATTGTTCACCCAACATATCATTGTGTAAATATCTTTGACCAATCTGCTATATAATTTGCCACCGACGGAAAGGAAAGTAAGTAGCCTTTCCTTTTACTTTCGTAAAAACTGCTTTTACTTTCAATAAAATATGCATGAGATAAGATCTGATGCAAACAATTATACACCAGTATATATTTTTACGAAACGTTTCATTCCTTCATCATTTTATAATTTAGAGCTTTAAACTAGCCACATACGAGTATACCACTGAAATACAAATTCAGTTCATATTTTCACCAAGGTACCACGGAGGTAGAAACAGACATAATTAATGTTTATATTCTTAAGATGGTCGAAATATAGAAGTGAGTTATAGATCTTTTATCTCCGTATTACTTTCGTTTTAACTCCTTTTTATTTAAAAGTCCGTTGGACTGTTTCATTTAATTGATTTATATAGTGCTTTTGTGTGTGTCAGAAAGAGAGAGAGAGAGAGAGAGAGAGAGAGTGAGAGAGAGAGAGAGAGAAAGGGATACAGATGATTTGTCTTCCAGTTACCATGAACTGAGGCTGGAAATACCATCTATATCAACTGATTTTTTTTTATTTCTTAAGTTAACTTTAGTTTTTAATAAAATTTCGTTTTTTATCGCACTTTTGTATTGGAATAAAAGTGAATATGTTATGTTTGTGGTATTCAGGTATTGAATAAGTTTTATGGTATATTGCAGGATGTACATCTAATGATTGCAATGCCCCACAAAGCCAACCAAGTGGGGTTAGTTGACTCTGACAAAACAATGATCCTGGATATCAAGAGTAAGAAGGTGGTGAAGAGCATTCCTCGCTGGGCTGGTATTTGCACCAAGGATGGCAAGTACGGGCTGTACGCTCCCACTAGGTAACGTCGTGATGACTGTGCATCAGCTGTCGATACCTTGTAAGAAATAATTCAATATTTGTTTGTGTTCAGAGGAGGACTGGAGCTAGTGGAACTGAAGAGAGGAAGCACCGTGAGAACTTTCATCCCCAGAGTGGCTGAGGGAGTCTTCACTGTCATGTGTCTCTTCAATAAAACAGACGAGTACGTCCTTTACTACCACAGTGGCAGGAAAACACTACGAGTCTTCAGGTACATGTACATCGACTGATCCAGTACTTTTTGAAATAGTCTGTTTCGGAATAGCCAGCTTGAAAACTCATTCTCGGATTATTGGTTATGGAAAACTGGGTCTCAAGCCATTGTGGTTATTTTCCAGTACAAATGACCACTTGCTGACTTCTGAAAACCCTGGTTTCAGTCTCTCTATTTCACTTTTAAATACATTTTAAAATACCTTTTTAGTAATTAAAGACAACATGTTATAAGTAAAAAAAAACTAATAATACTTCGAAATATTGATCTAGTAATTACCAATAAAATACAATATAAATCTTCTAATTTCAGGAAATTAACTTCGGCCAAAAAATTAGAAACACTCTAAAGTATTTATGAAATAATTACACAGAAAAGTAAATAAGAAAAGAAAGATTCATGATTTCAATCAGCAAAGAGTTTTAAAAACAGTTTAAGTTTTAAGGAAGGTATACATTATCGTTGATTTAGGTTTCGATACTACTCGCGTTGGGCTTTAAGAAGAAGAGCCAAGTGGGACCTCTGTCTTACAGCCATTCCAATGTAATAGCATATTCAAACACCCAGTTTCCTTAGATCGAGTTTTCTTCTTCTTTTTTTTCCTCCAAAAATCCTGGAGGATAAAAAATTTTTTAATAGATTTTATTCATGACTTGAATAAAAAGAGAATTTTTATTGTCAATTAATGTGAAGTAAACAATTATATATTTTATAAGCCATGTTGGGGAAAGTACTGTCTCCATACAAAAAAGTATAGTATAAAAAACTAAACAACGCGTTTCGAACACTTGATGCTCTTCTTAAGGTTACATCTGCTCTGTTGGTGTGTTTTTCGGTGGGTGAGACCAAGCAAGAACCTTACAAGCAAGTGTTCGATACGTTAATATTCAATGTGAAAATTTGATACCTAGTTTTTCTAGTACCGTTTTTGAAGTTATGATAATTTTGGATTGTCACATTTCAGTTTATATTGGACCCATATTTCTTTGATGCTTGCACATGCATAAATAAAAGTACGTTTGTTTGAGGTTATCTTCTTTAGAATTGAAAACTTCGATGACAAAGTTGAAGGTTTTGCTATTTTTGCATCTGTTTTGCAAGTTAAACCAGAATATTTTCATAGTTTCTATTAATTTTATGTCCATTTTGACATGTAGTAATATCAAAACTTTATCTGTTGTACTCGGTTGCGCACACAGAACTCAGTTCTACCAATAAGACATTTTCATAAAAACTTGTTCATTTTTCTGGGTTACTGCAACGATAGGATGGATGTAAAAATCAATGAGTGGAAATTTGCGAAATGGCAAAATCATCAAACACACAGTGGTAAGAAAGGAGGTATGCGAATTAAACGACCATTATGTTTGGCAAAAAGACTCGGTACAGATCTAGTTGTGAAGGAAGATGAAGTAGATTGAGAGGGTGGTGTTTGTTTGGTTAGAACTGGGGATGGAGAGATGGTGGCTAACTACCGAGTGCAGACAGAGCTGAGCAGCGTGACGAGCACGGCAGATGGACGCGTCATCGTGCTGGGCACGGTGGACGGCTGTCTGTCCGCCTTCGCCATCGCCGACCCCAGCAACGAGAACTCTCACCTTTACCTCTCCAACCTGCCTTCGAGGGACGAGCAGGTATGCGTTCCGCCACTGGTCACTGCTCGCAACGTCACTGGTCTTGACTGACGGGACCTTACATGCCACATATATTACATAAACATCAAATACATATATCCAAGCTGGACACAATACTAGTTCAAAATCGTAGAAGAGTAACACACAGAGTAAAGTAACCTTGATTACTTGCGTCTAGTTTTCGTTGGGTGGGTGAGAGTTTCCTCAGGAGTTGTCCCAAAAATACAAGTCATAAAATAAGTCCTTATGAATATACAAGCTTTAAATCTTTACAACAACCATCATCAGATAAGTAAATAACTTAAGCTATCACTAAATGAAACATTAAAAAAACATTAAGTGATGATTAAAGCAATTAAATCAAATTAGAATCAATGCAGTAGTAATACTGGGAAAGCACAATTGAGAAGTAGAGAAGGTTACAACCTGTTATACCGCTTATCTAGAGTTCATCAGTGTAGGCTAACTGATTTTACAACATTTTGAAATCATCACACAATTTGTTAACACAATTGCAGTAACGAGGTATCATGCGTACACCGCTGGTCTGAACGTTGACGGAGGGTTGATTGATGTGCAGAGTCAGCAGCACTGACTCTTATTGTTCTCAGCTCTTAAAACTGTTGCTCCTTTTTCCAACATTTAATTTTTAAATTTTTAAATAAATTAATTAATAAAATAATAAAAAAATACAACAATTAAACAAAAATGAAAACATAAGAAACAAAATAATAATAGAATAATTATTATAATTATAAAAAACTAACAACAGTTTAATCATTGACTAATTGATCAATTAATTAATTAACATTTTATCAACGAAAAATTAAAAAAAAAACATGAAATAAAAAGCAAAAAACCAAAACAAAATAATTGACGACTGATTTTGAGTCTAGCACCAAATATTATCGAGTTGTCCATTATCGAGGATTGTTACATTAAAACAACTATTTGATTACGAGTGCAAGAAAAGTTTTATTTTAATGAAAGAAAAATCCGATTAATCTGGCTGAATGGGTAACAATTTCGTAAGGTAGGAATAAAAATACTATTATTAAATATAATTTACTCTATTTCAGTCAAGCTGCCCAGCGTCTGATACGTATTCGGTGTTTGTTCCTGGATTGCTGGCACTATTCGAATTCGTTGATATTAAATTTATTCCGATTTGTTCAAGTCCTATGTCAACATAAGAGTTCATTTAGTCTCAACTCAAGTACTATGTCAACACAGAAAATAAAATCCCAAGGCTTTAAAAGTAACTATTTGCATTAATCTTCTTTTAGGTAAAATACAATTCAGTATGTTTTTTTTTATCTCATTAATACAAATTTTTTTTAATCTGAAGTGAGATAACAAAATATATGTGTTTAAATTATAACATGTGTTAAATATGAAGCAGGAAGACAAACAATACTTTTTGACAAGGAATCCAGTTACTTCTGTAAGTTTGAGGATACTCAAATGAGCAATAGGAATTTCCGCCATCTCATCAAATTATTTCCCATACTTAAAAAAATAATTATTATGATGAATTACAGGGTAGATTTTCCTTCTTTTCTACCTAAACTACCCATATTGAAGAGGCAACTTCGCAGCTGTTAATGAACCATGCTTAAAACTCTTCCTACTCATCTAAAACTTACTTGGCTACTTTTCTTAGAATAAAATATATATTTATCATAGAATATATTAGAACGCCATATGGGATAATTATGTGAGTTGCAAACAATGTGACTCTGTTGATTATAGTTTAACCTCCACTGAAATAAACCATGGTTTGAATAGTTTTATGACCATGGTTCTAACATTTTAGATTACTATATGAAAGTTTCAGAAAAGGCATAAATAATTTAACGTCGTTACAAATAAATGGTTCTTATAAAATTACGCATTTCAAACATGCAATGTTCTTCATCAGGTATACATCTACAGTACTTGTTAAATAACAAGAGTGACGCTGCTACAGAAGTACTGCTGTTTGACTGGACTTCGACCACCAACGCTCTCTCGGCCAGAACGAGGGCTGTTTGTAATCGGAAAATTTGTTCAAAATTGGATGCAAATTGTCCTCGATATTTTTGGTCTTAGTCGGAATTGTAAAGTGGGTGGAGACGTTCGTAGTCAAAGGTATGACTGTACTGCACTTGTATTCTTTGGTAAATTGCAAATAAAATATAATACCCTCGTATGTAATTGTAAATTTTCCTAAAATGTAGTATAAACTATCTGATGATAAATAATAGTGTAATACACTTGTATCTTATGGCAAGTTGCAAATAAGTCTAATGGTAATTTATTGAAATTGAATTGTTGATTTTCAGTGGAAGACACGAATGGAAAAGGAGAGAGCATGCAAGAGGTTTCGTGCAGCTGGTTCTGCCGCCCAGCTGTGTGTTTCCCTCTACGACAACGTTTCTAAGAATTCTGATGAGGACAAAGAGGAATAGGCTACTTAGCATAGAAATTAATTCATAAGTCCATTATCCTTTAATAATGATTAAATATAAGTAACTGTTCATCTTCAAGACATGAGAACGTTCATAACAGTCAACTGTCTCGCTACAATTATTGTGTGGAAAAGTGAAATGAAATACTTACACCTTAGGATAACATTCAGGCATTACATGATTACATTCATTCATTAGTCATGAAATTTAGCTTGAGCTTATCATTCCATTACCTGCTGAGTAATGTCATTCAGAGAAAAGGATTTGTACTTCTTTATAAAAGACAAGAGAGGAGAAGAAGAAAAGACTAGATTATGAATGAAAATCAGGTAAAAAGTGTTAGAAATAAAAAAAAATAAGTTTCAAACATTTAACGTTTTTCTTCATCGGAAGTCTAAAATACCATTATAATGAGGCGTTTGAACTAATATTTTTCATTGGAATATTACAAATCAATGAAAGTCACTCAATTATTTCCCTCAAATGACACATCCTGTGAAATATACTCCATAGTAGATATATATATAAACTAGATTTACAGAAAGAACACACATAAAAGAGATGACATAAACTCACAACTATATTCTGACTACTTCCTCATCAGTAAGAAAGATGTGAGTTGCTCCGAAGACAAGTGATTGAAGTGAGATCTCGTTGAAGTGGCGCTCAGTGGAGTTAACTTACGGAGGAAGAGATCGCAAGGATAAACGAATAATAACAAAAGTAAATAAATAAACAATTTATAGAAGTCAGTTTGTTTCAACTGTTTCCTTGTTCAGGTTCCTCAGCCGAAGAGATGGAACTTCACGTCAGTCCTTACATACCTTTGGAGTGACTCACATCTTCCTACCTGATGACGAGACAGTCAAAATATAGTAGTGAAATATTTCGGGACTCCATTATTTGTGTTCTTTCTGTGAATTTATAACAGATTATAAAAGACAATTCAACGAACTAAATAATCTAAAGACAATGCAAACTCTAATGAAATCAGTTTTAGTAGTTATTTATATATGCAAATTCTTAAGCACATCACTAAATATAAGTGTGCTGTTCCATTGAGATAGAAGAACTGCTGAACATTTCTTGGTTAATATGTACAGAAATAGAAACATGTCTGTTATCATGGGTGATATTCTCATATTTTGTAAATGCGATTATTTGACAGCACCTCATGTAATGCTCCTTTTGTGAATAAGGCTCCCACAAAGCTAAGTGAGAGTGACTATAGTTACTTCTTAGGTAGGTGCACGGACTTAGTTTCAATGATTGTTTCCGTGTACAGGATCTTAGTCACATTCCTGATTCTAACAACAATGACACTTTGAGAGCTTCAGAAGAAGTTCTTATTAGTCTCCTGGGAGGTATCTGCTCCTGGGCTTAACCTCAATTGTTAAGTATTCTTTATTATTATTTATTTAATATTTTTAACAATTGTTTTAATTACTTTTATTAAATTTACTTTTCCTTCACAGAATGTATTTTATTGATTTTTAATATTTTTTTTTATTTTTAGAATAATTTTGTTTATTTATATATCCTTGTCTCCCCTTCCTCTGTAAGTTGGCTACACTGATTAACTGCTTCTTGAGTGAGACTGACTTCAGCCATTGCTTGTCTTTGGAGTGACTTACATCTTTCTACTTGATGATAAGACGTCGAAATATCGGTGTGAGTTCTTGTATTTTTTTTATGTTTGTTGTGTTTTTCAATTTATTTTATACATAATAACAAGTGGGAAATGGTCCACGAAGACAACACGTCAAATTACAGACAATGAACTGACGTAATTCAGTTTGAGATTTCCATCTATTATCGTCATCAGGTGAGGAGGTGGATCGGCTCGTGGAGCGAAATCACAGGCCCCACATGAGGGGGAGGGACCCGTGAATATTAAAGTTGAAAATTGAAAGGGGCAAATATGAATGAATTTTTTTATTGTTGAATTGAAGAAGAAAGGGAATTAGAGTACACTGTCACAACCATTACTCTTTATTCTTCAGGGTTACCAGGTTGTCATTCGTTGATATAACTTTGTCAAATTTTACTTCCTCTGTAGTGGTTGGCATTAAAAAATATCTGGTTTGCATTTTCTGTAAGATGGCTCTTTTTTTTTAGCTTTTTTTAAAGGGAAATAGTCTGCAAGTCAGAGCAGTGAAAAAACATACTCAAATAATGGACATATTATCAAGAAACATATAAAAAAACTGCTTCGTTTAATGAAATTAATTCCAATTTTTTACAACGGTAAGATTACGGCAGCAGCTATTGATACCTCGGTCCTCAGTGACTTGACCCTGACATCTTTGCTAAAGATTTACTTTTGTTAACCTTATCCTCTTTATGTCTATAACTTAATCCAACCAAAACCTACTTACATCATAGGAAATTCCGTTCAAAAAGGCTCTGCCAAACTGGAAAATATCAGTAATAATCGAGGACCAGCAGTTACAGTACTGTCAGCGAGTTACTATCTAGACGAAACTATCTCCGTATAATTGGTAGGTTCATTTTTTTAACTGAATAGGTTGAGATGTTGGGTATTAGGCTAAGTATATTTTAAACTATACACACATACACACACATATATATACAATAAAAATGTTCTAAAAAAATAATTAAACTTAACAAGGGATATATATATATATATACATACAATTTGAAAGGGGAGCCCATAAAAGGCTTTGCACAGGCTCATTTGCTCTCAAGGGCTCTCTGATATCACATACTTTTGTTATTACCTATTTTTCTCGCATCTTGTCCTTTTGTAAGATGTCAATAGTTTTGCCTTACCTTCATCTTTCTTATGACTAAACATGTGAAATATAGTTGTGAGTTTTAGTGTTTTCTTCTGTGTTTTAGATGAAACGTGTCAGTTTTTTCTATGTACTTTATTATACTTTGTTGTACTTTGTTCAAAAAACTTCTTTTTTGAAGTTAACCGTCAAAACTTGATAATTTGTTGTCTCTTCTCCCCCTCCAACCAATATTTAAATAAATTATAAATAACATGCAAAGAGAGACATCCAAATTAAAGTTGTCTATATATGTTTGGCATGCTGTTAATAAACATATTTGTATAAAGGAAAGAGGCAGTCTGATTCTGAGATAGTTTATTACTTGAAAGCCTGTTGCTCCTGGCCAAGTATAAACGACTTAGAAGGTTTCAAAGGAGGAACTTATAAAAACAATGAAATTGATTTCCCTTTGTCGAGGGCTTAATGAAAGATGTTCATCTTTACTTTCACCCCTTCCTTTTCACGTTTTCCTCTCACTTCAATTAACTGTCTTCACTATCACACTCTCTCTCTCTCACAAGCCTACCGACCTGTTACACAATCATTTCTTAAACTCAACTCAAATAAACTATATAGTTTTACCCGTATAACATTTCCTACTGATTTAGCTTTCTGATAAATTACCTTTCCTACCTTTTTGTTTGCTTTATAACGTTATTAAAATAATTTAATTTTAATTAAAGTCGACAACCATATTGCAATTTAATCTCCGAAACATATCGCACCAGAATTTCATTATACCTAACTCAAATTTATATCTTCATTTAAAGCATAAAGATTTAAAATACAAATTCTTTTCCTGTCTACCTAATTCTCTGTGACCCTGCGCGTATGCGGCAACATTGTTGTTCTCCAACCGTCTCTGTACCAGTGCGCTTGGTTTCCCTCTCTTATCTCTCCTGAAGACGGTTCATCCGAAAATTTTCTCTATGTTTCTTTATGTGCATTGAACTATATATATAAACGGGTTCATTGAAACAATTATCTAGAACAACTTGTTTCGTGCCTAAATAGAGTTATCCAGTTGTTTAGTCAGTCACTATGTTGTACTCACTTTCAATAACAATTATTAACTAGTCTCCTCATTAACTAGTTTATTATCAACATGTTGTGAACAGACAGTGTAATTCTTCAGTTCTGTATGCATATAGTGAGAAGGTAGATGGTAACAAAACAACGCGTTTCCTGACGAGAGGGCTCGTTTTCAGTTTAATATGCTTATGGGGAGGAGGAATCCATGTTAATTACAATAAACTCGTTTCGAATACTTATGTTAGTTTTCTTCTTAAGTGTTTTTCATGTTTTTAGGAGAAGTAGATTTAAATCTCAAGTATATAGTAACAAATTAACGCGTTTCAAACACGTAGTGTTCTTCTTCATTTATCTGTACCTATTGCAGTGGATGGTAACAAACAAATACATTTCGAAAACGTCTCTTCTTCAATTCTTTCATCTTCTTTTAGAAGGTATATTTTGGATAGTATAATGTTATTCTAGAGTTTTACCTGTTTATAGTTAAACCTAAAAACGAATAGTAAATACTTCAAACTAGTTATGTAAGTAATAAAACTGGTTTTTCTTGTTTTAGTAAAACAAATACGAGACATTAGTTAACTCTCACTTCATGAAGGTCTATAACTAGCGATAATGAAGATTTTCAATTGTCTAAAGAGTAAATTATGAGAAAGTCCATCAGATATTAAACTTGACTTGAAGTCTTGATTTGCAAAATAAGATCGGCTGGCTATATGCTAAAGCTCTAGTCGCCTAGAGTTCTTGACTTTATGCTAAAGCTCTAGTCGCCTAGAGTTCTTGACTTTATGCTAAAGCTCTAGTCGCCTAGAGTTCTTGACTTTATGCTAAATCTCTAGTCGCCTAGAGTTCTTACTTATGCTAAATCTCTAGTCGCCTAGAGTTCTTAACTATATGCTAAATCTCTAGTCGCCTAGAGTTCTTGACTTTATGCTAAATCTCTAGTCGCCTAGAGTTCTTAACTATATGCTAAATCTCTAGTCGCCTAGAGTTCTTGACTATACATTAAAGCTCTAGTCGCCTAGAGTTCTTGACTTTATGCTAAATCTCTAGTCGCCTAGAGTTCTTAACTATATGCTAAATCTCTAGTCGCCTAGAGTTCTTGACTATATGCTAAAGCTCTAGTCGCCTAGAGTTCTTGACTTTATGCTAAATCTCTAGTCGCCTAGAGTTCTTGACTTTATGCTAAATCTCTAGTCGCCTAGAGTTCTTGACTTTATGCTAAATCTCTAGTCGCCTAGAGTTCTTGACTTTATGCTAAAGCTCTAGTCGCCTAGAGTTCTTGACTTTATGCTAAATCTCTAGTCGCCTAGAGTTCTTGACTTTATGCTAAATCTCTAGTCGCCTAGAGTTCTTGACTTTATGCTAAATCTCTAGTCGCCTAGAGTTCTTGACTTTATGCTAAATCTCTAGTCGCCTAGAGTTCTTGACTTTATGCTAAATCTCTAGTCGCCTAGAGTTCTTGACTTTATGCTAAATCTCTAGTCGCCTAGAGTTCTTAACTATATGCTAAATCTCTAGTCGCCTAGAGTTCTTGACTTTATGCTAAATCTCTAGTCGCCTAGAGTTCTTGACTTTATGCTAAATCTCTAGTCGCCTAGAGTTCTTAACTATATGCTAAATCTCTAGTCGCCTAGAGTTCTTAACTATATGCTAAATCTCTAGTCGCCTAGAGTTCTTAACTATATGCTAAATCTCTAGTCGCCTAGAGTTCTTGACTTTACATTAAAGCTCTAGTCGCCTAGAGTTCTTGAACTTTATGCTAAATCTCTAGTCGCCTAGAGTTCTTGACTTTATGCTAAATCTCTAGTCGCCTAGAGTTCTTGACTTTATGCTAAAGCTCTAGTCGCCTAGAGTTCTTGACTTTATGCTAAATCTCTAGTCGCCTAGAGTTCTTGACTATACATTAAATCTCTAGTCGCCTAGAGTTCTTAACTATATGCTAAATCTCTAGTCGCCTAGAGTTCTTAACTTTATGCTAAATCTCTAGTCGCCTAGAGTTCTTAACTATATGCTAAATCTCTAGTCGCCTAGAGTTCTTAACTTTATGCTAAATCTCTAGTCGCCTAGAGTTCTTAACTTTATGCTAAATCTCTAGTCGCCTAGAGTTCTTGACTATATGCTAAATCTCTAGTCGCCTAGAGTTCTTGACTATATGCTAAATCTCTAGTCGCCTAGAGTTCTTGACTATATGCTAAATCTCTAGTCGCCTAGAGTTCTTGACTTTATGCTAAATCTCTAGTCGCCTAGAGTTCTTGACTTTATGCTAAATCTCTAGTCGCCTAGAGTTCTTAACTATATGCTAAATCTCTAGTCGCCTAGAGTTCTTGACTTTATGCTAAATCTCTAGTCGCCTAGAGTTCTTGACTTTATGCTAAATCTCTAGTCGCCTAGAGTTCTTGACTTTATGCTAAATCTCTAGTCGCCTAGAGTTCTTGACTTTATGCTAAATCTCTAGTCGCCTAGAGTTCTTGACTTTATGCTAAATCTCTAGTCGCCTAGAGTTCTTGACTTTATGCTAAATCTCTAGTCGCCTAGAGTTCTTAACTATATGCTAAATCTCTAGTCGCCTAGAGTTCTTGACTTTATGCTAAAGCTCTAGTCGCCTAGAGTTCTTGACTTTATGCTAAATCTCTAGTCGCCTAGAGTTCTTAACTATATGCTAAATCTCTAGTCGCCTAGAGTTCTTGACTTTATGCTAAAGCTCTAGTCGCCTAGAGTTCTTGACTTTATGCTAAAGCTCTAGTCGCCTAGAGTTCTTGACTTTATGCTAAATCTCTAGTCGCCTAGAGTTCTTGACTTTATGCTAAAGCTCTAGTCGCCTAGAGTTCTTGACTTTATGCTAAAGCTCTAGTCGCCTAGAGTTCTTGACTTTATGCTAAATCTCTAGTCGCCTAGAGTTCTTGACTTTATGCTAAATCTCTAGTCGCCTAGAGTTCTTAACTATATGCTAAATCTCTAGTCGCCTAGAGTTCTTGACTTTATGCTAAATCTCTAGTCGCCTAGAGTTCTTGACTTTATGCTAAAGCTCTAGTCGCCTAGAGTTCTTAGACTTTATGCTAAATCTCTAGTCGCCTAGAGTTCTTGACTTTATGCTAAAGCTCTAGTCGCCTAGAGTTCTTGACTTTATGCTAAATCTCTAGTCGCCTAGAGTTCTTGACTTATGCTAAATCTCTAGTCGCCTAGAGTTCTTGACTTTATGCTAAATCTCTAGTCGCCTAGAGTTCTTAACTATATGCTAAATCTCTAGTCGCCTAGAGTTCTTGACTTTATGCTAAAGCTCTAGTCGCCTAGAGTTCTTGACTTTATGCTAAATCTCTAGTCGCCTAGAGTTCTTGACTTTATGCTAAAGCTCTAGTCGCCTAGAGTTCTTGACTTTATGCTAAAGCTCTAGTCGCCTAGAGTTCTTGACTTTATGCTAAATCTCTAGTCGCCTAGAGTTCTTGACTTTATGCTAAATCTCTAGTCGCCTAGAGTTCTTGACTTTATGCTAAATCTCTAGTCGCCTAGAGTTCTTAACTATATGCTAAATCTCTAGTCGCCTAGAGTTCTTGACTATACATTAAAGCTCTAGTCGTCTAGAGTTCTTTACTCTCGCCGAAGCTCCAGCTTTAGAAATTTCAATAGCCAAAATACTTGACTTATTTCCGATGAATTGTAATAAATGTGCATAGAAACTCATTTGTATGACTAGGTTGTTGTACTTAGCTGAAGTCTAAAATTTATGTTACCTATGATAATTGTTGCATTGCAAATATCCTAGTTAAAAGTCATTGTGTTTAGTAAAAGATGCGTAAAAGATGCATGATTTTATCAGTGTACTAGACTAACAGCAATTTATTATAAAAGTCTTTGTCACATTGTTCTTAAATTACATTTCCTAGTAATACCTTATTATAACTAGGGTTCTGTGTTACATATAATACTGTATTAAGCTTCAGGCATAAGATGATTTATCATGTAATTAGTTGTAGACTATAAATTTCTGTGATAGTAATGTATGTGATAGTAACAAATAAGAAAATTGTTTGAATTCATTTTAGCACTATTATTAACATATTTACTTCTTAACTTATTACTAATAATATAGATGTCATCTTAATATTAAGAAAATAATTTAATCTGCATTGTTCTTTCATTGAATCCTTCTTATTTCTCTTATTAATGGTCAGTAAGTAAATTATTCAAAACTGCTGTAAATTTCTACATTTCCTCTTAAAGCATATTGACATTGTAATATAAATAACAAAGTTAAACTAAGAGTTTATAAACGTAAAGAACGATACTTTCAAAATGCCAACTAGGAGTATGGTGATGTTATTTACCTACCAGACTTTGAATGAATGCTTGGTCTGATGTAATGGGCAGTATTTTTCTACTAATAAATAATCACAGAACAAAGGTGTAAAATGCTGTACAGAGAACTCAATATGAAAAGTTAAATGAAGACATATATATAACATGTGGACTTAGTGGTTGTCAAACGTGCCTTATTATTAATACTAATCCTTCCTCTGACTGGATTGCCCTGAGAGTGACTCCTTCACTTGGCTTCTACTAAGCTGAGCCTCCGTATGAATTGTCATAGGCTTGATTCTGGGTAGATTGTCTTCTGGACCAAACCACTATTGTTAATTCTTTTGTTTACTATTCTTTGTCTTTTATTTTTTTAAAATGGTAGTAAATTATTATAATGATTATTTTTAATGTTAATGTTATGGATTATTTGGTTAATTAATTAAATGATTGACAGTTAATATTTATTTTATTATTATTATAATAATCTTAAAAATATTTTTATGTTTTCTTTGTTATTGTTTGATTATTATGTTTTCATTTATTTATTATTTTTGTTCTTTATTACCGTCCCCTTCCCTTCTAGCTTGGTGGTTGCTATCGTATCACTGGTGTGTAACCGTGTGCTGATGTTGGACTTCAGTTATCACCCTGCATCCCTGTGAAACACTTCGTCACCTGATGACGACGATTTTTGAAATATATAAATGAGATGTCAGTATCTTTTTGTTGTTTTATTTTTATTTTTGATATAAATAAAAGGTAATATTTAGGTTATATATATTCTGAAGACAACTAACATTTTTCTTGATACTTGCGTATAAAAACTGAAGTGTGTAGTGAAATAATTCATACATAATTACAAGTACTTGTAAAAACACATCAGTCACTTTAAATTCAACAGTTTATGGAGACGTTCGAGGTATGACTCGAATTTAAGTGCAAGATTTGCAGGTGTTCGCAACCAAAAGCATGTGGTGTTTTACTTGCGTAAATAACTTCTAAGATTTACTCGTATATATCATATTGTAACTTCTAGTAAAAATAATAAGTACAATACATGATGTGTCAGTTCACCAGGAAAAGCTTAATGGAGCATGCAAAAGAGAAAAGCAAGCCCCTATCTTGCGAATGTGTGAAAATTGATTTTACTTCTAGACATGAGTATTTTTAAATAACATAGTGAAAGGTTTATTGGGTCATTCATTTTAGAAGTTTTATGTTCTTAGCGTGAGCTGAATTGGACCATATATCAGTCCAGTTCCACTCTGAGAGCCTAAGCGGTCATCGTGTAACTTATTTTCACAATCAAATTCCTTTTTCTGCTCATTTACTGAATATTTAACTCGGCTATCAGTAAAAGGTAAAGCTGCTTTTGAATTTTCCTTGATTAATTCAACTTTTTTTCCCTTCCTCTCCGATTCAAGAGATGACGTCTCTTAATCGTTTTAAATAACTGAATCAGATAATATCAAATGGACACTATGATATGTGCAATGCTCTCTTCTTGCCGTGGGAAAGTTTCTCCTATGCAAAACGTCTTTCATAGAGAAGTTTACTTCGTATATATTTTCCCATTACAATTCTCAGTGCAGTTTGTATTCATGTTTATTGAAAATGGATAAAAAGTTTAGCAATAAACACAACTTTTGCTCTTTCAAGTAGTGACATAAATAATCGATTAAATTATGAAGCCCTACTTTAATGAGTTGAAAATTTCATCAAATTCAAGTTCATCTACAAAAGGGATCTTTAACAAGTACCTGGCATCTTACATTCTTCAGACTAACGGATTTACGTCTTCTTTTGGAACTGGCAGACACAAGATTTTCCCAATCGCCTTGTGAGCAAATCAAGATCGATGTGAGCTACGAATTCGACACTTTCTGGCCCAGCGTTGGCACAGCAAAACACCATGACTGACTAACACAGCTACCTGCATTGTAGCTAATATATAAAACTATGCAATATAAAACTTCTATGACCACCACTTAAGCGGAAAAATTAACACCTAAGCAAGCAACGCATTCTTTTATATATGTTTCTATTATTAAAAATAAAATATAACAAAGTCTAAGTTCTTCTTCATCTAAATCCAAAAGAACTGATTTATTAAAATTAATTGAATAAGTGTTGTTTAAGCTGTGGAACAAATAAAATTATTGTATTTAAACTAAGTACTATGGGAAGGAAGAATGTAAAATAAATAAATTCCTTCATTTTATATTTTAAATAAGAGGACAGTGAAGAATATGAGAGATGATGTAGATATTCTATTCAAATTTACACAACACCATGTATGTGATTCAGTTGTCACAACCATTTTTCTATTTCATTAACGGAAATAGTAGAGATAAACTAATTTAATCACAAGTTTCAATATTATTAATACAAGTTGTCTCAAAAGTCACCAAGTACGTTCTTCTTCATTTCTCTTTTCAGGTGTTTTCCTGTGTTACATATTCAGAAATGACTTTATGGCAGTGATTCAAAGAACAAATCCTGCTTTTAAATATAATAAACAGAGTTACAATTTCATCGATTACTTATTGACCTATTAACATGAACTTGACAGTTTAGAAAACTCAATGGAGCTACTACATAGAGAACATACACTAACAGCAGAAGCTTTGGGAGTATTTAAAGAAAAAAAAACTGAGAAGACTCTTATAAACGAAAAGATATGGCTAATCACCCGACAGACTTATATTTAAACCACTGAATAGGTTACGGTTAGGTTGCAATAGCAGTCCTACAAGGGATCATACATAGGCCGAACATAGACCCTTTCCCCACATAATGAACAATAATTCTACATTGGGAGTCCTACATTTTGCCATATTCAAGTATATTTAGAGTTGGGATGTTCAAACAGTATCTAACATCGTACAGGCTCGGGACCGACGGCTTACGAGTGATGACGTGCTCAGATTTATTTAACGAAGGCCACATTGGGTATTGAACCCCAGTCCTACCAGTCCAGAGCAAGGAAGTAGCCACTGGGCTAACCTGGTCCCATAAACACTGACTAACTCACGGATAATAGGGAAAGACCAAGACACAAACAAGAGAGGGATACTATAACACTAAGAACAATAAATTAAAAAGTAGAATTAAAACAAAAATATTTTTACTAAATATATAGTAGAAATGAAATATCCAATTAACAATAATAATAATACAAAAAAAAGGCAAACTAAAATATCGATGGAATAAGATATCCCCTTATAGTCAATCAATCAACAATTGACTTCTATTTGTCACTCTGAGAAGATAGAGTTATTCCGAAAGCGCTCAAGTCAAGTGGGCTAATATCGTTCATAATAATTTAAGTTATAAGATTCATGTTTTATAATTTATTTTTAAACTGACCCACTTTTAAGATGAACCTATCTCACTATTTCTATCCTTACAATCCAATATAACTTTTCTAAATCCAATTCTATTAAAAATATTTATATATTGGAAGTAGAAACCCAGTAATACCTCTATTTGGATGATAACATAAATATATTTGCAGAGGAAATGACAAAAAATTCTGAAATATATTCAACCCACATATCCAGCGGCCGTGAATATTGCTCAGACAGCCTTCATATTCTCATTTTCCAAAGTCGAATGCAAGATCAAGAGACCTTGATTTATCATGTCTTTTATCGGTTATACCTTATTATTATTCTATGATAACAAATCTTTTTTCTTTTATTGGTGGAATTTAGTGACTGCTAGAAAGCTGCACGTTTGACGCTGATTACTCAAAGGAATATAGTATCTCCCTAATGATTCCACATTGAGAATCCTAAATTTTACCCAACTAAAGTTTATTTGAAATAGAGATATTTAACGAGTACCTGACATCGTATAGGCTCGGAGCCATCGACTTACTGACCTCTTCGAGGGATATTCGTTCAGCTTCTGCGTGAAAAGATCGAGTATCAGAGTCAGAATCGAACCTGAATGTACCAGTCTAGGGGCTAGAATGAAAGCTACTGGGCTAACCTGGCTGCTTTACAATATAGGAATTCAATTCAAAATTGTTAATAAATTTAATCTGCCGTATGAGTTAATTTGATTGTTCTGCTATCCCATTTGAATTCGTTAAAAGTAGTCAATGCCATGTGTCTTGATTTTAGCAAAGTGCTTAACTTTATATAACACATAGTTTTCAAACACATGTGGAACTTTTAACTTTCTTTTTCTGTGATAAGTAAACTAATTTCTAAGTACAAAAGAGGCATATAAAAGTCATAGTTGAAGAGCTGTTAGAAAAGAGACATAATATTTTTAGCTAAACTGTTATGGACTGTTTATAAAACGCAGTAACATTGAAATGAGTGGCATATGTTCATTCAGAAATTCCATCTTGATTGTCTGATGTTATATCTAAGCTAACTCAGCATCGATAAATAGCTACAAACTAGCGAACTGCTGGAATAAAATAAAGATTAACAAACATCTAATATGGAAATCTAAATATATCAATTAATATAGGTTTTAAAAGAACAAGACTTAACTTTTCAAACTTTGAACATTTCAATTTTTTCTTCCAACGTTTCTATGATACCCAACTAGGAATCTTACAAGAATAATAAAATAATACTAGGAAATTGTTGTAGAGGAGTGAAATTGGAGACTGTAAAAGTGTTATTGAATACCAGTAATGCCGGGACACCAGAAGCTGAGCTGACTAATGTCTAAGGAGTAGCACTGCTGAAACGGACCAAAAGGAAGTTTGAATACTACTTCTTATTTATTTTGTCATTATGATTCTGATATGAAGTTTTCACAAAGATTTAAAAAAAATCTTAGTATTGCTTCTCTTTTTACTAATTCTCGATAACATTTGAGTTCTTTTTTACAATAAATCTAAATGTCAATTGAACGAACATTGTGGAACAATTAGCCGAAACTTATTTAATTTGTAACTGAAGAACAAGTTTTCTTTCAAGAATAATTCTTTTATTTTAAACATAGCAAAAAAAAATTTCAATATTCTGAGAGATATTGAAATCGAATACAAATCACTAATAAATAAATAAGCTTTAAACTAAACATTATCTTTTTAAAATTTTTAGAGACCAACAAAATAACAAGTCGGATTAGAACTGTGCCATTTATTCACTTAGATTATTGATACCTTTGAAAAAATGTTTATTGAAATGGAAAGCATTTAAGTTTAATGTAGCTTGTTCTTGGAGGGGGAAGTATCTTACACGTTCATATTAATTGTAAGTGAACGGGTAAAAACTTCGCTAAAAGTTTCAGACAAGTTGGAAATATTTTGTCGCTTTTTAAATGGAAGGGTAACATTGTAATTCATAGATTTAATTTATGGGGAAATAATATAAATAATATTTCTTTTTTTTTAAGTTAACTTAGAATTTTAGGAATTGATAAAAAAAGGGATATTTTGGTTTGTAACCTATTGGGTTGAAAATTGAGCGAGGATCATATCAGCTGAGGGTGGACTGGGGATAGGTTGTTGAATACCAGTAATGCCGGGACACCAGCTGTTGAGTTGACTGACGTCTAAGGAGTAGCTCTGCTGAAACGGTGCAATCTGCGGGTAGCACGTGTAGCCTGGCTGAAAACCCGGGTTCGCAGTCATCCCTCCCATGGGCAGACCGTTGGAGCACATGGCTCCTTGGAAGTAGTTCATGTTGTAGCCCATGTTCGTACTGTACATCGAAGACACCCAACCTGGTTGAAAGCTTGCTGGTGTTACATAGGTTGTCTGTTGTTGTTGACTTTTAATATCGCCACTTTCTTTTCCCCAATAACATTTCACTAGTTTGCCATTTATTTCAGTGTTATTAATAGAACTTATTGCATGGGTTGCTGATTCCTTGGTAGTAAATTTTATAAAAGCATATCCTTTATCCTTAAAAACTCTTATACTTTGTATTGCTCCAAACTGGGAAAACACTTCCTGCACTAACTCGTCCGAAATGTCAGTGCAGTTTCCAATATAAACGGTGCTGTTTGTAGGACTTGTTTGATTGTAGACTTCTTCAAATGTTGGAGTTTTTAGTGACTTCTGCTTAGCATCTTTTGGAGGAGGAGGCTTCCTTGTAGACCAGTTAGTTCTTATACACCGACTTCCCAGCCACTGACCATTCATTGATATTATTGCGTTTTCCGCTTCAGCTCTTTTGACGAAAGACACAAAAGCATATCCTTTGGATTTCATTGTCTGTGGGTCTCTGACGATTCGACAATTAGAGATTTCTCCGAAAGGGGTGAAAGCATCGCGGAGAGACTGTGTATCCACTTCAGGGCTGAGGTCACCCACAAACACATGGGAGTGATTGCTTGTGTCCACTCTTGGTTGATTAGCCGGTGCGCTTGCCCAGTTGACTTTCATGTCCTTTCCCAGAAACGACCTTCCATTCATAGCAACCAGAGCCGTCGATGCCGACTGGTGAGTATCAAACTCGACAAAGGCGTATGGGTCATAACCGGGTTCTCGCAACACTTTGCAACCTTTGACTTGTCCAATTTGGGAAAACAAAGCACAAAGAAGTTCATTTGAAACACTGTGATCTAAACTACCAACGTATAGTGTCGTAGGTTCAGATTCATCGCACATTTTTTAAATGTAATCTAACAAACCTTTTGTAAACAAACAACTGTCAAAACAACTATGCTTGAAGGTTATTCCATGGTAACCCTACAGTAAAAATCACTCACCAAAATTATTCTAACCAATTTAAATTGCATAGTGAAAAAAATTGTATCTACAATATTCTAAAACCACATCAAACATTGTCCAAGAAAATATTTTTGATAATTATTCTTTATTTTATTTTACACATTTGGTATTTTTCTCTGATCAAACAGGGATGTGAACTCTCCATTTACGAAAGCAGAGTAGAAATTGAAAATAAATTTTTCTTTTTGGAATAATATAATATTTTACGAAATTACAAATATATTTTCAATAATCAAAGTATTAGAATCATAACTAATAACTCCTTGATATTGAGGGCAGACTTTCTCCTGTTGACTGTACTCAATGTAATTACTTCATAATAGTTATTCTTGAAGTAGTAAACTAACTTATTTCTACATCCCTGTGTTCGTACTAAGTTGTACTCAAAACAAACTGAATAAATAATAAACTGTGCTGAGGAGTTCCCATTTTTGACAGTTTTTTCTTACTTTCAAGTTTGCTAGTCTGTTTTGTTGATGTGAAATTAAAGCAGGTCTAATGAAATTAGCAATTTGTTTGTAGCACTCTTTTGAATCATGTTTAAAACGGTCTTTTTAAGAAAAAAACTTGAAGACATCGAATAACAGAATGAGTTTAACAGTGGTTGTTATTTAACAGTAAGAAATGTTATTTTTTTTTAATCCTGAATTTTAGACTTCAATTAGGCTAAAAAAATGTAGATTGCCAAATATTTTGAAAATATTTTTTCTCCAATTATATTCTTTTAATATGCTTTTCTATACGCAGAAGTTGTAAAACAATTCCATCTTTATTGAGACATGAAGGATGGTGAGTAGTTTTGGTTTGTTAACGTCTCTTGCAGCAGCCTCAGTAACTGGCAGTTGCAAACTCTCTGCAGAGTGTTTGATGTGCATCTACGTCATTAACTGTTACACCTGTTAACCAGTATTAGTAATGAAGTGAAGAGGAATGGACCTGTCATTATACATTATGGTAGGTATACTGCATGGTGATCAGCCACGAACTAATATCATTATAAGACTAATATAAAATCGACAGCTTGCAATGATATGTTACATATAATTAAACCAATTATGAGTGGGAACTCTGCCACATGATTCGTGACATCCAATGGCTAGAAAGTTCCTTGAGTGGTTGTACTATTGGGGTATTGCCAGTAGGTGAGGTAGCGATCTAGATATTACACTAGCAAAATATATATATTTGTAGTTCGTATTTTATGACATATTGAAGAGAGAAAAGAGAGACTCTTGCAAGTATACAGTGAATACAGGGAGGATCTCATCCTCCGAGTAGCCCACCATTAGACAGCTGCCACACCTCACTTAGTCTCGTCCACTTAGTTAGGTTAAGTTAGCTTGCAGTGGCAGTGTAAAACAGAATACAGATACGCCCTTTGCGATTCCACACAATCAACATTCTACATTGAGAGTCCTAAATTTTGTCTAACTCAAGTGTATTTAAAGTAGGGATCTTTAACGAGGCTCGGGACCTGTGGCTTAACGTCTTCTCGGGGGTATGGCATGTTCAGATGTATTCAATTCCAGTACTAATAAATCTAGGACGAGATTGGATGTTGAACCCTGGATCTACCAGGCTACTGGGCCTCAGCACCGAACACGATGCAGCTGGCTGACCTGGCCACTCCTTATCCACGAAGGTGCCTGACTGTCCACCAGGTTAAATAGGGCTATACTACACAATGTGCAAATTACAAAGCAGATTCACCAGTACTTTAAACTACAAAAACCGGTTAATTTAGTAATAAACATTATTTTTCTTCCGGACAAAGTTTGGGCCGGCTGACACTCAGTTATAAATTTGTTAGTCTTTTTGACTTAGTTAGTTCTTTTGAAAACTTCACTATCCTTACATTATTGATGCAAAAATTGGGACGGAATGTTTGAAAATCAGGTAAATTGTTAGAGAAAAGAATGAACTGAAAGTGAGCATTCAACCAGTAGTTGAAAGTGCTCTCATTAGAATATTAGTAGCTCATGTAGATCGATCAGATAACCCAATAGAGTATTGTAAGCAAATTGAGCCTTAATTTATGAATTTAAAATTGTTACAAAACGATACAAAATAAGAAATATTTAAAACTAAAATCTACTCACTGTTATCTTTTTGTCCTTCGTTCACGGAGAATAAACCAAGACCAGTATTTAAATGAGACTATTACAGGCAAGTGTTTCACCTGTAAAAGTAGACTATTACAGGCTACTTTTCTTATTTCACGCTTAACAAAGGATGGTTGAATTTATATTATCAGTCCAAACTAACTATGAAAATGCTTTTCTATACTTCAACAACTTGAAGTTAAATCACTCTGATATATGTATGTATTGTTTTGTTAACTGTAGTTCCTCAAATATATCCTTAAACTGGGCAGTATGGCTGCCAGTATTATGAGCCAGCGATGATTAAATTCTATTTATTTTTAAGGTATAAATATAGTGCTTTATTTCTTTAGTTGTGTAGTCAGTCACTGTGTGGTGTTTCCTCATTTTGAGAATGTATATAAAAACTTACTACATAAGTGTTTCATTTCAAAGCAATTCATTTCGAACAGATTAATAACAATGTTTCAATAACGTGCTTCTGCCTTCTCACTCAGGAGAAATACCTGAAGAAGAACACTATGCTTTCGAAGCTCTTTGTTTTCTTAATATGGCTACTTTATGTGGAAACTTTGTCTATAATTTCTAATAGTAATTTTGACAATGTTAGTTAATATGTAAATTTAGTCATCTCTTTTTATTTTAAGTCAGTTAAGAAACTTTTCATCCTTATTAATGCACGTTATTTGCCCTACTGTTGGAGAGGCCAATGTTCCGGTAAAGGAGACAGCTGTAAACGAGCTGACATCTTTATCTGTAAACTAAACCCATAACATTAATTGTAAATAATGATGTCTGCAGTGTTGCGGGAGAGCCTACATGTAATATATTATTTAGTGATAGCGATTTAATATAAATGTTTACTTGGTTTAGCTTGTCCATGATCAGACAGTTAATAGTAGAAATCACAAAGCTTCACTGACAGACAGTACAGGCACAATGGTAATGCATACAGGCTCACTGCATGAAAGAGAAATAAATTTTTAACAAACATAAACATGACTGTACACTTCTCAAGGAAGCGGAATAATCTTTTACTTCATGGTTGATACTGTGTAACACTTCAATTCAATTCTATTATCACTGTGTAATACATCACTACTTCTTCCTTCATCACCACTTCTTCTACCATTGACGTGTTTCCACTGTTCGTCAACACAATTTCCTAGATCCTCAATTTCCAAGTCAGATGAATATTCATCATGATCTGTATAAACTTTTAAATTCTAAAAAGTAGTGTTTTGCTCTTTTGCTAGTGATATATTAAACCGCCAGGAGAAGATGGAATAGTTCTAATAAAGCTGCAAATAATTACTTTGGTCTCGATACTTATTCATCTTAACAGAAAGTAACAGCTCTGCTCTCAGCCACATTCCAATGTCATTGAGGAAGGTTAAGGTAGTTTTTATATTATATAGCTCTATACATATAAGCTTAAGATCAGTTTTATTCAAACTTATGGATCAGTTATCAAAGTTATTGATTATGGAAACATAAATCAACAGAATCACTTTGGTTAACAAAGTTTAACATTTTTAAAGTTTAAAGTAGTCACCTTAGGCAGCTTCTGGAGCATAGAGGGCGTTTTCAACAACACATCTTTACATTACTCAGCACTTTGACAAAGATGTGTTAATCCAAGGACTAAAATCAGTCAAGTTAATATTTCTCCGTACCGAATAGAGTGAGAACTATGGTGTCTCATATTCATGCACTGGGGAGCTTCTGTAAGTTTCTGATTTCTATTAATTCTTCGGATATATTTTCCTTTTTTTTGTTACAAAAATGATAGGGACAATGACTTCTAAAAATGCGTTCATTTCAGGAGGAATTTATTTAAAAGTTCTTAACTAACATAGTTTAGCTCCTTTAAAATGAAAATTATTTTCTTGAGAATTTTCTTTCTATAAATAGGTGTTTCTGATCTTAGTTTACGACGATTATCACGAGTGGTTATGTTCTTACCAGATTAAGATGAAGATTATATTTGATTAAGCATTGGCGAGATCACAGTTAGTAAGAGAGATCACATACCAAATCTCGATAACATATCTACTCTAGGATCCATATTTATCTGATTTCTAAGACAGTTGATGTTGGCGAAGTGGTGGTTGGGTTAGGTTAGGTTGCAGTGACCGTCTCAGAAGAGAGCCCGCATAGTGGACTATAGTGCTGCAGAGACAAGTAACCTTGTGGTGGTTACCCAAAATAAAATTGTGTATCAAATGTAGAGTTTTATGTTCAACTTGTCGTGATTTGGAGAAAACATTGCTTGTTGCCGTTTGTCTTTATTGTCCAAACTTGTACACCTACATCTTTTGTACTGACTTAAGAGTAGAAAGTTTACCTCATTTGATATTCTGTGCCCATTTTAGTTATGAGTGAGCCATACTAACGGGTTGGTTGTAAATTTTGTCTCACTTAAGTTAATAAGAGTGGTGATCTTTAAAGAGTGGTCTGATAGCTGTACATTTTCAAGCCACTTGGTGCATTGCTCTTCCATCTCTCATATGAAAATCAGTACCCTACAAATGGTTCATGCCAAAAATAAGATCTGGCTCAGGAAAACACGCTACTACCTGTTAAACTGTACCTGATTGTTAAAAAAAAAATATTCAGTTCTCAGGTTTTATGATATCAAATAAGTGGTAAAATCCCTACCGTAGTAAACTTTATTTTAGCAGAATATAGGACTATTCATGCCAAATATATAGCGGCTCTGTGGTATTCCAATTGCTTGTGTATCCCTTGATTTGCTTATATAAATTATAATAATCATACTTAAGATAACGTAGGAAATCTCAAGCCAAAACGTGATTTTATTCTACCGTAAATCTGCATAATGTAGCCGTAATAGGGAGCAGACTTGAAATTACCAAAAAGGGACGCTAAAGAAATGTAAATGATATTAGTATTACAAACGATGAATTTATTTGGGGAAATGCATAAATAATTCATTTCTTAGTTCAACTCTTACATCTGTGACTTTGTTAATTGCACTTTTCAAATTTTTTAATGAAATGAAGACTACCTACTTTAAATGGTTAAATCATGAGTTTTTCACTTAAATATTTACATTATTAACGATTCATCAGATTGAAATTTATTGATAAATCTAAAGATTGCTATGTTGGAAAGTTTTTCTTAGAATTACATCCTAATAGATGTCATAATTTGAGTTTTCATTATATTAATCCTTGAGAAGATGGCAGTCCTTTGGTTGCAGAAGACAATGCTTAACACAATTACGTGCTCATTAAACATTTATGTAAGATAATATAAAAACAAAGCGAAAGGGGTTTTGCGTGTCGATATTACTTGTGGGGATACCCACAGGAGCGCGGCAGGGTAGTGAATCGATGCGGCGAGTCTCCCTCTTGCAGCTTGTCAGTGCGTTGACGGTGCCTGCTGTAGGAGTGGTCGACGGGCGCAACAAGCAATGTGACCCACGTGCCGATCTACACTAAATAACAAAAAACAACTTAACACTAGACGAAGGTAGCTTGCATGGGCTTCATAACACCGCTTAGCACTTCGCCTAAACATTCCATGCAACATATCATGCACCACATTGCTTGAACCATCCTTGCAAAAATTTACGAAATCATCACTCCTCCATACATCAACTTACCTATTTTTTAAAAAAAAAATGAATTATTCACCATGATCAAACAGTTATTACCTGGTCCACCAAACAGTATTTGCTAGCAAGGTTGGTTATTAATAATTAATCCAAGAACACTAAACATTTCCTTATTAGTATTAAATTATCAAAATAATTATTTGATATTAACAATACTTTTAACAATCTGAGGCTGTTATTTTGCAATAAGTAATAACATTGCAATAGTGCAGAATTTGACATGTCAAGTCGGCCAGACGCTCAAAGTGACCACTTCTACATAAATAGCCAACTTTTTGCGATGTTATGTTACACATTTTTCAATCCTCGTTTGATTAGTTTGAAAACAACCTTTATTCAATATTACTATCAGTGAATATGAACATATCCTCATATCTCAGATTTTTAAGCAACTAACATTTCTGACTTACGTTTTTCATGTATAGTATAATGGCAATTTTTACCAATATAATGCATTTTTCAAATTTAGTTCAAACAATCATTTATCAATTTTGAAAAATATTTTTTATGATTAGATTTATGTTTTACATTTTACTTTAGTAAATTATTTACTTAACCATTTTTTTAACCAAAAATTTGTTTTTTCTTGTTAAAAATATTGGACCAAAAAAAATTCTTTTTTAGGAGTGTCTTCTCGACATTAACCGTCTTCCAAGAATAAGAGCACTGAGTACTCATTAACCTTATTCAATCGATATTTTATTTGTTAATCAAGAGACGTGTTAATAAGATTTATAAAACTGTGGGTAAAATTAGGATCATGCTACAAAGGGAGACTCAGAAAATCAAACTGTATGAAAATATATTTAAATTTCCTAATATTCAATGAGCTTTGAAATTTAAACTTTCTCTTATCCAGGAATATTTTTTTATAAATTGCATTATCAGTTAAAAAGAAGCTATTATTAAACTTTTAAAGTAAACTTAAAACTGAAGTGGTGAAATCAAATTATTGAATTTGATCAGCTTACAGTAGGTAATCAGCTTACTGTTAAATCTTTCAAAAATATTTCTTCAACAAAGTGAAATTATTGTTACAAATTATATACTTTTATTTGTATTTAATAAAATTAAGAAATAAATTTAAAATGCATAAAACTATGTGAAGTTTTACACTTACTCCGAAATGATTTAGATCTCAACTGTTTAGTAAAAAATAAAAAAAAACATTTTCATTGAATATGTTATATACAAATATATACGATTAAATATATTCATGGAGTCAGGTGTGTTTATTGAGATAATTATTTATATATATCAGCGTTTACATCGCTATGAAAAGGCCAGAAATGCAGTTAAGATCATTTGATTAAATTAACTGATCCTAATGAAAATCGCGCTATGAATTGTGTTTGAATTCCCAATTATGTCATAATTCAACGTGCAGCTCTGATGAGAGGAGTTATATTGTCAAAGAACTTAATCGCATTTCTGAAATGTTCATTTCTCTAATTTGATGACAGTAAGTGTGTTTCTTTATATACTTTTGAGAACTTTTTTAGTCCATTTATTACAAAATCAAAAATCGATTTTACATATATTAAAAATAAATATTAACATATACAGAAATATCATAATAAACACTCATGACTATGTAATCAAAGAAATTACCAGAAAAACAATAAAAAAAGATCTTTTCAACATTGAATTTTTTCATGATTAACTATGTACTCATAAAGATATGATATGTACTCTTTGTGGTGAAAAATATATATGAATAAATCTTGATAAAAGTATCGACATTTTAAATAGAAACAAAATAAAATTTATCAGGACTCGGTTAGTTCTCCAGGTAATAACTAAACTCTCAATACCTAAGCATTTACCGAGTCCTGATAAATTGCATAATATATATATATAATGTACATATGGCACATAAAATGTAGTCTAAGACTGATAACAACAAAAAAAGTAACAGAAACAAACATCATCAGACAGAGCTGTAGTCGAAATATTGAAAGTGAGTTTATTCTGAGATGCTTTTTTTTTTCAATATTTTTGGCAAAATAATTATTTCATTTATTTTTCTTTTGTTTTATGTATAAAAAATTCATGATAAAGAAGATAAAAACACATAAATATTAAATAACCAATAATTGTGCGCCTCTTATGTTGACCAGATACTTGGCTCAAAAATTTAAAAATATTTCTGAATTTGTTATTTTGGTTTAGATATGATACATCATCTAACTTTTGTCTCATCATATCTGAAGTGTAAATATAGTACTCTATATATATATATATATATATATATATATATATATATATATATATATATATTATATATTTATATATATATATATATATATTATATATATTCGATATATATATATATATATATATATAATTATATATATATAATATACTATATAACTTTGTATATATATTCTAATAACTTACAAAAATGTATGGGGTATGGAGGTAACGCTCTGGGGTCTTTTGTATTATACGCAGAACTGAATTCAAATAGTAAATAAAAAGAAATTTTATTTTGTGTTACACTATTTGAATTTACTTGTGCTCCGACTACATGTAATAAACAAGGCCCCAGAGTGATAATCCTCTACTTTTTGTGGTGAGTTACTTGAATATTTTACACATGTTTTTGTAAAAATGTTGAATACATATTGGTATACTTAAGGAACCGTCCTAGTCCTTGTTTAATACATGTTTTGTTAAACAATATATCAGTTCTCAGTTTTACTGTTTCACCACTTCTGTCACTGGAGCCCATAATGGCTATACGACGAATAAGCATCAGACCAGTCTAATCAGATAGCTGGTGGTAACAAACACTCAAATTATTGAAAAAAAAAATGATAAAAACAGGTCGCATGTATTAGAAGCACTCCATATTCAAGACAGACTACTCCTAAATAGCTAAATCATAGAATTTAATAAATTTTAATGTTCCACTCTGAAACCATACGCTGTTCATTTAAACAAAGCCCAAAATTGAATTTAATAATATATTAGTGGGATTGATGTAGGTTTAACGACAACATTTACACAGATTATTATAAATCTATGAATATTTTGCGATGTTACGATTTCCTCATATCGTAAGTCATTATAACCACTTGATAGGCTGGCTCGCAAACTTAACCTCATTGGTTCTTTCTGTTGTTGTCCATGTTGTAGAGTACACGTTAATTTAAAACTCTCATAAAGAACTTGGGTATTAGGGCATTTCTACAATTGCATAGAAAAGTTATTGCAAAATATACATATGTCAACATAATGATAAATGGTTTGAGCTGAAAGAAGTAGTACATTTTCTTACAGCAATTATGACAATCATGATATAAAATGATTAGATTTGAGAGATCAGTATCGTTAAGAAATACATATTTGGGTTCATTGAAAATGTTGCATCTTCATTAGTTAAATTTGATGGATTAAATAATTTAAACATTTTCAATCATGTATTCAGTTTGACTGAGTCCTGACGAAGGCAAAGGCCTTGTTTGGGAGGTTTACACCAACTGTTAGATAATGTTTTTATTATTCGTTTCTTTTGTTTATTCTCACTTGGCCAGCCCTTTGCTCCCTTCTATATCTCTTACCCCTTTTGAAAACCACATGAACTCCCCTCCTTTTCCAATACTACACAAGGTGTGCTCATTTTACTACTCAATTCATTGTGAGACTCTGACGAGGACCAGTTGTTTTAGTCTAATGATGTTACTCTCATTTCTAGAGTGATTTATATGTTGGTTAAATGAGTCCATGAATTTTGGCTCTGCTTCTCATAGGTATTTTATTATTTCGATGACAGATAGAACATGTATAGTTGTTCATTGTAAATATAATTTTAGTTTTTACTCATTTTGTACTTAATTTATAACTGAGTCATTGAATGAGTCATAACTGAATTTAATTTATGAATTTGTACTAAATTTATGAATTTATAACGGAGACATTCAGTACTCTTCAAGAACAAATAGTCAGTATACATGATACATATTGCATATAAAATAAACATAATAACGTAATTGAGGTTATTGGGTTATAGTGTCTGTAAAATTAATTTCTTTTTACACTTCTAAAAGAAATGACTGTTTTTTAAATTTTAGATACATTATTCCTACAAACCAGGTTCGTTTAGCAAATTAGAAACGACAAATTATTTGATAATATTGGAGTTCTTCCTTTTAATGTTTGTAATTTACTCTTTATTAATGTTAAAATATCCTAAATAAGGAAGTGTTGCTGAATCACGAAGCAGAAATAATAAGGTAGTTGCTCTGAGGGTAGAAAATTTGCAAGTCGATTGTTGCGTGAGGTGGAACAGCACGCTACTCAAGCCTTCCACAGTTGAAGACATTCAGCTAAACAATCCTCTAATAATGTATTCTCAGCAGATATTTCTTTTGATGAAATATTTATTTGAAAACGATTATATTTAACTGTTTCAGATAATGACTGCAGAGAAACAAGTGTTGATTATGAAATAAAAAATTAAATGACTTTGGACTGTAGATTTAAAGGGCCATTAATATTCTACAGTATAATATATTTTATTTTCACAATTACTTCCTTACAACAAAAGTTTTAGAAATGATAAAAATTCCAAAAGTAAAACAGGAAATATCAAACAAAAGTGCAATCAGTAGAACATTGGAAACAACTTAAGTTTGTTTTTCGAAGTAGTCAACGATCTAAGACATTCTTTTTCTGCAAAATAAAAAGCTCTGTTAACTTATTGTTCTATCACTTTATCTAAGAAATGGTTTTTGTCTAAAACAAGCAATAAAAAAATATCTATAGATATATATTCTGAAAGGTGATGAGATTATTCAAACTAAGTTACTGCTCGAAAAATCACAGTCTCATTTCTGAATCACTAACTGAAGATAAGAAGTTTATTTTTTATTTCACGTGTTTATTGTGAAATCTAGATGTATATAGTTACAGTTACAAGTAAAAACATAAAAGAGACTAACACTGACGATTTTGGATCATTTAAGCTTTCTGGCCAACTTCAGAAGAGGAGAAGAAACATGAGTGTGAAGACTTGAAAGGGTTGACCAACAGATACAAAGTGACATACGGTGCGGCCAACTTGCCATTGTGGAACAGAATAAGATGATTTTAGCAAAATAAATGAGAAAATGAGGGTGGAAATTAAGTGAAAGAAGAGAGAGAGGCAAATAAGAAAATGGGATGAATGGCTAAATAAGTAAACTATGAATGGCTATGATGGCTAACGTATGAATAGTAAAAAACAATAGATTATTTGGAAAGCTACAAAAATACTAAATAAGAAAACATAATGAAACAAAATAGTTATCATAGTAAAAAAATAAAGAAAGTCATGTGATTCAATTAGGACTGGAGTATTTCTAGTACCTATCATCCAAATAACGACTTCCTTCGAAGTATTTATACTGTTTCAGAGTCGTCACTGTAGAGTTGTTTCAGAATATGTATGTATGAAGAATAAAACTACAAGGAATTCTTCATTTCCTTGTTGTGTTATCCTTCACTGATTGCATCACGTGTATATTGTGATTCTTAAAGAGTCTCTACAATTAAAGAAGTTGCCACCAATTAAATAAAAAAATGGAAAAGTTCTAAGACCTTTCGATATAATTCGTCAAAATGCTAAAAGAAAAAAAGAACAAGAAGTAGAAATAGAAGAAAAAAAAAGGGGAATTAGTAAGGATAGAAGGAGAGAAATAGTGCCTTCAATCATGTGGAGTATTACAGAGCTACTATATATGTACGTACAAGGGAAGTCATTAAGAGATCTGTTGCACTGTTATATCAACATCGAACTGATCAAATTTGAACATAAGATATATTAATGTTCTGATTAGATTTAATGAAATGATCAAAATTGTATTCAATAAACATAATATTATAGAATATGACTTTATTTTACTTTGTTCAATTTCTATTTTTGTCTTCTCTTTTTGTCCCAGTTCATTGACAGGGAGCTAACTCAGGGCATTTTTCATCTTGTTATTGAATTCATTTCTTTCAATTTTTTTTTTCAGCTATTTCTGGTACTTTTTTCGTTTTGGCCTACCTGCACATATTTTTGAACATCTCGAGTGTACTTTTGTCTTATCGCCGCTCCACTTCTTTTTCTGAGGACGACCGTGAAGGGTAAAAATATTTAAAATGCACACTTTGGCAGTTGTGTTTTTTACTCTTTGTGTTACTCCCTTCAATTTTAAACTTTTTTACTAACAATACAATAATACTGAGGCTTACTATACGTTTTATTGCTAAATATTGAATGTTTCAGTTACCTCAATCTTCTTCAGAGTATATTAATTAAATCTACAATTACTATTTTAAATTATCTACTTATTACATTAATAGCCATATAACGTTATGCAAATTTCTATATCTTAAAAAACAATATAGCTGTAAATGAGACATTTTGTTTAAGGTGGAAAAGAAGCAAAGATAGATTTGCTAAATGGCTCACTCCTGTCAAGTGTCCATCCTATAGGTTCATTTTTCTCTAACCGGGCAAGTTGGGATTTGCTCAAGCCAGCTTGGAATAATTTGGTCATTATTAAACACTGATTATAATCAAGTTAAGAGTCCTAGTAAATCTTGCTGTCCGGCTGTTTTTATTTAGTTTAATTTCTTTAATTGAGGGTTTCTACTACCTGCAGTCAAATATTGTAATTTCATACTACAATATTTCCCTGTTTCCAGCAGCTTTTCTAAAGTGAGCTTTATTCCATATTCTTTTATGGTGTCTTCCTTATGGACTCGAACTATCGGTTGTGTGGTGAGTTTTATTCCATACTCTTTTATGGTGTCTTCCTTAGGGACTCGTACTATTAGTTGTGTGGTGAGTTTTATTCCATACTCTTTTATGGTGTCTTCCTTAGGGACTCGTACTATTAGTTGTGTGGTGAGCTTTATTCCATACTCTTTTATGGTGTCTTCCTTAGGGACTCGTACTATTAGTTGTGTGGTGAGCTTTATTCCATACTCTTTTATGGTGTCTTCCTTATGGACTCGAACTATCGGTTGTGTGGTGAGTTTTATTCCATACTCTTTTATGGTGTCTTCCTTAGGGACTCGTACTATCGGTTGTGTGGTGAGTTTTATTCCATACTCTTTTATGGTGTCTTCCTTAGGGACTCGTATTATTAGTTGTGTGGTGAGCTTTATTCCATACTCTTTTATGGTGTCTTCCTTAGGGACTCGTACTATTAGTTGTGTGGTGAGCTTTATTCCATACTCTTTTATGCTGTCTTCCTTAGGGACTCGTACTATCAGTTGTATGGTGAGTTTTTCCTAAAACGACCTTTCTAGACAGTTTTCTGATAAGGAAAGTTTCTTGATATTGTCAAAGAAGTTCAAGGATCAATTATAAATCAACAGCAATAAATTTTGTTGCCTCTGAACAAAACTGAACAACTGGTATTTATAACAAATATTTTTAACAACAATTATATTGTTCCCACATACAGTAATATTAAACTGATAAATGACAAAACAAAGATTGACAGAAACAAGAAACAAATTAATCAGTAGAAAAACCTGTTGAACCGATTGAATTAAGTTTTCTTAGCAATTGGGTTTGAATGTAGAGAAGAAATACTGCAATGCTTTACAACAGACCAAGTTATCTTATTCACTGGATTCTGAACCTGAGGATGAAAACTTTCTAACTATTTAATAAATTAAGTCTAACGAGATGCATATTTTACATTTCAATTAAATTATCATTACACATATTATTAAATCCCATGAATGAGTTTAAACGAAGGTATTTTAAATTAAGTAAAATTTTGCATAGAAAATTAAGTAAGAAAATAATTCTTCATTTCTTTCTAAGAACTGAGCAGAAAATTATTGATACAGTGTAATTTTTATTCTTCTGTATAGTCAATGCATGGTAGCTTGGCACAGTTTATAACTGTCACTTTCCTGTTAGTATATAATTACTTGGTATATTTGATTACGACCTCTGCCCTATTAATACAGAGTAGCTTGGTAACATTTAATTACTTCTTTATTCTCAATATAAAGTAGCAGTGGTATACTTCGTAATTATATCTCTGGCTGTTAATACAGAGTATCATGATACATTTTATAAGTATCTCTTCTAAGTATACCTAGTAAGCCAATAAATATGATGGGAATACATAGATTTTTGCCACATAAGAGGATTATATGAGTTCTCTAGACAGAAACTTTAAATCTTTCATTCATTTATTTCCTGCTTTAAATCAATAATGGTTGAATCATTATAAATATCTGTGATGTTTAGTTAAGTAATGTAATTATGATATGATATATGATCACAGAAATGTTATATATGTCAATATTTTAAAGGGTAGTTTTTCCTTTCTTGATATACATGCGTTTATTTATTTATTAAGTTACTATAAAGTATAGTACTCAGAAAGAACAATTTTTTTTTAAGTTTACAGATTTACAGGTTTTGAGGTTTCAGGAATGTTAGAGAAGACAATGTAAATAAATCAGCAATCGTTGCTGAGAGGCTCTGTAATATCCTGACGTCAGTTAATGTACTAATTTATAACGGGAAATTGGTCATTTGCTAGCCAATCGTTATCCAAGAGCCACATCATTTGATAAATTGTAATGATATTTAACTGTCATATAGTGAGAAGGAACTTAATTGTATCAGGTAATTTTGTAATGTAGGAAAGGTGCATTATCATTCATTGTGCCAAAACTGGTAATAATTTGAACCTGCTCCTCTGATGAGCACAACAACATTAAGTTATTTGTTGTCTTCATAAGAATGTGGTAATAATTTTGGTTAGGTTAGGTTGCAGTTACTGCCTCAAAAGAGAAACCTCTTAGGCTACAAACAGGCTCCTTGTAACACCACAAATAAAGAAAACATCAATTCTCACCGGCACTGGTCCACTTGAATCATCCTGAGAGACATGTAGATCGCTGATACCAGTGGATAATAAGTTCGCAAGTTTGCCAATGATGTATTTTCTAAATGTCCATTTTCTTTTTTGAGCCAGACCAAGGCATTGACAATGAAAGAGTGGAACAGATTGCCCCTCTTCTCGCTTTGATATGCCTGTCCTTTGGCTCTAATCTCAGTCTGATGACATGCTTTCCATTCGCCAGTGTCAAGTGTAAACTATAATGACTTTGACTATCATTTCTCTTCTCTTTGATAGAAGTGCATTAATCCTTTTGTAACTGTAGGAAATCCATTTGTTCTGAAATAAGAAACGTACTCTGCCTGGACCATCTTTGCTTTACAAGGACACTGATACATGACAAATGACTTGACATGACTTGCTCGTGAAGTCTAGAACCGCAGGATGATATAACATATTCTGAGTCAGAAGAAGAGTGCAAGATTGGGCAAGTTAATCAGCCATGTAATTGTCTATAATGTTCCAGGTTCCCGAAACCGAAATAAGGCTAAGTTTTGATTTCTCAGACAACCTATCTAAGAGTCTTCTACAGTTAAAAACTATCTTAGACGTATTCTAAACTCCCCTAAGACATTTGACAGCGGCTTAACTATGAAAAAAACTCTGGATATTGTTATCGTATGTGGTGGTAAATAGTAATAGGTGCTTTACCGCTTCCACAGTAAATTTAAAATGTTGGAAGACAACTATTACACCAAAATGTCAACGGTCAAAGGTGAAATTATGTAAATATAAGTGTTAAAAACAATAGCCTGTCTTAGGAAACAGTTTATAATTTCATATTTAAAGGAATAAATAATAATATAAAATACTGGATAATACCTGTACCAGTAGGAGGTGGTGTTAAAATGTTACAAAAATGGAAACGTCAATTTGTCGTTTAGAAGAGAAAAATTTTGGAATAAAAGTGGTAAAATATAAGATGTGTAAATTGTATGTTTAGATTTCCATAAGACATTTGAATTTGAATATGTTCGCCATTTGTGTAGAGATTCACCACACACAAGCCAAAGATCAGGTCCTTTTTTATACCACACAATAAACACATTAGAAGTCATAAACTTTGCCTAACTGAAGTGAATTTAGAGTGTAGACCTTTAACGAGTACCTGATATCGTACAGGCTCGTGACCAACAGCTTAACTATCTTTCTGAGAGAAGACGTGCACTGATTTTTTTACCTCCCGCATGAATAAATAGAGGGCCAGAGCGGGTATCATATGCCGGATCTTGCAGTTCAGAGGCCAGCACGTAGCCACTGAGCTGCCATATGCTTTTTATTTCTTCATGAAAACCCATATTTTAGTCCTCCATTAACCCAAAGGTATATAAAGGAGATATTTATTTGTATAAAAAAATGTATAAATAAATAGAATGCATGTATCGGGATGCAGTCAGTTTCTCCAACTTCAAAATAGACTTTAAATGCATACACAATGATTATACCATATTTCACATGATGTACTTCTTTTGATTTAGTTTTGTATCTTCGATTTTATATACAGTACTGCATTTTTTCTCTGCTTTGTAGGTCTATCAATAAACATTTTGAATAAAAATCGACACATCAGAATTTAGAGTTTAAATTTGAAGTTAAAAAAACTAACAACACCCCTATACATCTATTCTGTTTATTTATATTTATTAATGGTATATTATATTTTTTATAATATTTTTTTTTGCAATAAAAAAATATTCAAAAGTTGTAAAAGTGATTCTGGAGAAAGAAAAAAAAACCTATAAAATCTTAAAATAAACTGGCAACAATGAATGAAAATGCTTTCATTCATCAAGAATTCATTTATGAGCTATTCATTCATCAGACTTGACAATAAACATTGACAAGAGCTAATCTTACTCACTGTTATGTTTTCTGTGCGGTCTCAGTTCTGCCAAAGACTGTTCAACAGATTCATCATATTATTACTTGACCTCTCTTAATTGATTCAACAGTTTAACCTTTAGTGAAAGTTTCGTGCACATTTCCAGAGTCAAGTCACGCGATATCAATTTTTTATAAAAAGTCCCTTCATTTTAATATTTCCAAAATACTACCTCCACTTTCAATGAATTATATTATTTGCGGGAAAAGAAACACGTATTTCAAATTTAACTGGTATAAAAATTTTGTATATGTCAGAGAAATTAATTTACATATTACATATAAAAGACAAAATATATTTTAAAAAGAATCAATATCAAAAAAATATTTGCGCAACAATACTGTTATAAAACTACGTTTTTTTATATGTCTTGAGTTTTAATAATAAAAGATAATATTTTTAGTGGTATGTTGTTTCTAAGCTACTCATTATCAAAAGTAATAATTTTTCTTTATGGTTTGTTTACACTTTTGCTGCGCTCTATTTCCAATGAAATTGATTGTTCATTTATTTTTGTTCCATTCATCGTCAGTTACTTTGTAGTATTCACTTATTCTTGGGAATCGAGAAGAAAACTCTGCATTAATAATACAAGGAGTTTGAAATTCGTAGTGTTCTTTTTTCAGGTAAATCTGGAGACAACTTGGTGCTATAGTCCTTGTCACTATTCTATTCTAGTAGACTATAAATAGAATTGTTTTTGTTGACACATCTTTTATAATCCTCAAAAACATTAATTGTATTGATTCAAAGTATCAGGTTAGCCCCGTGCTCCCCTCTAGGATTGGTAGATCTGGAGTTCAATCCCCACTCTGACCCTCTATTTATTCAAATGGAAGGTGAATAGATCTGAGTATGTCGTCTCACGGATGGGACATCATGTCTCTGATCCCGACCCTGTACAATATTAGTTATTTGTTAAAGATCACTACTCTATACACTTGAGTTAGGTAAAATTTAAGACTCCCAATGTATAATGTTCATTGTGTGGTATCACAAAGGGCCAGTGTTTGTTCTGTGTGTCTATGTAGGTCTATATGTGTTGTCTTATGAGACTACCTCTGCAACTTAACCTAACTTAATAATTTCAATAAACTTTTAGACAATCAGTTTTATAACTTCATTTATTTGAATGTGGCTATATATATTTTTTAAGTTAAAACACATATAGTTTTTTTTTTGAATGATCTAACATTTACTTAAGAAGGACCTCAACATTTGATAGTCTAGTGCATTTCCAACAACATTTCGTCTTTCTTACTAACTGAAATATTAAGAATAAGCATTTTTAAAAACTATATTACTTTATGTGTTCTAGAAAAACAGATTAATAT
Source organism: Hermatobates lingyangjiaoensis (assembly GCA_026182355.1). Lineage (NCBI taxonomy): Eukaryota > Metazoa > Arthropoda > Insecta > Hemiptera > Hermatobatidae > Hermatobates > Hermatobates lingyangjiaoensis. The sequence continues at coordinate 2,446,789 of JAPFBL010000035.1, read as the reverse complement.
TAGTTTGCAGGAATAACAAACATGAGTTTACATGGTTAGTTTAATTAGGTGGGTTCTAATTGCATCCTGTTGGTGTATTCCGTTTTTGCAATCGTGGGTAAAATAAAAAAAACTATTTATTATTTTTAAAAAAAAAAACAAAAATATAAAGATATATTTACTAGTGTGGTGAAAAGAGTAGAGTGTGAAATATTTTTTACAATGAGACAGAAGAGAAGAAATAATGTATTGATTAGAATTGCTGGCATGAAAAATAGTTAGAAAATAGCAAGTGTAGAAGTACTTAGTACTGGTGTCCCCATCCCAGAGGCGGTAAATGCGTTCATTGCACTGCGCAAGCTAACATACAGGACAGACCAGCTAACTGTATCCTAATAACACTTCATTTACGTTGTGTGAGGATTTTCTAAAAGGGACTTGTTTTCTAAATATGGACCCGTCTAACAGTAACAGAATGGCAGCCTCTCGGCTTCGTTGAGTTTAAAAGGTTTACAAACAGAGAGTCTATGTTCTGGCCATTTGCAGCAGCACTTTTAGGTTAAGTGTATCACCTTGTGGTAAGGCTTTTCAGGCTGGCCCTAATCTTCTCAAGGGTTCTCTGTAATCTTCCATCCAAGTTCCCAGAGCATACAATAAAGTATTGCATTCTGAGTCTTTGGAGATGGGTGGTGTTTTAGATGGTAGTCTGGCATGTTGGAAGCCCAATATATTGTGCTTAAGTTGCATATCACCACCAGTTCCTGATGTGCTGCCAATATATATATATATATATATATATATATATATATATATACCCAGTTGGGTTTTTGACTCTGACGAATACCCCTTGTTACGGTTGAAAGACCTTAGTCTTGTTTTCCCATTTCTTATTGTGGTTTGCTCATTGATTGTTATTTTACGTGTTTATGTGAAATCTTTATATATATATATATATATGTAAATAAAAGAAACGGTCCAGTGGACTTTTAAATAAAAACCAATTAATAAGAAGGTAGCACACAGATAGAGAAAGGAATAACTCACTCCTATATTTCTTTATAGAGTCACCGCTCTACTTCCCTGCGGGACTTTTTGCATCCTGATGACGACGATGTCGAAATATAGAAGTGAGTCATTCCTTTGTATATCTGTGTGATACCTTCTTTTTAACTGGCATATATATATATATATATATATATATATATATATATATATATATATATATGATCAAACCACAATAAGAAATGGGAAAACAAGACTAAGATCTTTCAACCGTAACAAGCGGTCTTCGTCAGAGTCAAAAACCCAATAATTGGGTTTTATTTTTTATCAAAAAAATAATTGGGTTTTTGACTCTGACGAAGACCGCTTGTTACGGTTGAAAGATCTTAGTCTTGTTTTCCCATTTCTTATTGTGGTTTGATCATTGATTGTTGTTTCACGTGTTTATGTGAAATCTTTATATATATATATATATACACGAGTTCAAAATTCAAGTAGAGTAACACACAGGGTAAGAAAACACACTTACAGACTCATATTTTCGGGTAATCTGTCTTCAGGAGAAAAGAGAAAGGGAGACCAAGCACGTGGTAGACGCAATGGCAAGTAACTGTAAGTACTTGCAGTCTTTTATCCTGAAGACGGATTACCCGAAAATTTGAGTCTGTAAGTGTGTTTCCTTACCCTATGTGTTACTCTTCTTGAATTTTGAACTAGTATTGTGTCCAGTTTGAATCATGTTTTGTTTAATTAGGTGAAATATATATAGACATAAATTTTCATTGTACTGCGCTACTCTATCGAAGACGACATGCTTATTAAAAAAGAAGTGTGAAATATTAATAATAATAATTTACTTGAAATAGTTAAGTGCAAATAGCCCCTTGACTGCATGCTTGTAGTGAAAGGGCCAAGGTAGCCTAGTGGTTTGCTCGCTTGCTCTCTGCACGAGTAGTTACCGGAATCGATTTTCACTGTGGCACTGGATAAGCAGTATGTGAGAAAATTTAAACACTTGATCCCTTGAAGTTTTCCTGGAAATGTTAAGCCGTCGGTTTCTGGTCTGTACGACATCAGGTACTCTTCAAAGATTCATGTAACTATATTCTGGTGAGGCAAAATTTAGGGCTCTGAATGTGGAACGATGGGAGATATCTGAATGCAGAGGAAGAACAAAGGATTTGATTACACACATGTGGAATGTACAAGACAAAGCGTAAGTATAGTAATGTCGCCTGGACATTTGGTCCTTTCAAACTATGTCAAATATCAACTCTTCCAGGAAGGTATCTTTCACTCTTTGATCCTTGCCGTCCATATCGACAGCTGCTCTGAAATTATTTATCTCTTAATACCACATTTCTATAGTTTTGAATTACTTAATTTAGAAGTGATGTCTGTTTCTGTTTTTATGATAGCTATCACCTGAGGAAGAACACTAAGTTTGAAATGTGTTGTTATTATATAACTTTTGGATGTGATAGGTTATATGTTCTCCAAGAATTTTTAAGATAAGTTTCATAAAGGGATATTGCTATTTCCAAAACTCTTGGGATATTCAGACCAATATAAATGGTTTGTTGGGTATAGAGAAAGAGGAATGGAGAATTTTTTGATTATGTTTGAATAAAATAAATTGCATCCCCCGAGATTTTCTATTATTTGTTGCCCTCTATGAATGAATATAATAACAAATACGGATGAACACTCTTCGTAAATGAGCAGTTTGCTTAATTGTTAATTTTTGATACTAGTTTAATAATTAAAGAACAAGCTTTTGTTTTGTTCTTTATATTTTATTAAGGTATCGAGAGCTCAAGTAAGGTGTACTCCTATGTATTTGGTGGCTGTAGCTAAAGGGAATAAGAATGGTCTGTTCGGTGATATTTATACTGCAACTCTTTAGGAAAAACGTTAAGTGTCCCTGAATATGGCAACAGTAATTTCGAAAAAAAGACGACCTAAGTCAGAGTGACGAGTTTCTGGTATGTCAGAGGAATAGATGGAAGATAGGGCTGGTCTCGCAATACTTCCTTATAGTATACCTGTCTTAATATGAAAAGTAGTAGAAATATGAAATCATTAAATGATTTGAATATAGAATAGATGTCATCTTCTTGCAAAATTTTTCTACCCAATGTAAGTATAAAAAATATTAACAATATAGTTCATTGATAACTTAAAAAACTGTAATGTATATAAAGTACCGCTTTTTTTAATTTTCTTAAATAAACTCCTACTGTGAGTACTCAGTAAGCACTACTGTGCATGCGCTAGTAATGAAACAAAGTATTGTTCTTTATCTTTTGAATAGCTTCACGAATGTAAATGACATTTATTTGGACTAGTTTGGACGAATCTAATTTGGACTATGTCTAAATCCATAGAAGTTATAGACGATCAAAAATAGAAAAAAATGAGGAATTAACGTTTTAAAAGAACTGACTGTAGAGAAAATCTGAGAAGCCTTATTTGATTAAAAATTTTCTTTGCAATAACCTATTAGGGAAAGTTTTCTTCTGACGTCATCGGAATGTACCAGTGATGCAGGTCTTCTGACCTATCAGTTTGATATTAATTTCTGTTCCCTTCGAAATCTTATAATAGTTCATTCATTTTCACTTCATTCCATAGTTGAAATTCTAAGTTAATTGGAATAGTTTTTCTTGAAAATGATGGCTTTTTATGAAATCGTTTGGTTTTGTATTCGTTAAATAGTTGGTAAGCATTGGGGTTTATATTGAAATAGTGGGAGACGTGCGGTATGTTGTCGACTCTCTTGCTAATGTTAAAGTCAGACTACAGAAAGGTTAAAAAGAAATCTGTTTAGAGTGGTGAGTTGTCGTCGGCAGGCTAAGCCCTCATTGGTCCATTAGGAAAGCTCCGCTCACAGCATTAGCTGCTCCCCAACTGCTTTACCCTCTTTATACTCACTCCCTTCTTAAACCTTATTATACTTCCCCATTCAAAACTACTTAACAATCTTCTTACTCAACAGAAATAAACTGTCCCGTTGTCAACTACTTCTTCTAAAATGCTAGAAACTCCCAAATTGAATGAATAATGGAATTTCAGCCCTTTTTAGGTGAACTCATTAAGTACTGACAGACACATCAGTAGGCCTTTTAAACTCCTACTTTCATTATAATTAAATTTTAAATTACATTAAGATATCACACAATCAGTCTTCCCAACTTATACTGATGTTAGATACGATCGCACGATCGGTCCATTTTCAGAAAAAGCTTTTCTAAATTGTTGGATTGAACAGGATGGTCGTAAGTTAATGATTTAGATCAGTTTTACTTAAATATGAACAATATTAGAAACATTCAAACGACCTTAAGAGCAGTTTGATTGGATCCCGAAAAATTCCAAGGAGATAAAATACCAGCTATAAAATCTTGGTAGATATAAAATTAGCATATAAAATCGTGATGAGTATAAATTAGTGGTTAAATGTTCAGTTCAAAAATTCTTAGCGAATATAAAGTTAATAATAAGTTAATTGATTAAATCATAGCGTATAAAGCCGTTGCGGATAAAATCCCAGTCTTGTAAATAAAGTGTTATATATAAAGAAGAACAAATGTATCTTTCAAAAACTACTTCTTAGAATATGAGGAAAAAATAGAACTAATAAAGTAAAGTTTGGTTTCATAAAAAAAAAAACTTGAGATGTATGAAACAGTGTGAATATAAAATTTCATTTTTCGTTTATGAAACATAAAACCATGCAACATTTCTGTAAATATATTATAGATGGTTGTTGAAAGCTTTTCCAAACTACCCGGAAAGGTTTGTGTCGATATTTGGGAATCTGAAGGATTGCTACCGCAGCCAGTAACTTGTCCTTTCGCAAAGGCTTCATCAGGGCCCATACGGGTATTGAATATTTTATAACAGATCTATGACCTTCTCATAAACATATTAAGTAATCGTAAATAAGACTGCGATTTTTTCCACTTTCATGACAAGAAGTTGTGATTTTGGCGGTGGGTTTTGGTCAGCTGAGATTTCTTCTAAGCAAGAAAGCTAACATTTATCACCTAAATGTAACTTATGCAAGCCTCTCTGGTACACACAATATCAATGTCTTCAATTATTTTCTTATTGTGCTTATCTAACTTATATTTTGTCCCCGAAAAATATTATAATTATTACTATTATTGTAATAATAATAATAATTTATATTATTATATTAATAAATGAAATATATTACTAATTTGTCATTAATTATCGGCAAATACATTAGGTTACAAATAAATTTGGGTTGTCATATTTGGATTACACAGTAATTGTGAATGTACGTTTGTCTGTTTCTCTACGCATAATAGCTAAATGTTTGAAATAATTTAGATGTACGTGTCTCATTATAATATAACTTTTGTGACGGTTTGTTAAAAAATGAATCCCGTTAAAGTTTTTATATTTTAGGGAAAAATATTCACTAAATTCAAAATATATATATAATTCTGAAATATATTTGGGAATATAATTATGAATTCAGATATATATATAACAAGATTTCACGTAAACACATGAAATAACAATTAATGATCAAACCACAGTTGGAAATCAAACCACAGTTAGAAAAGGCTAAGATCCTACAACCATAATAATCTCAGTTGAGATTTAACTCTAACAAAGACCACTTATTACGGTTGAAAGACCTTAGTTTATTTTTGATTTCTTACAGTGATTTTTGACGTTGATTTTTATTTCCTTTTTTTTTGTGAAATGCTGTAATATATAGATATATATTTGCTTTACTGGGGAAAAATATTCTATATAACTACATAATGGTTAACTTTCAACCTATTTATTATAACTATAATTAACATAGTTATCAGTTTTTTTTATATGATAATTTATAATCATATTTAAAATTATGTTGTTTGTTTGATTTAAAAAATAATATATTTTGGATTTATTTAAGAATGTTAATTATAACTGAATGAGTTATCATTTAATTGTTCACTTTAAACAAAGACAGAAACGTTCTGAATTGGTAGTAAAACTTCAATAAACTTTTTATTAGATTGTTACTCGTATTAAACTACGGTACTCTTTTCAACTACGCTTTCTCTTTTGAAGAAAAGCTTAGGGCGAGATTTTGTTAACATTTTTTATGAGATGCTTAGTCCTTTAGTATATTGTATTATGAACGACTTGAGGTTTGTCTGTAGTGGCTGCTTCCAGTAGAGAACACACATAGGACCCTTTGTGATACCCCAGATGCACATGCGCGCAGCCTGTTCTCCCTCTTCACTGTTCCACTTTGTCTTATCCTTAGCAGGCGATTAATTTAAATATATTGCCGATTTTAGATGATGATCAAAGCATAAGCCGCATGACGTCAATTCCTTTCTCTTAATCAAAGTCAGACAGTTGCAGAGGAAAGTATGACACAGTTTCTTCTCTCTTTTCATTGACACATAATAATAACTATTTATTTGAGTACAGGTTTACGTTTATTTAAGTCTTAAATAAAAGATAATTTACTGTAATGCATGTCAGTTAGTAGCCCTGTCGACTTGCACTGTTTAATTGATATAATTTGTGTTAACCATTAGGTATGAGAATATGCCATTCATTTAATTGAATTAAAAAAGTAATCAAAATAACATTTACGAAGAAACAATACAATTTGTTAATAAAAAAATATATCTCTTTTCATAAAGTTATGCATGTAAAAGATAAGTTTTTTTAATTTGTGAAACTAGAACCACTTTTGGGCTATCATTGAGACATGTCTTACAGTAATTCTAACCAATCAGTACCATTCTGGCATTCATTCCACCAATATCTTGTGTCTTGTAAACACTGCTAGTATCTTTGGTATCATATCTCTCATACTAATCCCCCAAATCCAAATAGATTCTTAATGTCCCTAAAACTATCTTATATTCTTACTGCCTATAAAGTTTATTTAACTCAGATTTTCTACGCGGCCAGTAAAAATATTAACAGTATTTACAATATTTTTACAGCTGGGACCATCTGTTTTGGTTTGATAATGTTCTTTAGCCTTTTGGCCATATCGTGATATAGCAGGCAAGAATGAGGTTTTTCTTTAACGTGGATCCCTTTCACTACGCTAAACACACCTCGAAATCAGCACAGATGACGAGAACGAGACAGTCTCCGTGATGTGTCCAAGACGGATCTCGAGCAGGAGGGTTTCCACAAACTATATTAACAAAAACTTATATAATACGTAGGGACACCTTTTGCCCGGTAGTACTTTTCTCATTTCAAGCCGTGAGACCACAACTCCCTGGGCACGTAAGCTCTCCCCGCCACGACAAGATGAAGAAAGGTCAGGAAGGGGAGTGGGACTAACAACATCTGTCATAACTCATCGAAAGCAAGACTTTAATAGGGGGGAGAGAAGAGCTCCATAGAGTGATGTACTCTTCACTGGATACCTCCATGGAAAAAATGATCCTGAACCTCAGTTGGTAAAAAAGTAAAGCACAAAATAGACTTGAATTCGCAACTTTATAGATCTATGTGTGAAGGTCTAAGTGTGATTTGTAATAATTTGCATTTATGAAAACAATATAGAAGTCATGCATATCTGCATAACATGATTTCTCTTACAAAGAAATTACATTATTTTGCAAAACAATAATTACAACTTTACATTTGGTGGAATATAGTTCTCTTAACTGAGGTAAAAGGACACTATTTGCAAATAAATATAAATTAAAAAACCTATTAATTCAATCATAATTAAATTCATTTTAGCAAGCAATGAGAATTAGATTAAATATTAATATTCACTATATTGAAACAAGGGCTTCATGAAATCTATAAAACCCCCCGAAGGTATTAAATTAAATACCCATCTTGACTGTCAATCAATGTAAATAATCCCAATATATGTTGGAATATTGTGGGAGCGCTATTGTGGTTTTATTTCGGTATGCAGTAATAAACTTTAAACATTTCAGACCTTTTAGGTTAAACTAATATCTACGGACGGTTTTTGATAGTTGACTAGGCTCTGTTTGACCGACTTTTATGTAACTGCATAGTTGAAGGTAGATAGCGTGTTCTTTCTTATTATCACAAAGGGGAGAGAGGGTTTCAGCCATACTGAAGTGAAAATTTGGACTTTGGAAGTTGTGTCTCATCGTAAAGTGCGACTATTTAACACTATGTGGTCTTAAAATACCATTAAAAGTGAATGGCCTAACAATCTAGATAAAGAACGTCCCTCTGCTGTCATAGCAAGATTCATCTACATAAATAAAAGAAAGTTTTTTTTTGTACATTGCTTGGAAATAATTCATTTCAAATTATCTTTACGTTTTATTCATTAGAGAAACTGAATCCACCCTTAGAAAAATTTCAGCCTCTTTGTTTATTTGTCCAAAAATTTTGTTACAAACAAACTCTGCCACCATAAGTGATAGCGAGCTGAAACTTTCACAATAGGTTTATGTATATTGAACTTAGTGCTGAGATTTGAATGAATCGGAAATTCAATGTAGAAACAAAGTTATGTACTTTTAAGCTATGTTTGGCTAGCTACATAGGTATATCAACCAACAAAACCTACTTGCTATAGTATCAACCTCCTAAAAATACCTGTAAATTTTTAAAACTGTATATAAAATGTACAGATAGGAATATAATATTTCTAACAAATTTACGGCACCCTTAATACATATTAAGTCTGCTGTATATATTTATTACAAAAAATATTTTTCTTGCTGCATTTGGTGGAAAAGTCTTTTATCCAAGCAGTGAAATAAACTAATACTTTCAGGTACAAACTTACCGCAATGCTATTTCACTAACAACTCCTACAGGGTTGAGTGAGTTCAACCCTGAGATCTTAGTTTAACGTTTTAATGGGAAAATGACCTATTTTTCATTCATATCAGACATCCTTCATATTCATACTGACATATGAATGCATTGTTCATTCATATTAGACGTATGTTCTGTTTGTTCCATAATTAAAATACTTTAATCTCTTCTGCAATTTAATTGGTTGGTCATAATCTAGTGAAGTTTTTTTTTAAAAAAATGAACACCATTCTTAGGATTTCACCTAAGACGATATACGTTTCGTTCAGGTGCGTTTATTGAGCTTTATGAAATACGTCACATGTTTTCCTTCTACACTTATTTCATTCAAGTAAGTAAATTTATCAGAGTCATGTGGACACTTCAGGGGATACTAACGCTCTTGTCATTTAATAAAAGCAGTAATAATTTATTTGATACAACTATGCATCCTTCAAAATTCCTAGGGTTTATGTTTTCAGTTTTGAAACCTATATTTTTAAGTTTATTTAAATTATTTAAGATTATTCAATAACACTAACAATGTAATTTTTAGACTATATTTAAATCTTAAATGAAATATTTTGAAATAGATATATAACAAGTGTTAAACAATGAATTTAAATTTTATTTGTAAAGTTATGTATTCATTCAGTTTATGCGTCAATTGAATAATTTAATTCTGCATAAAACGCCGAGTAATGAAATTGCTTAACGGAATGGAGTCTGAGAAACTATTAAAAGAAGAATCTAAAAAGTTCACTTCTTACTAGTCTGGAAGTAAGTAATCATTGCATATTAGAGATCTTCTTATTTGCTGGATTTCTTTAGTAACTGCAATAAAGAAATATGATTTCACTAATTTCACTTAAATGTTATTTAACTCAAGTTTTATGTGTTACAATCATTTCAGCAAAGTCTATAAAATTCATACCTAGTAATTTTGTTTCCAGTTAGCTTTTTTGTAATTTTTTTTAGTGCATACCAATATTCTACAAAAAGCGAATATAATCCAATGTTTTATTAATTTCAACGTGTTATATTTCTTATTATTGGAAGATGTGGTAAAAGTTTTCATATAAACAGGTTTTATTAGCAAAACAAAGCAACTCAGTGTCCCAGGGCTGGTGAGTCAGGGTTCTGAACATCTGGCTCCGACTCGTATATAATAACTGGATAGTTAGGTTAGGTTAGGTTGCAGTGGCAGTCCCACAAGGGAACACACGTAGGCCAAGCATTGGCCCTTTGTGATACCACACAATGAAGATTGATTCTACAGTGGAGTCCTAAATTTTGCCTAACTCAAATGTATTTAGAGTAGGGATCTTTAACGAGTACCTGGCATCGTACAGGCTCGGGACCGATGGTTTAACGTCCTTCTCCGAGGGACGACGTGCTCAGATTTATTCACCTCCCGCGTGATTAAATCGAGGGCCAGGTGAGCATTGAACCCCGGTCCTATCAGTTCAGAGGTGAGCACGTAACCGCTGAGCTAGCCTGGCCCTAACTGGATAGTTATGCATATACTATGTTGGTGTTGTATGTTATCTATCAAACAAAATGACATTTCATCAATGTCATGTGAATCTCCATGCTAATTTCATGTTGTAAATAACTTTATAGCTATAGATATGATTTTTTTGTTTCTTTTTCTCAATTTTATCGAAAGAAAAAATACATTAAGTAGCTCAATTCTGACTGTTTATAATATAAAAACGCAGGAATATAATTTGCATATATATTATTGTAGCAAAGCCTATTAATAATAACAAATTGACAGTCAAAATAAAAAAAGAAAACTCATACATTCCCTCACGTTTCTCTTTTTTAAAGTCTTTTTTTCCATCATATCCCTGTATACAAAGAAGGAATAATGTTCAAACATTGTGTGAAGATATTTATAAATACAATGGCATGGGTATTCAGTGCCAAGTTTTTTTTTTTAAATTTCGAGGTACAGTACTTTAGATGCTTATGTTCTTTATTAATATTTTTCAAGAGTCGGAGTTGGTGATGATTTACCAACTCCGACTCCAACTCGTCAATCCCATAAATTAGACTCGACTCTGACTTCTTGACTCTGACTCCAACTCTACAGTTCTGCTGTGTTCTTTAAGATCTCTACTTAAATTGGCAGGCAGAAATGGAATATATTTTTTACATTTCTACAAACGTTTAATGCTTTTTTATCATACCTAGCTTATAAAAGTTGATATATTATGACATTCCAACAATATTGATTCTTGGAATGCAGTGTGTTATCCTAATGGAATGCATGGCTTGATATGCGATGTACGAAGAAAATAGGGTTATAGAATCACTGGATGGCTGAAATATGTGTTGAAAGACTCAAAGGAATACCCTCATTATGCTCTGTTCACATCTAACCAGCTCCTTTGTATGCGTTGACGACCTGAATGCCATTCCTACAGAAGTCGAGAGGAATCAGCTTCATTCATAAATAACTTACGCTTCATCTATTTCTTGTTTAAACATCCAACGTGAAAGTGAACACAACTACAGTCATGTGCAATTTTACTCGTTTTAGATTTATGTAGAGCATGTTTTAATAAAGAGAGCAGATAACCAGAATTACTGCTAACAGAAATCATTTGCGAACTCCTTTCATTATATCTGAACGTATACGTCCAATCACAACACGCAACTGACTTCTAATAGATCACATATCATAAACAAAGCGTATTAATCTACATATGTGTATATTCACGTCTAAATCAAAGTAGGAAAATCAGAAAAATGACTAAGATCTTTCAAACAAAATAATTGGTGTTTTTCAAGGTTTCTATAACACTGAAAGAAATGATTCAGAACATGTGGTATGTTGTGAAGGGAGGGAGGCAAGAGGCATTAAAGGGCGTTAGCGCAAGGAAGGTGAGAAAGGGCCTCTTGTTTTGCTTGAAAGATCTTACTCATTTTTCTGATTTACTCTGGTTTAAATGTTCATTTCTATTTCACTTGTGTACTTTGAAATATTGCTGTATATATATAAGTTACGTGGTTCCGAGGAACGAAAGTGTTTTTAAAAAAAGAAATAATACAAGTCTTGTTCGCGCGGCGGTAAACAAGGAGTGAAGTTTATTTATGAGTTCTCGTATTTATTGGGAAGGCAATGTTGATAAGGACTTCTCCGTCCTCTGAACCCAGAGTGTCTCTCGGCCGGACATTACTTATATATATACATTCAAATGAAAACTGATCCGATCGGACTATACACTTTAAAAACTTTGAGAAACACGAATGAGAAACAGAAACTAGGACTCACATTCAATATTTCGACCCTTTTAAGGGTCATCCTTAGGAAAGGAAATCGACTGGCTAGAAGACGAAAACCAACAACACGACTATATATATATATATATATATATATATATATATATATATATATATAGAGTATCTTAATGCAAAAAAACCAAAAATAGGCAAACGTTAAAACGTAAACTATGCCTAAAAAATTAACAGAAACACACACTTTACAGTCTCAAATTTTCAGTTTAACCATCAGGAGAAAAGAAATTGGTACAGCAAATCAATTAGTATACAGCGCAAACAAGTACTCTTGTTCTATCTTTCCTACTGATGATGGTCAAACTGAAAATTAGGAACTGTAAGTGTACGAATCTATTTTCGTACTCTACTCTATTTTCTATAGTTTATTCTAAAGTATACATATACAAAACTAAAGTATATCGGGACTCGGTCAGTTCTTCAGGTTCAAATTAAACTCTCATTGCCAACGTTTCGGTTTTTATATAAAACCTATTTCATACGCAGATGTATAAATTTTGAAACAGAAAAAGTAAGTATTACATTACAAATTATTTTACAAAGAAAAAAAGTCTGTGGATTTCAACAACAACAACTGTAGTTTGAATGTCTAAATAACTGACCGAGTCCCGGTAATCTTTAGTTTTGTTTCTATTCCACGGTCGATACTTTTATCAATATTTGTATATATACATTTGTAAAAGTAGGAAGCAGTCCTTCATTTAAACATATATTGTTAAATAATGCCCCATATTTGACTTGTATCTGTTTCTTACATAATTTCTCCAGTTTTTGGAATTCCTTCCTCGTCTCTTCATTAAAACTATAAAGCTTATCACCAATATTGCTAGTCACTAGGTTAGTTATAGCAATATTGGTGATAAGCTTTATAGTTTTAATGATGAGTAGGAAGGAATTTCGGAAACTGGAGAAATTATGTAAGAAACAGATACACACCAAATATGGGGTGTTATTTAACAATTATATATATATATAGGCAATTTAATTGTGTATATATTAACAAAGGTTAGCTCTTAAATATACAAAAATATGCATATGTAAGTAAACTTATTACTGAGAAAAGCAAAAAGGGAACAAACAGTCGCAATTTCTGATTGTTTCGTGTTGACGTCATCTCAGGAGTAAAAAGAATAAACACAAAGGCGGAGAGTTGAAAGGGATTGCAAACCATTTGTAGTGACTGATATTTATTGACGATATTTTCTTCATTTGGCCCCATTGAACACATAAGTTAGTCTCCTGCTATTTTCTTTCCAGAAGTTTCCTCCTTCATTTCTTTTACTCATGATCTGTCCAACAGTCACTATTGACTGGGTATTGATGTCACCCTAATCAAGGTTGCTTTTCCACTTCGGTTCATATTAAACCTACAAATCCAAGAGAGACCATACCTCCTGTGCTTTCTTTTCTTGGCAGTATCATCCAAAATTCATATAATTCATATAAAATTAGAAGAATTATAAGGTAAATAAAAGTACCTAAGTATGTATTATCTAAGAAGCAAGAATTTACGTTTTTAAGTGTTTACAGTGTGTTTCCTTTTCCTTTTGACACGTGTTTTAAGTTCTCTAATCGGAAAGGGCTGTTCTTTGTTTGTTTTACGTGGTTATTGGCTTTATAATTATTTTTTCTGTTGGTCTTTAACTTATTTCTTGTGTGTGATATACGGTTGTGGAAGCTCGCCTCCACGTGGTCCACCTCGGGCGTATCTCGGGCTTTGGTTTGCCTCTATCTTCGGCTAGGGTTTGTGGCCCCGAGATGTGGTGAAAGAACTTTCACGTAACAAAGACATCAGCCGGTTCTGTTATGTACAATATGACTGAATGAGCTGGGCGCGCTATACTAACAAAAAAGTTATAGATACTAATTCTATGAAATTCTTTCTCATTTAATATGACCTATAAATTCAATAAAAGGTTTAGTATAATTATTTAACTAGTTGGTATCTTTGTGTAATTTGGAATTGGGGCAAAGTGGTAACACTGAAAGATAATAGCCATGTGAAGAACTTATTACTATTTATGACGTCATCTTTTTATTTATTATTTTTTCCTCTAAAGTCTAATATACTTATATTGGAACAGTTTCCAATTACTAAATAACAACCAGATTAACCCGCGTACTACGAACCTTTCAATTTCTTTAAACTGATTATAGAAACAATAAAAACTGCAATCTTCCGACGCAACTCAAAAATGATATAGTATTTCCTACAAGTTGAAACGTCACAAAATGCGTTGTAATATTCCTTTACGTTTTCTAAGTAATTCTTTTTAAAGTTTTAAAACTAATTGTCAAATTAGTTAATATACATAAAAGATATATGAATTTTACTTATAGAAAAGTAAAAGATCCCGTATTTCAAGTTCTTCTCTGAGATAGAAACATTTGGTATGAAGTTTTACTGTAAACTTTTCATCTAAGAAAGCGGGCAAGAGGAACTGAAAAGAAATTAAAGAACGTGCAAAGAAAGAAATTTTATCATAAAAATGAAAAATACTTTTCAGATATAAGAAAGTTTAATCAATGAATAATGTATTCTAAAGTTGTGGAATAAACTACGATTTCGGTATCAATGTTTCATAAATTAAAATAGTTCTTTATGAAATGGTAAAATATATATAAAATGCTAATATAAATCTCATGCTAGATTTGGTGTGTAAAAATAGCGTGCCAGGTAGCAGTCTGCCCAATGGCATGATCTGACGCAAACTGAGGTGGACTTGATAATTGATACTCTCAACAATGGGGTTTTTCAGATGTTTTTTATAATGATCAAATTACATTTATTATGAAACAAACATATTTTTTCTGTTGGCGTTTACTGCAACTTTGGTTAATCATTCAATATTACAATGACATTTCTGTTTTAACTAAAATAAATTTTTAGTCCATTCTTTTGTTTTATAAGAAAGTTTTCTACATTTTTTTTTAAAGCTATCGTAGCCCAGTAGCTTGTATGCACACATTTGAACTAGTTCACTCTGGCTGTATATTTCTTTACTCTAGAGGTGAAAAATTCTGAGAGCTTCGCCTCTCGAAGAAGACGTAAAGCCGTCGGTCCCCAGCCATTCCGATATCAGGTACGACATTGTATCTAACTTAGGTAAAATTTAGGAGTCTCAATGTTGAATAATTAGGGAGAAAAAATATTCCCTTGTGGAATCAGGGTTGGAGGTGGGATTTTGCTGCCTATCATCCCACCCACAAAAGGAAAAAAAGTTGATGCATGTTAACTGATGTAGTTCCCACATAGTAAATGCGCTTTATTCAATAGCTGATAACAACTGATAAGGATACCAAATAATAAATGACCCATTCTTTCAACCTCTAGAACATCCCTATTGGCAAAAATCTATAAGTGAAGGTGTTAGTAAATAAACAAAATTTCTACATTTTTTGAATATTGTCTATTAATTTATAAATTGATTTTAGCATATTAAAGGATTTTCTAATGAATGATCAAATATAAAATTTTTAGCCGCTATGACCAGACTTTTCAAGTTTTCTCACATTAATATTTGAAAATTTATTAAAAATATATTACAAATAGTACGTATTCTATCCAATATTAAACATAGTTAATTTGTAGTAATGCAAACAAGTTGTTTTACGAGAACTATCCTTAACTTAAACATATGTTAAGGACGCTCACTGCAAACTATATTCAGCGTTTCAAGTGGATATTGATCCCTTCCGTCTGAAAGTCTTAAAGGAAATGACTCCTACCGTTCAAACTGCTTGTCTAACTTCGTAAGGGGATCCAAGCACATCACAACTAACTCAGTTTAAGGTGTGAACATAAACTTTTCAGATTCCTAATTCTGATTCAGATCCTAATTCCTAGTTTTTTTTTTATTTTGAAATTTAAAATAATTAATAACTAATGCAATTAACTTTAGGGAGGAGGGTGCATATTTCAATCATTAATAAAATATGATTGACTTATTTAATTTATAATATTTAAGTTATATATTATGTTTTAAATTAAAAGAATATATATGATTTGGTAGCATATTTGCTAGGAAAATTATTTAAGATAGTAGAATGAACAATAAAGAATGATATTAGTTTATACTAGCTGGACCCGTAAAACATTTCACGGTTTTTTGAAAATGTCACAATCTATAGGATCTTCAATAGATGAGATAATAAAATCCATGTAATAGAGCGCGGATGTCATCCCATTAATTTTCATAATTATTTGATAATTTAAAAAATTCTTTAACCATTAAAAATATAATTTGTTTGTACATTTAATAATCATTTCATATTCTTGTCAAATATTTTTTAAATTTCCTCTTTCAAAATTTATTATAATTAAATCATTTAAATCGCAAAACTAATAATATTTAATCTGTTTGATGTTTAAAATCACTTTAATCATAAAATAGTGAAAACTTCATGTTTCATTGACTTCACAAATAAAATTTCATTTATATCAGGTTTTGGAAGCTTATTGCGAGAAAGTCACTTTGGCATAGATGGTAGCGTGGTGAAGGTCGTGGGTTCGATCCCAGCAAGGTTCATATTACTTTATTATATTGACGAGGCGGTTAAATTTCGACGACTCTCGTGTAATCATCGGTCACGCTTGGGCGTGTGACACACGTAGTAACTAGTGTAAGAATAAATAAGATATTAATACGCTTCTACTTAAGTGTGCCACGCTTTACCTGATAAGGATAAATTAGAAAATTTAGAAACTAACCTATACGGTTATGTAGGTCATTACTCAAAATTAGTAATATTGATTAGTCATGGATTCAAGTTTCGTTCAATTAAAGTAATTTTCTGTTTTCTAAAAATGTTGCTTTCGATTTCTCCAACATGAAGTCGTATTAATATAAAGCAGCGGTAATTCTCTCTTGTATTATAATTTTGACTATTGTCTAAAGGCAGGTCGTGCATTTCTATAAGCCCCGCTAGTTTACAGGAATATTAAAGAAAGAATATAAAATTATTCTCAAAGTGTTTTATCTAGACCAGTGTTTCTTAAACTTTTTTACTTCAGGGCGCACCTATGAAACCAAAGCGCATCACTGATTTTAATACAGAAAATTTAGTCCTGAGATTTGATAACAGGAAAATGATTGGAAATTAAAATGTATAGTTTTTTTTTTCAAGAAAAAGAAAGAAAGAGAGAGAGAGGGACAGAGAGAGTGAGAGGGAGGGAGGGAGGGAGGGTTAATAAAAATGGTTTAGTAAAAAAGATCCCCGAGTAAAGGCATAGAGGAAGTATTATCCATTGGTACTTAAAGATTAAAGAAATTTACCTTCCAGTTCAAAATACGAAGTAGCCCTTGACTTGACTCAGACTTGAAAACCACATACTTGGTGTTTTCTCAAATGAATTAAAATGATGAAAAAACTAAAATATAAATCTGTTATATAAACTTAATCTTCCATTATCTTGGGGCGCACCTGGCTACCTTCCAGGGCGCACCAATACGCCAGGGCGCACCGTGTGAGAAGCACTGATCTAGACAGTAGCGTAGCAGGGGGTAGGGGGTGCGGTTCGCTCTGGACGGTATATGTCAGGGGACGGCATTTTGAGCTGGTCAAAATAGAAAAAATAATGAAAAGCTAATAAAAAATTTGAAATTTTATACCAAAATCAGTTTAAGGTCGTTATTTGTTTTTATGTTTTATATGTGTAATACTGTTTTTGAAAGGAATTTTCAACTGTAATTTTGCAAATTAAAAATAAAGTTGTTTTAAACTATTCAAAACTAGTTTTTTAAAACGGTTAAAATGACATTAATGATATAATATACAATGTTACATTTGTTTGCGCGGCCAGTTATTATCAGTTGACATGTACTAATATTACTTTCAAATATTTTGATAGTTTATTTCATGGTTTCTAGAGGTGGAAACTCGAGTCTATCAATGAAGAACTATGGGGAGACATTTTATTTTGATTCGGAAAAAATACTTTTAATTGCTGCTACGGTAATACTTGTTCCTCATGCTCTTTTTTTGGTGTCATTCATAAATTGTAATTTAGATTATTCTTTTTTTCTTTTTTAATTTCTCAATACTGAGATTAAGGTCGAATTAAATTTTATTTTTTATTATTTAATATTTTTAATTTAATTATTTTAAAAAATAATATAACTCAACATTTAAATTTTAATTTTGAAATGAATTTTGCAAAAACATAAAATGAATACAAAAACTTGTATTCACGGAGTTGGTGGAAGACAATGCAGTAAGTTGAGACCAGACGGTTCATCAACCTCACTGTATGGGTGAAGCGGCAAGCCTTTATTTCTTTAATAATTCAACCGTAATTTCAACCACTGCTATCTTTGGCATGCTATTGATGTAGAATGTAGTCTGAGAGAGTGGTAGCTGGGAGTTTCTTGACATACTCTGCACTGTTTCTATTATGTTCCCGCTCCTATCCAATTGATCTCTCTTCAATTGTTTCGTCCGCGCATTTACGTCTTAAAGTTAATTATCACCTTACTTTATAATGCATGATGCACGATGTATTCATACTATTATATAATAGGATAAAAATAATACTATTATATAGTGTATAAGAGTATTATAATAATATATAATAGTATTCACACTATTACTTACTATTGGTATTACATGCATAATATTTCTCTATTATAAATAATAGAGAAATACGATTATTTAAAATGAAAATTAAAAGGTATGCCAAAAATTAGTTCAGAATGAAATTTCTCAGTTTGAACTGGAATATAAGATTACAACAAAAAAATTAGTGACTCATGAAGAACAATTCACCACTCATATATCTGGTCCTATTTGCAATAGTAGTTTCAATTGCCTTTATCTTGCGTATAGTTTGCAATCGACAGATAACAATTAAAATAATAATATTTCAAAATAATTGGGATACACAGAACTGTAAATTTGTAATCAGTCGAATTACATAGGAAGGATTATCACAATTGTTCAATCACTCATCTTTCAAACCGTTTATCTGTAGTTGCAATTACTTGTTATACTTTGTTTGACATTTGAAGAACGTCTTTCGTTTCATTCCCATTGATTTCATCGTCTTTTGTTGATTGGCAATTGATTGCTATTCCGGCCAAAATCGCTGTGGAGAACCAATCACTTGTCTTATTATTATGAAGTTGATTATAGTAAACAAAAAGTCAGTGGTTGAACGTTTTTATAACTAAATATCATAATGGGGAGATAAATAAGAAAAGCAAAGATAAGAGAGTGAAGTGAGTGAAGTAATAATTAGTAATTATATTTCTCTCCTACAATTGACATCCTACCATGCCACTGAAATAGTATGTACAGAATAAAAAGGGTTCTTATATCAGTTAATCTGTCATAGGAACAGCTGGAATATATCGAAAACATTGTAAGGTCAACCCCGAGTAAAGGGGGTTGACCCCTTTATATAATATTATATTACTTTATATAATATTATATAATATAATAATCCATGATGGTCTCCAACCGTCTCTGAACCAGTACGCTTGGTTTCCCTCTCTTATCTCTCCTGAAAACGGTTCAAACCAAAAATTAGAGACTGTAAGTGTGTTCTTTTGATTTCTCTATGTTTCTTTGTCTATATTGAACTATATTTGTCCGTTTTGAATCGTATTTCCAACGAAAAAGTATATATATATATAAACATCTAAACCACAATAAGAAATCAAATAAGCAGTTCTGATTTCTTGTGGTGGTTTAGAAGTTCATTTTTATTTCATGTGTTTATATATATATATATATACATTTATTTATTTATTTCACGTGTTTATTGTAAAATAAAATAAATGTCTAAACCACACTAAGAAATCACAAAAGGGATTTAAAACCTATCAACTTGAACTTGAAGTTAGACACAGTAATGAAGAGGGTGATTGCTTTGTCTAAGTCTATTTAATACTAAGTCTTTGTCTACAAGGGTTGACATCTAAGAGATAATGAGTTACTTATTTCTTCCTGAACTCCTTTGTTTACCCTGACTCACCTTTCTAGCCTCTAACTCTAATTTCTACACTTAACGCTTCTTAGAATACCCCTTTTGACTCCCTCCCTTCTTAACAACACACCTGATGTTTTTGCATTTTTATTTCTTGATCAATGAGACTCTAGACTAGACGAAAACTACTTACTTCTTGGTGGAAATATTGTCTTAGTATTACTTCTTACTTTCTTACTGTCGTTAAGACGTTGACATGTATATCGATCAGATCGGAAGTAGTTAAACGTGAAAAACTAAACTTTAGGTAAACAAGAAATACGTAACACAGTGTTTACAGTCTTTAGTTTTTTTTTCAGAGTCTCCAACTGTTGCTTTGTGAGTTTTTTTGTTGTCCCAGTCTCTTCTCTCCTGATAAATTTTAAATGAAAAATTAGAGACTGTAAGTCTACATACTGTTCACTTTTTAATTTCCGTTTTTGAATAAGTATGGCTACCAAAATTTTCAGTTTGAGACGATTACTCTCTTTTTTAATTAGTTTGTATTTGTAACCTGCAACCCTCGGTTTAATGTGCTCCTCTTGCATATGTTTTTTAACACCTATAGTATATAGTACAAATATAGTATAATGTCAAAATACAAACGGCATTTTTGAATTTTATTTATATACACAACATAAAATGTTTAACTATTCTCAGTTTTAGCCAAAGAATAAAAAAAAAAGTTCCGTACATTTGTTTTAATTTACCTTTTATATACGATACATAGATAAGAGAGTTTTACGTTTAGATCAGAATTTTGATAGTTTTTTCAACAGAAATACTTTGTGAGTCTATTTTCAACTTTAATCAGCCTTCTGAATCCAATAAAATATATTTATGAAATTATGTTTTATGCATGTGTGTAGTAAGTATGTGTACGACTTGACTGAATCGTTCCAGAATAGTAACAAATCGACTGTTATAGATTAAATTTGAACCGAACTTAAGAAGAACATTAGTAAAATATAATAAGAAGTATTGAATTTGATAAAATTAAGGCAACATTTTTCTAAATATGATTATCAGTTATGTAATACAATCCTTCATATTGAAGTTCTTATTAATTATTGTTATTTTAAGTTAGTAAAATTATGAAGAGACCAACCGTATACTATACATACAATCGGTTACTATACATTTTGTCCTTATCAGATTAAATGTGGCACACATAGGTACAGGTGTATTAATGTATAGATTTTAAAAGTGGAAAGTAACAGTAAATTAAACTTTTGAATCCAAAGTATTCAAAATTGAATGCAATATGGATATAAAATTCATAATGAATATTCATAATTATATTTCCACAACTTACACAGTGATCAATTATTTTATTTTCTTTTTTTTAACCATAACGTGTACATGAGCAATATATGGATACTTTGTTGAAATTTAAGAAAAATTGATACAAATATTTCATCTTTTAGAGGCTCGTTGTTCTCAAAGCATGTTGGACGAAAACACATTGATTTACGGACAGTAATGTCCCGTTAAGGGGTAAAACCTTCCTTTCTGGAGTAAGTATACATTTTCTAAAAGTAGGTCAAGGCAAATTTTGTTTTGATCTTTTGAACTCCCACATTAAAATTGATACAAGTCTGAATTTTTTTCTTATATATAACATGTATATATAACAACATGTAAATATTTTGTTTTATATACATATATAATTTTAAAATTATATAATAATTATAATAATAATTATCGTACTAGATGAATGATTTGCCTGTCACAATCTCTGTATTTGATTAATTATCAGCGGGTTTGGTGTATAATTAACCTGACTACCTCTCCATCGTCTCATATTTCGTCTAATGTGTTGTAGTCTCGTTATATTGGCAAGCGAACACTCATTCACATTTCCTAGTTCTTTTATTAAAAATATTTGCTGTGTCAACTTTTTCACTCACTTCAGTTGCAGTTGTTCTATGATTATGATTTCCAATATACTTGAGTGCATAAAACCAACATCTGAGTCAAGCTGTGCTTTGTAAGACTTCCTTTCACAACGCCAATATTATATCTTCGTACCATCAGAATTTTATTTATGTTTTTGAAACACATAGCTTTTACTTATCAACCGATTCTGTGTTTCCCTTTTCCGATGAAATGCATTTACAAGACTATCTCTTGGGTGAATTGACGCCATTTATTGCCTATGACTGTCTTTATTCGAACTTTGTAACCTCCACTTTACAACCTTGACCCCTTGTCAGCAGGTACTCTACTGGCATACATTACAAACATATAGAGTTGATTCTACAAGATGAGGGTAGCCTGTCTTATAGCTAAAACAAAATGGCATGCCTAGTACCGAATTGTCCTAGCACCGAATTATCCGGGACCGAATTGTCCGGACGGCGTATATGGTGATATATAAAAAGATTTCACATAAACACGTGAAATAACAATCAATGATCAAACCACAATATGAAATAGGAAAAATCCAGAGTCAAAAACCCAGAGTCAGTTGGGTTTTTGACTCTCACGAAGACCGCTTGTTACGGCTGAAAGATCTTAGTCTTGTTTTCCCATATTCTTATTGTGGTTTGATCATTGATAGTGATATATATAAAGATGTAATCTATACAGCCTGTTTGTAAGAAGCAGTTCTCAGAGCATTACAAACAGCAGCATTACAAACTAGACGAAGCAATCTTAAAAAAAAATTATTAAAAATAACGTGTCCTGATATAAACTACTGCCTAAAATAAAGCTCATTTTCTTCTGTGTTAGTATAGCAACAGCAAACCTACTTGTCTGCATCTGGGAAAATCCCTGAACTTCAGATCACGAACCTTATATTTGAATATAAGTGTCCACTTGGAGACTGCATAATATTAAGTCATAGTGTTAAGTAATACATATATATAAGCTTAAATAATAGATAAGCACAAGGTGACTACATTAAAGATCCAGGATTGCATATCTCATATTTGGATTGTGCTCATTTTTTACATATTTGAACTCGTTAATCGTTTTCGAAATTTATGCCGAGTATATATAGCTATATGAAGCAGTGGCCTCTGTATTCACAATTTGCATTGACCTTCTAAAATGTTTCCAATCTTACTTTTTTATTACTCTAATGGTAATATTAATTGCCCAAAGGATATTATAAAAAACTTTTTTTATAGTCACAATGTTGGGGGCCATAGAATTTGTATAGTAATTGTAAGAAGCATTCTGTTATCAGTTTTTACAGGTTTAAAATGACTTTGGATGATTTTTTCTAGACTTTTGTCATCCTGGCAGCACTGGGGACTCTTGTAACGACCAACGACCAACGAGAGTTTCCGTGCAATGCTGCACGTTGGAGTCAGGCAGTTCCAAGCCAGAAGCTTTCACCTGCTTGTCTATTAGTACTGCTTTAACTGTGCAGGTCTGTCAGGTAAGTCGGTATGTTAGTTTCTGTCCTATCTAGGGTGAGTATGTTTCGTGGTCGGATGGTCTTTACAGTCCTAGAGTCTGTTGTGAGTTTGGTGATCCAATTATTCGGAGGAGGATGGGTTCAAGGAAGTTGAGGTAAGAGTGCTCTTACTAGCAGGTTTGGGTGTACGGGAAGTTTTCTGTCTTCATTGATAGTCAGACGCCTAATATAATCTTGTATTGGTTCCATCCTTAGATCACGCTGGATATCAACATTTCTCGCATAAAAAGGAGCATTGGCTATAAGGCGAGCACACTTGTTCTGGACAATCTGGAGTCGTTTTTTATTCGTTATCGCAGAGTTGTACCAGACGGAACACCCATAGGTCATGGTAGTTCTTATAACCGCCTTATAGACGACCTCCTTTACCGCATGAGGAGTATCCCTTGATTTAAGGATGGGATACAGATGACACAACAACGCTGTGCCCAGCTTGTGTTTGGCTGTTAGATGAGATTTGAAGGTTAGTCCGCTGTCCAGAATAACTCCCAGATAGCGGACTTCCCTTGTAAATGGAATGCTGATTCCATCAATGAAGACAGGGGCAGGATGACGGGTCGAACCTTTACTGAATCGGATATATCGGCTTTTACCCGGGTTGATCCGCAGTCGCCAGTCAGAATACCACTCAGTCAACCTATCTATGTAACTTTGCAGCTTCACGATAGTGTGACCGAGGCATGCCGACTTAAAGGCAACCGCAGTATCATCCGCATAAAAGCCAACAAAGGTCAGGATTTTTCTGGATGAGTTGGGATGTAGAACTGGAGGAGGTTTAGGCAGGTCAAAGGTGTAAAGGTTGTATAATAGGGGACCAAGAACGCTTCCCTGAGGTACACCTCTGCACATCTGTTCTGTTGGGGAGTTCCTACTGTTAACTGTTACAAAAAACTGGCGGTATGAGAGAAACGAGCGAATTATTTCGATAAACCAAGGGGGTAAGCTGAAACAGTGAAGCTTGTGAAGGAGCCCCTCATGCCAGACGGAGTCGAAAGCCCTCTCCAGGTCCAGGAACACAGCAACAACTTTTTTTGGGAACTGACCCACAGCAGGTGAGAGCCCTGACTTTATGAACTGAACCATCCTTCTCAACTGGAGAGTCGTTCCATGCTCTGAACGGAACCCGAATTGTTCCGGTTGGGAAAGAAGGTGGGACTTTACTTTCAGCAATATTAACCTCTCATAGATCTTTCCTAGACAGGAGAGGAGACTGATTGGTCGGTAATCGCTTGGGTGATGGCCAGATTTGTGCCCCTTACGAATCATTACAACTCTGGCCATCTTCCAGGCTACTGGGAAGTACCGAAGCCGGAGACAGGAGTTATACAGAGCAAGTAAGACTGCTAGGATTTTCGGAGGCAATTTAGATATTAATTTGTTAGTCATCCCGTCGTGACCTGGGGCACTTTTAATTTTTAAGGTTTTTATTATATGAAGCAGATCGCTAGGAGTAAAAAAGATAATATCTTTATTCGGTTGTTTGGAGATAGCGATGGAAACGTTAGGAATTTGAGCTGGAGGGTGAGGTTTGTAAATTTCTTGTAGGTGCCGGAAAAGAAGATTCGATTTAGAGGAGTCGTCTATGAGAGGCCGATTACCCTCCCGCAATGGAAGTGACTCACTACTCTGACTGGGGCCCTTTTTCAGGCATCTCACTATTCGCCAGGCTCTCACATGACTGGGGTCCTCATCACTGTGAAGAAGTTTGGACCATTTATCACTATTGAAGGACCTGATGAGCGCTCTTATCTCACTTTGAGCTCTGTTAACCATTGATCTAACTCTAGAGCAGCGTGTATTTTGAAATAATTTTCTGAGACGATTTTTTGTTTTAATTTTATCTACAATATGAGGTGGTAACGGGTTGTAGAACGGGATCGAAGGAGAGGTTTTGGAGGCTTGCAGGTGTGCTTGCTTAAGGTGAGAAGTAATAGTGTCAATGTGCTTATCTACATTGAGTGGGGTGGTGAGGTCAGAGGGATGGGGAATGTCCTTGCTCACTATGTACTGAAATAAGTTCCAATCTGTTTTATATTGGATTCTGCAGGGACGATAGTTGATTTTAAAATTATGTAGAGAGAAGAGAACAGGAAGGTGGGGGGAGTCAAGGACGTTGAAAACTTCGGAGGTGACCACATGATTAACGTCACAAGACAGCGAGACATCTAGCACATCAGGCCTGGATCCAGTTTGTCTAGGGATGTGGGTTGGGGTATCTGGGGCATGAATTAGGGTGTTAGTATTAGTGATGTGGGATAGGTGGGTTCGTCCTGAAGAGTTGTCTGTGGTGCAGCCCCATGCCGTGTTTTTGGCATTCAGGTCTCCTCCAATGATGGACGGGTGACCAGAATGCAAGAGTGGATGAAGCTGCGCCACGGACAGAGGGACATGTGGAGGTTTGTACACAGCTGATACCATTAAGGGAATGTTGGAGTCAGGAAAGGTTATTTGTATTGTTGTGCGTTCCAGGGAAGAATCCCCACTCTGCAGTCTGGCATAAGGGATACTGTTCTTGATAAGAATCGCCGTCCCTCCACCAAAAGTGAGACGATCGGTCCTTTCGACTTTATACCCTGGGATCGCAAACCTTAGGTTAGGTTTCAGAAATGTTTCAGCTAATAATATTAAGTCTGGTTTGATGCTGTTAACAAAGTTGACAAATTCTGTTTTTATTCTTCCAATACCGCCAGGGTTGTAAACTAAGTAGGTCAGGTTCGTAACAGTTCTATTTCTGTGATCAGTCATCATAGGGAGAAGCGTCTAAGTTGTCGTCTGTCCGTAGCATTTCTGCTAGCATGGTGACTGTCAATTTTGGTCTATTGTCAGGATTTACAATAAATTTGCTTCGGAGCTTTTCAACCACACCGATTTCTTGGAGACCCGACAGAATTTCATTGTCTACGGAGCTTTTGTTTAACAGCGAGTCTCTGTAGGACTTGGTTTGTGGTGGCGGGGTGGGAGCAGGGTAAAGGATGGAGGTGGGACTTGCATTGGGCTTCGAGTGGTTGGAATCTGTATTTGGAGGTTTTTGGAACATGGGACAGCCTCGATAATTAGCGGGATGAGCCCCCGAGCAATTTACACAACTAGGCTGTGCATCTCTGGGGCGATCACAGTTTTGGAAAAGGTGGTTTCCAGGACATCGGACGCATCGAGGGCTCTCTCTGCACCAGGTCTGGGTGTGTCCCAGACGCTGGCAGCGGAAACACTGGGATGGGCCAGGTCTCCGGCGAGAGTCCTCGATTGTCACCGCTATTCCCAAAACATTATTAATTTTTAATATGTCTCTAAACTGAGGATCAGGTTCCACCATAGCTTCAAATACAGGTAAGGGTCTGGGTACAGGGTCGCCTGTGAATCGAGGTCTCCTCGAGATCAGCTGCCTCACACGAGCCCTAAAGCCTTTAGCCTGTAAATCTCTTTCCAGGTCTACAGTGTCCGAGTCAGTGGGGAGGTACTTAATGATGAATTTCCCTGGCCTAGACTCCCACGGGGGTCTAAACGAGTGAAACTCAACATCCAAGTGTCTCAGTTGTTTTGTCAGTTGTCTGTAGTGAGTCGGGTCTTTGGTCTGGACTCTGATCGACTGGCCTCCGGAGGTGACCTTAGCTTCTTTCAGAAGTCTGCCACACTCAGACTCTCTGAGTCTCTGGAAGCCAGTCATAGACCTTATCATAATAGGGGGAGGCAAGTCATTGGAAGAGTCTTTCTGTGGAATGTCGGTGTCTGGCCGTTTACCTACTGTCTGTTCGTCAGTTGCAGGGTCATTTACCTCGGGGACGGTGTCCAGGGGGGCAAACGGGTTGCGGGATAGGAGGGATGGTGGGTTTTTGGAGGTTGGAGAGGTCTTGCTAGAAGAGCGAGTCAGTCGGGATGATTTTGTGGGTGTAGGGACTATAGAGGGAGTTTTGGAGGGACCGGCATTCTTTTGTTTCTTTTTAGTAACAGTAACGGGAGGTGATGAGGATGAGGGCTCAGTGGAGAGGGGGGAGGCGGAGTTGGAAGCGAGACCGGCCATCTCCCTAGCCAAAATAGGGAGAATGTCCAGTCCCTGGGCTTTGAACTGCAATAATTGTGTCACCATTGTTTTAATGAATTGGTCAACTGAAACTGTCATGTTGTGAGTCAATTAAAAAAAAAAAAAAAAAAAAAAGTGAGTCAGTTGAAAAAAAAAATACTGAATTAGATGATCGTTGATCGCTGGTCGCCGGGCGATTGTAGAGCTGATGTTGGGAGTTGAGATGGCTGGTGGTTGAAGGAGGAGTTGATGTCTTGATGGCTGGAGGTTGGCTTCGAGTTGTTAAAACTGTTGGGCGAAGGTGAAAGTAAAGAATTTGGGACGAGGGTGCTTAGGATCGATTGCAGGGTCTCAAAATATTCCTCACTCGATGTACAGGAGTTCAGTTACCGGTCAGGTGTCAAGGTCGTAGGGATGCAGGTAGGCACAAGGGTTTGGTATGAACAAACAATTTGTAGGAACTAGCGCCTTGGAGTAAATCGGATTTTAGGCCGGTCTGGTTCTGCTAGTTGTTGGGTGAGTTGGATCAGGCAGCACAGCAGGTAGCAAGCAGGCACGGAGGGTAGGTCCCTTGGAGTATGGTGTCGCCCTTTTATTACACCCCTAATAAACCCAACACCCAATTAGAGGGGGCTTCCTTTGTGCACTACAGAAACTCCGTCTACAACTCAAGATCTACGACACCACAGCGGTCACTGGTAATCCGCGAAGAGCGAGGATAGACACTTGTCAGGAACAGGGACACCTAGATCTACACACGTTCACCACCCAAGCGAGACTCCTGACTCTTGTAAGGCCCGTGAGCTCTTTATAAGCTGTCTGTAATGGTTACTCTTTAAATAATTTCCTATGCCACATCAAGCTGGTGTTTCATAGCATATATGTATATATATATTTAGCGCCTAACAAACATATAAAGATTGCCTAAGATGGTCTCAAAGCAGTGTAGGTATCAGAGGTGGGAGGTAGTAAAGGTGTCATGATTGGATCCTAAATCTTTCATTGAAAGGAAGGGCGTGGAGATTAGTGTGGCGGGAAACAGAGGGCTTACTGCTGACCAACAGATGTTTGGGGAGCTAATTGAATTGTATCATTTGACTACCAAATTGTATGTATTACTCTTCATAAAGTATTCATTTATACATAGGTAACGCAAAAGTCAGACTCACTTAGAATGAATATGTAGTACGATCCCAACGATAACTGGACTTTCAAGAAGAGGAATTCAGATCATGCACCGTATTTTCTATAATAAACTTGCATACTTACATAAATTTGAGTTTTAGAAATATAAATAAATAGTTTGCATTTAATTCAGTTGCCGTAGTTAATGTCAGTTTAACAAAATTAAGTTTAGTGGCATAACTAATGTAAACACTTCTCACATGTAATCCCTGATGATAGCCCACAATTTTGTGTTGATTCAAGCATTGCTATAATGACACAGTATTTAATTCAAAATAATCAGATGGATATTTATCTTTGTCAAAAGAAAAAAAAATTAAGAAAGATACTGTTGTTCCTTCATTCGCTTTTCTCTAATCTTTAAATTTGCATTAGGAGAAGCACAGGACTCCATATTGGCAACACTGTTTCTCCGGTTAGCCATGAAGTTTGTTAACTGATTTTGATTGCCATGTAAATTAACCATGATGAACACGCAGAAAGTGTGTTAACTTACCCTGCACAAACCCACTGGGTAGCCATTAGGTATGAAGCATTACTTGATTGATGTGTAATTTACGAGTAAAGCCATCTTCAGAGGCATGCTGACAACAGCACATTCTGACCCTCATGCATAATCCATTCCACTCATTCCTCACATGCCTTCTCATTCCTCCATACTAAATCCATTTAGGATACCATATCATTATCAATTTGTTTTTCTGTTTTACGGATCTTCATTTTTGTATTTATTTTAAAGAGTAAAAAACTATGTAGTTTGTCATAAACATACCCTTTTTTCAACAAAAATGAAATAAACTGTTTAATATTAATGTCATTTTATTTGTTTTGCAAATATTAAGTAAAAATTTAATGATATATGTAGTACATTATCATAATTTTTTTGTATTCATAATAATTTGTATTATGTAGTAACATAATGTTAAGTCGAGAGTTTGTGTCACGTGAATGCATAGTGATTGCAAATTAACTACTCCAAGAGAGTCTCGAGAATTAAAGCCAATGAGTCACTTTAGTTCTAAGACCGACTGTGTATTAATAGACTAACATCACGGAAAGAACAGGTGACTTAAGCTAAGCTTTCGGATATACAGAACATCTTTTTATAAGCAACAATAATGTTTCTTATAAAAAGGTTCTCTCACTTATAAGAAGTTTAACAAAGGTTTTCAATAAAAAATTATGGAAAAACGAATGTTTTCCAGCAAAACAATTCTTTAATACAGGTAAATAGAAAAAACTCAACCTATTTAGCAGTAACTGTAATAGAAATGTACATTCTTTTGTATATGAGAATGGAGAAACTCTCTTTATATTGTAGTCATTTTGGGGCTGCATTGTTACAATATAAAATATTTCCAGTTTTTATAAAGGTTTGTTAAAGAAATTTATAAAAATAATATATCGAGCAGCCTTCTTCTTCCTTGTAACTGGTATATGTCATATGAAAACTGCTGATCTACGAAATATACGAAGCTGTAGATAAAACATGTACACAACTAGACATCTGTTGCGTGAATGATGTTCAACTCAGACAGGTCATTAAAGCCGGTCTTGTATAGGAATTATTTGGAACGTTCTAAAAAGCTGACGAAATACATGAGATAACAACACCGCGGGTTATTATTTGTGATAGCTAAGACATTTGGTTTGTTAAAGTTTTTTAGAAACGTTCTTTTTACAACATATGGTATTTTATATTGATCTAGTACATCAAAGGATTTACAATTTTTTTTAATTTACATGTTCTAGGAAATTTGTGATTATACTGAAGTCACCACTAAATAGCTATAACGTTTTTCACTTATTTTGTTATAATTTTTTCTAAGTTTTATATTGTAATTGATGCAATCATATGCTTCGTTTCAGTTTCGTATTTGCTCATTATGTTCGACAATGTTCAACAAAAGAATGTATATTTCTATTACAGTTGCTACCAAATAGGCAGTAGGAGTTTTTATTTACCTGTATCAAAGAAAACTTCTGCTGGGAAATATTCGTATTTACATAATTTTTTATAGAAAACCTTTCACTTCTTATAAGATACAGAACCTTTCTATAAGAAACATTATAGTTGCTTATAGAAAGGTTATACTGTATATTATACTTGGAATTAAAATAATCCTAAACTCCTAATGGGATGTTCAAACGGTGGAATTTACTCTTAGGTATATACTAATCATGATCTTTGTTTCAAGCAATATACTGATCATGACACCACAGAAAAAGGCTAATCTCGAACATTCTACATTGGGTATCCCAAGCTCTGCCTAAATCAAGTGTATGTAGAATATGGATCTTTGAGAAGTACGTGAAATCGTACAGGCTTGGGAAGGACGGCTTAAAGTCCCCTCTGAGGTACAATGTAATCAGATATTTTTAACTCCTGTGTGAATATTTTTAACTCCTGTGTGAGCATAAGAGTGAGTATAGAGCCAGGGATCTATCAGTTCAGAGGCGAGCACGCAAGCAACTGGTTTCCCTTGGCCATTTACTCACTACAGAAAAAGTCTAATCTTTGTTTTGAACCACATACTGATCATGGAACCACAGGAAAAAACTTGATCTTTGTGTTGAACCATATAACAAAAATTATATTATATTGAGGTTAACACCACAGCAAAATCTTAATCTATGTTGTCAACATAAAACAAAGTACAACTACTATGGTGGGTTTACGTGCAACTGTTGTTGTCCTTTTGTTATTTCGCGATTTTGCAAATACGCGCGTTAAACAAACTTATACCTTGCAGATTTCAGCAGTTCTATGTTCACTTGTTTGTGTCGATTGACAAAAACAGAAATCTATATAAAACATTTTAGATTGTTACTGACTGGAGTGGAAGGCAAGGTACTTTTGTTGAGTTTTCTTTTTATAAAAAGCTCAAAAATTACTGAAAACTTTGAAAACTCGGCCAGTTTAGCTCAGTGGCAAAATGCTCTTCTCTAGACTAGTAGGTCCGGGTCGCGATTCACGCGGGAGGTGAATAACTGAACACGTAGTCCCAAACCTGTACGATGTCAAGTACGCGTTAAAGATCCTTACTCTAAATATAGTTGAGTTAGACAAAATTTAGGACTCCCAATGTAGAATGATAATGGCGTGGCATCCCAAAGGGCCAATCTTCAGCCTATGTGTGTCCATTTGTGAGAATGTCACTGCAACCTAACTTAACCTGCAGAGATTACATATTCACCTAACCTATAATTCTGTATGATGATCAGAAATTGAATTAAACTTAATTCTTTTTCCAAACCAGTATTTAATGAATGCTCATGACAATCTTGTATAAGTTATTTGATCAATTTCTTTGAACTGTATTCTTTAAACAGCTCTGTGTAGTTTACAATAATCACTGGTGGAATTGATCCTTCTTCTATTCCTACTGTTGTCTTCCCCAACGACTCTTTATTTCTCAACGAACATAAATACTCTACGAACTTATCACAACTGTATAATTTACATTAGTTATGTACCATATTCAGTTAACATTGTAATAATCTTTATTAGTTAGTTAATTTTAAGCTCGATTCAGTTGTATTTGAATAACATATTAACATCGAAATAGAAGTAAACTTACTTTTAATAATATAAAAACATTGGTGATAAAATCTTATACCAAATCTGTTCATTCAGTACAAACATAGTCCATGGTTCAAATTCTGTTTCATCTGCAAAATACCATCTTCTACCAAATAAAATGTTATAATATTATGCCAACAGTCATCTCTGTTAATAATAGATTTGAAAAATTCAAAATCTTCTTTGGCTCCTAGGTCTCTAATTTTCATTAAATCCAGGTCCCAAAAATAATTGGCATCTGTTTGGCTAGTTAAAAGAGTGAGTAATTTCATAGAAACAGCTGGCTATCCCTTTAAATAATCCATCAGCGTACGGTCTAACTTAGTTATCACGGCAACCAAATCTCTAAGCTTTCCAAAGCCCCTTGTGTAATATGTATATTCAGCACAAACGAGTTCGTAGCTTACATTCACTTTCATCTACAAAGTCCTTTAATTTGATTCCTCTATTTCATTAATTAGAATAATTGGATATATTTACTAAACTAAAATTACAAATTTTATTCTGATTAACAGCTGTAAAAAAAAATTCTAATTTACCTGAATAATTTTTAACTTATATAAAACATATTGAATACATTCAATTTCCATGCCTAAAAATAACTTTTGACACAGTAAAGCAGTTTTTATCTTCTTTAGATTTAAACTTTTAATACTCCTTTTTTTAGCTAAATAACTTTTCTCGGAAGCACAGTCATGTAAGGCTTTTTTTTAACAAATTTACCTTTTTAGCAATGCGCAAATCAGTTAAAACATTTGTAATAAACAGAGGTTTTATGCGTGGTATCAAGATAATCTATGAAGATGAGAATTTTCTTTGCATATTTAACTTGTTCATTGATTTCATGGATCCCCATGCTATAACCAACAATTAAAACTAAATAATGCTTATACATATAAGAGATCACATAGCCACTTTGCATCTCTTAAGGTTGTCACATAAAACGGTTTTATTTTGTATGATATATTATTATAATAAATAATAATTAAAAAAAATAAATAATTTATACCATAGAAATTTTTAATTTATTTAAAGAGGTCAAAGGTATAGCTTTAATACAGTCATGTAACAAAGTGCACTCATTGTTCTTTAATAAAGTATTCCCAGAAGGCACTGACAGTGCGGGTGTATGTTTATTATTGCTTTATAAGATCTGTTTTTTTTTTATTTACATTGCCTGAAATAAGTTTGAAGTCAAGATTTGCCTTCCGTTACCACTTTAAGGAAAAGCTAGATTCTCAATGACGCATTGATTTTTTTTTTTTACAGTGGAAGTGAAATATTCTGAAAAGTCATTTCTCGGACAGAACGTTAAGACATTGGTCCCGAGAGAGTATGATGTATTCTTTTCGGGCTTCTACTCAAAATACGATTGAGTAAGGCCAAGTTTAGGACTTTCAATATAGAATAGATATACACAATATTCCCTTGAGGAATCGGCGTCAGAGATGCAGCTTTCTAGCAGGCTTTCAATCCCGCACTCAAAATAAATGAAATAAAAAAAAGCAGAAACGCCTTTAATTCTGATACTGAGCACGCAGAGAGTTTATTTGATCCACGTTGACTGATTCCATGAGGTTTCCTATTCATAAGACACTTCATGCAATAGCTGATTCAACTGGAGGATAGATAATAGCTTCTGCTTATCCTTCAGTTATCTCGTAGCGTCTCCTGGGGCCTCCAGCTCACCACATAAATCTGTCAGCGTCATATTTTCTGATCTCCTTAAAACAAACGCCAACTTTTCTTTTACGTAATATTAAAGTAAAAAGTTATCTTCTCCATATTTCTCTTTCAATAAGCTAATGTTTTGTTATAATGTTTACTATATGTACGGAATCCTCGCAGAAATTTTTGATCTGACATATATTCTTAAATTTCTTTCAAAGAACATTCAAATTTATAAAGAATATTCAATATACAACCCATAAATATTCACATTTCAGTGGGTTACATTATTATAAAATCTTTCCAGGTTACTACGATTTTGAATCATTGTGACTAAAATGATATCAAGCTTTTTACTTCATCATGAAATTCTTTTAACTCATTTCAGCCTGCCATGATTTTCGCTTAAAGTTTTAAACGAAACTGTTTAATATTGCCAAAATTAAACTTTGTAATTTATTATATCCTTCTAATGTTTAAAACATGTGAATGAATACTAAACGGGTTTTCCATTTCATTTTCGAGCTCTTGTGGGAACATCAAGTAGGTTAAATAAATGATTAAACATCATCACCCAAAGGTTATAATCCCTCTTTTTTGGGCTCTAAAGTTTGTGTTTTAGCATAAATTGGAAATATATCTCTTTGTAAGGTTTTTTACTTCAATTTTATTATTTAATCTCTTTAGTGAAGAGAGTTATTAATAGTTTTTCTTTTATTGCTGGTAATTTTATATTCATTAAATAAAAAAATACTTTAATCATCCTGTCAGAGTTGCCACATTTTCATCTAAAACACTTCAACCATGAATAGCTGTGATGGGATGAAATACATAAGCCTCTACATTTCAATTTCACAACCTATTTTTACCTCTTGGTTTATTTTTAAATAAATTTTTTACGCGACCTATTAAGTTATTGTAGATATAAAAATTACTTTCGTTATAAACATACATTACTCAGTTACAATGGAACGCTATTTATTCATGGATCATTGGATACAAACAATTTTTTTAAGGCTTTTAATATATTGCCAGTTCATCAAAAATTATTACTTTATATTCAATAATTATTTTTACAATTTTCTATATAATTTACAAAACAAAAAACTTTCACAAGTAAAAAGAAATATCAATAAAATAAAACATTATCTTTAAAACATGAAGCTATTTTTGAAATTTAAACAACTTGTATTTCAAACACCCCTTACGCACAGGTATAAGCCAGCACAAGTGCCTCCAGCATTACTTGTTCCTTGTAGTCACATATGTACGCAAGCGTCTTCTGAAAACGAATCTCTTAAAGGACAATGTTTTAACAATACATTACGTAACTTATTTATCATACATTTATAATTTATTATAAATAAATATTTATAATAATATTATTTATTTATTATAAAATATATAATAATTATATAGTTATTTATTATAAATATATACATAAATAAATTTACGTAACTAGTATGTTTTAACAATACAATGTTTTTATTACGAACTTAACAATGTTAAGTTTAAGTTTATCTTTAAACGAATATATTTCTTCTAAATTACTTAGGTCATGCATAGAAATAATTGTGAAATTGTTTTCTCAAGAAAGAAATTTTTGGTATTTTGATATGACTTGGGTTTGTGTACGCAAACATTGAGCATCGAAATTTCACCATGGCCTATCTAGGTCGGGATCCATTCTTGAGTTCTACTGCAGTATACATCTCTAAAAGGTGTACCTTCCGTCACTGCTGAAACATCCTCAACAGGTGGTCACCCTCTTCTGAATTATCATTAATCGCGTCAGATGTTCTAAGAAAGCATCTACCCCATTATTTGATTTTGATGTTTTGTCACTTTTATGTTATAGCAGGGAATCTCAATGGAGGTAAAATTCACCCAACGAGTGAATTGAGGGTTTTTGGGGGATAAATTGTGACCACAGTAAGTTTACAGAGTAAATAAAGTAATTATAGGTTTTTAACTTCTTAACTACAAATTAAAAAATATAAGTTAAATTAAATTAAAATGTTATGTCTCTATCAATGTTTTGATTAGCATTTAATTTTGAAAAACACACACACATATATATATTTGTGTATTTCGGCAGGAAGTCCTCTTTTAAGCATATGGTATTGAATTTGATAGCAGATTCTGCATTCACGATTTTTCTACTTATAGCTTCTATTTTTCTCTCGATCCTCTTTTGTGCTAGTGGTAATAGTCAGGTGCGGGTGCACTTAGACAGAATAGCAGTGTTCAGTTGGCATTTAAACGCCAATATAGTAAGTAATATGTATATTTAGTTAATATAAGTAGTTTAAGAATCTAGCGATGACTCACGGGCCGAAAGCTTGTCATGTTAGTTTAGTTTAGTGCAGTAGTTAATTAAATATAGATATTCCTGGTGAAGTGTTTTTTAGTGTTCCAGTCTTCTGAATGTCTTAAGCTAACTTGCTTTGGTAATTATCACCAGCACAAAAGAAGATCGTGAGAAAAATAGAAGCTATAAGTAGAAAAATCGTGAATGCAGAATCTGCTATAAAATTCAATATATATATATATATATACAAATCTAAACAATAACTAAAATCAACTACACACAGAGTCAACAAAGCACAATGATAATAAGGGTGGTTATAAACAGGTAGCAGCAAGGTGAGGTTTCCCCAGGTTCTGGTTACCTTCCTCCCGCCGTTTGCGTCTAGGAAGGTATTGAATTGTCTTCTTCCCTCTCCTTGACTAGTTCGTCTTCTGATTGCCTTCATACAGCTTCAAAATTCTTGTGAATCCACCACCTTGGCTATTAATATTAGGTTGTTTTTCCAGAATAAAAATGGCTGCCAAAATGTGTAATCTGGTATGGTCATGTTCCTGTTCTAATATCGTGGTGTTGTTAGTTAGCATTTCCCTCGTTGATTTTAATCCATGTACTGTTATAATGGTGGTGAACTATAAAGAAGGCTTACAAAAGACATTTACAAGTAGATCATTTCGGTGAACGAAAGAAATTTTATTGAATAGTCTGTATCTATATTTACCTTTCACTTGTAAACCTAAAGATAATACTGTATGTTAAAGCTCGTTAACCTAAAGATAACATACATATGTTGAAAGCTCGTTATATGAGTAACCTGAAATATGTATGTTGAAAGCTCGTTATATAAGTCCCACATCAAATCACAAGGGTAATAGTGACCTCAGATGTCGCTGTTTTAGACAAAATATACAGTTTTTAGAAAAAATATACAGTATGAAACGACTGTTCTTATACCCAGTAAAATTATTAATACTAAAATATGAAGTATTCAAGAAAAGTATAACTATTTATCAAGCTATAGATTATGAAACAGCGGAGCAGTAAATATTTATACCCATTAAATCAACAACTGGTGTTTGTCTCAATATTTAAAAACTTCCTCAGAAATGATTCAATACTCTGTTGTTAGACAACTAGATATGGCTGATGTAAATTATCTAGTAGTCACCAACAATTCAAGTCTTGCTGATTTGGCAAAGCATGCAACTAATACCGAACCTTGAAATAGTAATGAAGCAAAACCAGTTAGCAACTCAAACAGTACATTCCTTTTGCAATTTGTTTTACTTTCAAGCAATGAATAAGCATTAGTTTGAATGTCAATTTGGTTATACTCGCCTTCCAGACTGTACGAGTTATTCTAGAAGAATATAAATATTAATAAGCTTACAAGTACCTAAGTACGTACACAGTCTGTTAATACTGACATAATCTATGTACTTATAAAACTCTGATGTTCTTGTTTAAATATTTGCACGCGCTCTAAACTGAATAAAAGATTAGACATTTTATGGGAATCGAACTCACGCCCTTGGCATTGGAGGTCTGGGACGCTTCGTCTGCGACACGTGGACTTTTGTACAATAGGCTTACAAAGCCTGACATGAATGACGTCGTTGATTAAATAATAGTTTTTCAACATGAATTATAATGATTTAATTATAATAAATTCAGAAAGAGGAAATTTAATGAATAATCGACGAGAAGATGAAATAATTATTTAATATATCAATAAGTGATATTTATTATAGTTAACAGAGGTTTTAGAAATTATTAAATTAATGTAAGTAAAATGTTGACAGACACAGCTATGTCTGTAATCAAAAAACACTTTGTCATAAAGCCTATATTTTCACCTTTTGATATATCTATTTCAATAAAAATGATAGAGTAGGACTCCCGATGTATCGGACGGTACAGAAAAGTTCTTAATAAAATTATTCTCCCTAAATTAAGGAGTTCAGGACTTGCTTTGGCTGTAGCATACCAGGAATTGACAACTTCTTCCAGTTGTCAAGAGAGGAACCCATTTTGATATCTATAATGCTTGAATCAGTCTTACTTGTGGCGTGAATTTACTAAATTCCATTTAACTAGCAATATGAGAGACATGTTTATCCGTGCACATAATTTATCAGTTTATCAGTGTCGTGTACTTTTCATTCACCAACCAACAAATATTGTTCACAGATTATTCTTTATAAGTTTCATTTAACGAGACGCAAAGTGAAATTAATCATAGGTTCATTGAATAATTTCCAGGAGAAATTAAACAATATCTGTCGTATAACTCGTGTGTGTTTGTGTAGAAACAGAACCCGAACATTACCTCAAGAATTTCTTGACTCACTAGAGTTGTCTGGATTGCCCCAACATAAGCTATAACTCAAAAAAGGAGCTCCTATGATGTATAAGAAGCATTGATCCACCACGCTTATGTAATGGATCAAGACTAATAACTGAGGAGCTGTATGATAATGTCATTGCTTATAAAATTATTGCATCACGGTGCCAAAGAGAAATAACTTTCATTCCAAGATTGAAAATCAGAAGAGGACAGCATTCCTTTTTTAAGTATTCAATTTTAAATTCAGTTGGAATTTACCATGACTATTCATACGTCTCAAGGAGACACTCTGCAGAAAGTTTTAGTCCATTTATGTAAAACAGCATTTCATCATGGCCAATTTTATGTTGCTCTCAGTAGGGTCAAACTTTCAAATTTTTCAAATAATGTTGGAAATAGAAAAAAAACTGTCTTAAAAATATGTTCATTCTCCTCTTTATTAGAAATGTCTTAATTTAGAGTTCATATGCATTTGTGTGAACATGATTGCATTAAAAAAGTAGGTCTTGGATGACCCAACAGATCTCGGGTAGTCTACCATAGTACACAAAAATTTTGTGGTGATCGTAATGCTAGTTCTACAGTAATTAGTGTAATTTGACTTGGTGAATTATCCACGGGTTATTACAATATTTAGTAACAGATACAGTTGGACAGACCATTACTGATAATTAGTAATTAATTACTAAGTAATCACGGATTCAAGTTTCATTCAATTAAAGTAATTTTCTTCTTTCTGCAAATGTTAGATTATTCCAATATCATATATTAATCATACATAAGCAACTATAATTCTCTATATATATTAATTTTTAGCCAAGTCCCCTAAAGCAGGTTGTGTCATTTCTACGGATCTTGCTAGTTAATTACTGATCTTTAGTAAGTCATTATTAAAAGGTTTTAAAATAAAAATAAGTAAACATTATTTTATGTCTTTATTTAATCCATTACTTATATTATATTTAATTTTATAATATATTTTATTTAATGTTATATCTTATGTTATATTTTTTATTATATATATATATATTATATATATTATATATATATATATATATCAAACCTTGGTGAATTCATCAATTATAATCATGAATTATATAATTATAATCATAATTCATGAAACCACAATAAGAAATGGGAAAACAAGACTAAGATCTTTCAACCGTAACAAGCGGTCTTCGTTAGAGTCAAAAACCCAACTTATTTCTTATTGTGGTTTGATCATTAATTGTTATTTCACGTGTTGTGTTATATATATATATATATATATATATATATATTATATTCAAAATATACAGTGTCTGAACTAGAAGCGGTAGACTGATTTTCCGTAACGCGAACGTGATGGAGGCCGCCGATGAGGCGCAGTGGAGAGGAGTGTCAAGACCAGCCTCGTATTTTTTCTGTCACCTACAGGCTGTTGTTGAGGCAGGACGTGTGCTTTTGTGGGTACTTGTCACGAGTTGTCGTGGAAGCCTAGGCTGGAGCAAAACTTAAATTTTGCTTTATACTTAAAAAAAAACTGCTACTGAACCTTCTATTTGGTCAAGGATGCCTACGGTTATTCTGCCACTAGTCGCTCATCTGTACTTCAATGGCATAAATCGTTCCGGGAGGGGAAAGACCTTGTGGAAGACGACCACCTCATCGGCTGCTCATTGACAGCATGAACAGACGAAAGTGAGATGAGTGGTAAAATCTACTACGGTAACATTCAGTGCATAATTACTGAAGATCTCAACATTAGAAAGACTTGTGCGAAGCTCGTTCCAAAATTCCCTTACTAAGATGAGAGGATCAAGTTCAAGCAAATTTACCAAGATTCGTGGATGCAATGTAAACAGATAAGTACTTCTTGATATGTTTTTTCTGTTCTACCTGAGGGAAGAAAACACTAAAAGGACATCATCATTCTAGGCTTCGACAACACCTCGTGACAGGTGTCCACAAAAACACACATCCTGACTTAACAAGAGCTTGCAGGCGACAGAAAAAATTATGAGGCTGCTCGACTCCTCTCCGCCGCTGTCCCTCTCCATCGCTCCGTTTGCGATACAGAAAGTCAGTCCTACTACTTCTGGTTCGGACCCTATATATGTTATAAATATATATATTAGCCTTTTGTTAAATCCATTATTTAAAATTGTATTTTATTTAATGCATAGTATGTATGGTATATTTACTACAGGTTTGTCATATTTATCAATTATTATTTACTCGTATTTACTACAAGTGTAAGTGTAGCATATGAGTTAGTATTTCTTATTTCTATTCAAAACAGCAGAATAACCACAATTGATTTTAATCTAACTCTACATACCACATCTCATTACTTGTACTTATAAATCAAAATTTAAATTATAATGGAAAACAATTTAAATACAATGAATTTACTTTAAAAGAGACTCTAAACCAGTTATTAAGAAAGTACTAAATACTTCAAAAAAACTGATATGAAAGGCTACACCATTTGTATTTACTAATTATAAATGTGTATTTGAATAAATTATAGTTATTAAACAATTGAAATATAGGTTAAGCTGTATGTGCATTTGTAGATATAATATAAAGCCATCAAAATACTTGCTGAATATGTGTTTACATTTTGATCTTCTTTGTTAGTTACTATTAGTACAAGAAATCTTCATGTTAGGAGAATCATATTAATGAATTGATAATTATAACAAATATTTATAGGGTATATTAATCTTACCAAATATCCAAATTAGTCACAATTCTCCGTATTTTACTATTTTTTCTTTGATAACAATGTCAACTTAATCAGATCCTTTAAGTTGTTTATCTCTACTTTATAATAGTTTGCTATACTTTTGATAACAAAAGGGAATTTCTGTACGGATCATGCACTATACATATTGAACGTCAAACAAAGACTTGCAACTAAAGAAACTTAATCAAAATTGTATAAACATAAAGAACCGCCAAAAAAAAAATATTGATACCGAGCAAGCTGTCTTCTCAGTTCTCACATCACATAAATATGAATTTGGGGATTACGGTTCTTTTGTTTTTTATATATCATGCTCATCTACATACTCTATCGCTCTCTCTCTCTCACTCACACACACACACACACACACACACGCAGATAGCTAGATATAAAGGGTAAGTGAGAGTGGAGGAGAGACTAATATGCAAGATCTATTTATTGGTCCCATGGGACACCGAAACATGTATTTCTGTTCCAGTTCCAAAACAGAGGGTAAATGGAAGTAATATTAAACGAAAATGTTTGTTCTTTTCTATGGTTCATCATTTCTTTCTTTTTAGCGATATCTCAACATTTTTGTAGACTTAATTGAATGAATGAAATGAAAATTTCTTTATTAAGGACCTTATGCCCAAGGTATACAAGACTGGGGTAGCCGTACGGAGAGCACTGGGTGCTCTCCACCAGGCTTTTTTCCCTTTGTACATAAAAGATACAATAATAATAATAATAATAATAATAATAATAATAATAATAATAGTAATAATTATAATAAGTAACAACTACAATAATAATAATAATAATAATAGTAATAGTAATAATAATAATATAGGTATAATGTTAATACAGTATTAATTAATTAATGTTATATAGTAGTATTAAGAACAATAATAATATTAATAATAATAATCATAATAGTAATTAAGTGATAATAATACTAATAATAATAATGATTTTATAATAATAATAATAATAATAATAATAATAATAATAATACTATAAGTAATGTTATCAGAGAAGAACTACGTTTCTTCCCTTTGTGAAACTGTTCCTTGTCTTCTCCCCCGGCTCCTGTGCATTACAGCGTCAACATAGGCCCACTACCTGTTCCTCTACTGGATTGTTGTCCATATCAGCCACAGCTCTGGCCATCCCAGCCTCTTTCTCCTGCATGACTTCAGTGAGTAATAAACCCTGAATGGCGGCAATCAGAGGGTTGGTTGAAGTGGCATTTCTTTTATCCTCTTTCCTGCCCAACCTGCGGACAGACCTGGAGAGGCGCTCCAGCTTGACTTCCCTATGCAGGAACTCGTTCGTCGCGTAGCGTGGTGCGCCCAGGATAAGTCGGAGGGTTTTATTCTGAAACGCATAAATGCGTTTCATCAACTTACCCGCCGGCTTAGCCCAGGCTGTGACCCCGTACGCAACGATTGGCCTTAAAAGTGCCTTGTAGAGGTTCATCCTGGTCCGAAGGGAGAGACCAGAGCCAGGCCGTAATAAATAGTAGATGCCACTCCTGGCGCCGTAGGCCTTGCCAAGTGTGCAGCTCACATGGTTTTTTAAGGATAGTTTTTGGTCAATGGTAACGCCAAGGTACCTAAAGGAATTTGTTACGGGTATGTGTTGTTCGTGGATGCGCAGTGTAGGTGTGTATCCGAGTCTCTTGCGCAGGTTGACAGTGAAGTTGCATTTGGATGGATTAATTATTCATCCTCCAAACCTTAGTAGACTCAATTCTTAATAAACAAATATATATAGAATCTACATAGACTGTTGGATCTGATATTTAATTGGCTATTTGGTGACCAAATAAATTATTCAGAAGCAAATAAATAAATTCAGAACAAGTATTAATTGCTTCCTGCTTTCAGTATTGCCGTAATATGACTATTGCATGATTGAAATGTCATGCATTCTAGATTATTGCAACAGGCAACATTACAATAGAAAAAATATGAAGTTCTACCTTAGACTCTTGTCAGATTTATTTACCTTAATTTAGGGAAACTTATAGCCGCCCAAATAAGAGATTTAATAAAATTAAATACAATCAAAATTGTAATTCTGTAAATGTAAATGTAAATATAGCTATCTTAGAAATGCCAGACTAAAGATTATACCAGGTTGAAATCTACAGTATCTATTAGGATTAAATCGTTTTTTGTCTGTTTTCATATTTTATAGTGACACAAATGTCATCTACATAATACTAAGTCCCTGATATCTTTTGTAAGTTATTTGTTTCTCTATACAAATTGTGACAACCAATGATAAGTAAAAAAATTCCTTTAAGCACAATGTTACCACTTTGGAGAAAAAATACACCACAATAAGCTATTTCCCCTCTTATGGAGGGATTTAACTTTATATGTCCAGTATTGCCAACTTACAGGTAGAATTAAATTTATGTTTGCTCGCATACAGTATTACCGATCTAGTTATAAAAAAAAACACTAAACCTATTATATTTCTTTTCTTTTCCTGGGCGTATGAGTTGATACGTATTACTGATTGAAAAGGTTTTCTTACTGTGACAAAGTGTGACCAACTTAGAGGTAAAAAATAAACTAGAGAAAAATAACTAAAAAACTTAATATATATCTTCCCTAAAAATAAATAGCATAATAAATACAATATTGTAAAACACTGAAACAAGGAGTCGCAGTAAGCTCAATATTTAAGGATATCAAGTTAATTGTTTAAAATTTATCACTCCTACTTTGTATTCTGCAAAATTAGAAGGGTTAACATGACTGATTATGACTTTTTAATAAGAAGTCATATTAAGTCCAAATATATATATATTATTGTAAAAAACAGAAAATTGCAACGTGTATACCTTGTGTGGAGCACGTTTCAATAAAGAATTTAAAAAAGAAAAGAAACAAAAAAGAACTCTGCGTTTGAAAGAGATCTATTGACACTGCAATCTAAATGTTTAGACAGAAAGGAGAAGAGTATCTGCTTTCTTTTCTCTTTAAAGAATGATAACCAGAATGTTTTTTAATTTTTTTCTCCTTATTTTTTGCTGAATTAATTAAGTTCAAGATGTTTTTTATCTTCTGTAAAATTAGATGACAATTTATTTTTCTGAAAATTTCTTTGTGAATTTTTTTGACAAAGAAATAGTTTACGAAGATATTTTAAAGAAAAACCGTTTTGATTCATGGCTTAGTATATTATGAAGGAATAATGATATCCTGAATTTTGTCAAACTTACACAATATTACTCAATATTTCTAAAATACGAATTATCTTCGAAGGGCCAGCATGTCCTAGTTGCCGTGATAGATAGCGTGACTGATAGATCCCGGCTTTAATTCTCAATCTGGCCTTGATTTATTCACTAGAGTGATGAAAAAATCTGAGCACGTCACCCCCCCCCCCCCCCCCCAAAGTGGACGTTAAAGCAT
Organism: Hermatobates lingyangjiaoensis; assembly: GCA_026182355.1. Lineage (NCBI taxonomy): Eukaryota > Metazoa > Arthropoda > Insecta > Hemiptera > Hermatobatidae > Hermatobates > Hermatobates lingyangjiaoensis. The sequence continues at coordinate 2,402,050 of JAPFBL010000035.1, read as the reverse complement.
TGGTTTCTAATTTTTAAAATGTCTGGTACTCAATAAAGATCCCTACTGTAAATACGCTTAAATTAGGTTATATATAGGACACTAGTGATTGATTCAACTCAGAAATGTGGCTCGCGCATTACTAAAATGGGTGCTTGATGGTATATAAGCCATCATATATTTTTTTTTCTGAATTTTTGGGCAAAACCATAAATAACCATGTTCTCTCGAGGGTTCAAAAGGCCTTCTTCTGGGAGGGTTCTCCATCTATATGGAGGAAGGCACAGCCCTGATTCTCATGAGCCTATCTGTCCGCATCCTCAAGTTAATAAGTTACGCCGTCTGCGTAGACTGGCTAACAGGTGGAAAGCTTTGTGGACACTGACCTTACCTGCAGCCAAGACAGGCTGAGTAAGACCTAGGTCCAAGGTTTTACCGGAGAACTCTTAAAATATTTTCAGTTCCTCAGGGTTGGGGAAGCCTATGGGAAATTACTTCAGGTTTCCATATGCCCTGTCGTTTGAGTTGAACTCGCGATGGCTGTGGTACTTAATCCAGAAAGGGTAAACTCCCTTCCCTATGTGAGAAGGAGTATCTTCTCAAGAGGTGCCTCCAGAGTAACAAGAGAGAGCTAAACTCTCGACTCTTCCTATTGAGTAAGGTCTATCAGATGGCAGGTGGGCTTCAAATTGGTACCTTCTTATGCATGGCTCCAGGTTAATGGGCAATTCCCTTTGGGGAGACGACCAAGTCCCAACGGAACAGTGGTACTTCTAAAAACTGAAAGGGGTAGTAGATCCTGATTCTGATAAATTCATGCATGAACCTTTAACTATTATTATGAATTATATTCTTCTTATTTTATTAAACTGCCATTGGTTTAATGCATACCCCAGTTTCACTATCATATATGGAAGAACAGATATCTGGCCCTCATTGACCCCACTCGAACTCCTGCTCTGCCATAACTTATGAAAAACCGAAATAGAACCTCATTTATAGGACAGGAACAACACTTTTACTTTATTATACCAGCAAACAGAAAATAAACCCTATCAGAGCTCAATCGAACACCGGTCCAATTAAACATAAGTTTAAATGTTTAAATTCATTTGAAGTTTATTTATATGTTCTACAATACAATCATCACGTATTTCAGTATTAAAAAAAAGTCAATTTTTTTTATTTATTACCTGGAAGAGGCATGGCAAGATAATAGTGAAGGTATATTTATTTCACTGTTCTTGTGATCTGTTTTTAGATGATCAATAAGTTAATAGAAACAAAATAAATTATTTAGTACATAAAATGGTACAAAAGCATGACAAAGTTGAAAAATTATTTTTTTTTATAAATGTTTAAATAAAATGATTTTAAAAACAAAGTAGTTAAAAAATGTATTTAATATGAACTTTATCTTGATTGATTATACTAAATAAACTCATTTGTTTTAAATATGGATTTGAATAATGAGTAAATTACTGTCAATTTATTTATAACAAACATTAACTAGTTCTTTTAAAGTTTTTAGCACTTTTTAGGTGTATGTTAACCTACAGACACAGTTCATGAAACCTATATATTTCGGAAATAATAAAAGATATTTATAAGTCCTGGTAAAGTTATTTTCATAATGAAAGAGTCACAAAATGTAAACAAAAATAGAAATATTTACTTACGCTACGCACTCTTACTTCTTTTTATGATAGTGAGATCGTATTGAACAAGACGGGAATTATCATTTTTGAGTAAGTGATTGTATATTTTCAGTAAGTTTCTCTTTTGTTTCCCAAAAGATACATTTTACTGAAAATATAAAAAAAATTAAGTTTTGGTAATTAGCGATGAAATATATAAATTCTTAACTTCATTCACCTGTTAAACTCCACTGTCAAAAGTTCATTTGTTTTCAAGAAAAAAAGACATCTATATAATACAAATTAGCTAAAGAAGAGTTAGTATATCATGTAGTATTTGTTTAAAGAAATATATCTGTTCTGAAACGGGACTTAGAACCCGAAACAAAAACAAGTGGTCTTCGTCTGAGTCAGAACCAGTACTGAGATCACATAACAAAAATAACTGGTCTTCAGCAAATTCAGACGAAGACTAGTTGTTTTGGTTGAGAAATAATAGTCCAATTCCAGAATGTTTTGTTTTGATTTGGATGATTATTCTATTTACTAGTTTACTGTGAAATTTTGTTATAGTCATATATATTGGTCAGGAGGTGTTATTTGAAGTGTCGAGCCATTATTTTCTAATAGTAATTTAATTATTTTCATTGATTTGTAATAGTAACAACGTAGAAATCGTATATGGCATTTAATATTTGTTATTTATTGGTCACAGATTACAAATTCAGTAACATTTGAAAGATACATTTGGCCAAGACGTTCCCAATTTCCAAGTTGGAAAGAGGCTGTCACAATACGTACGTAAGACCGAGAAATACATAAACTTTTACTCTGCAAACCTCTACTCATTGCGTGAAACATTATTTCCAAGTAAAGAAAACTATGTGAAATGTAATCATTGTGTTTTGTAGTGTACAGTCTCAAAATATATAATTGGAGAGACTATTTGCTTAATGTTATTAACGTTAACAATATCCAAACAGATTGCGTATTTATTGTAGTTTATATAATCTTGATTATTTACAAGTTATACGTGTTTACTTGTTTACAAGTATTTGATTATTTACAAGTTATCACGTATTCTAGTAGACATTACGTTGTCTGTATATTCTTTTTCAAATCAACTGTCGTACATTACAGTACATATTCCATTCCATGTTCATTCCATTTTGAATAAGTTATGACATATTACATTCGTACCATTTGCTAGTACATTCTTTTATTTAATGCTTTCATAAGAAAAATAAATTAAAATTATTATGAATGGAAATGAAATCTATTTAGTTCCGAAGTTATATTGATTCATTGTTTTGATTTGTTTAGAATGTCGATGAAGAGATGTCGGAAGTACAACGAACGTTTGGACATCAAGAACGGAGATAAGAACTACGGTACAATTCGAGAGTCAGACAGAGAAAGAATACTCCAGGTCAGTCACCATTTCTTGTACTTGTTTTTAAATTAATTTATTTTGAATTCTGTATCTGAAATTTATTTTACTTTTCAAATGAACAGATTCCTTAACCTCACAACCTTTTCAAAAAAAATCTTTTCTTACTATTTACACTTCAGCTTTTTACCTGATTTTTTGAATATATTTCCATTCTTCTCACATTTGTCTTATTTTTAACTTTATGATTATATCTCCTCTATTTTCCTCTCTTTCCTTTCTCTCTCTCCCTCACTTAATAACTACTCTCAAGTTTTCATTTATTTATTCCTCATGCTATTTCAAATGTTCCACATTGCTTTGTGTTTCTTTTCCTTTTTCTTTTCTTCTTCTCATCTCCTCAAGACGGTAAGAAAGCCAAAATGATCGAGAAACTTGAATGTATATATTCTTTTTATTTATTTTTTTTTTGTTTTATAGTTGCATCTTTAATTATATATATCATCCAACCACAATATGAAATGGGAAAAAAGACTAAGATCATTCAACCATAACAAGGGGTCTTTGTCAGAGTCAAAAAACCCAAAAGATCTTAAGTAGTCTTTTTCCCCATTTCATATTGTGGCCATTGATTGTCATTTCACGTGTTTATGTGAAATCTTGTTTTATATATATATATATATATATATATATATATATATATATATATATATATAATATCATCAAAGCAATCTAAAAAGAGCAATAAACATTTTAGGGCAAACTATAGGTAAACAATGAATAATATCACACACTTACAGTATCTCATTTTAGGTTTAATCGTCATCAGGAGAGAAAGAATCTTAGCGTATTCTCTCCTGATGATGGTTGAGCTGAAAATTAGTAACTAAATCTTAGTCTCTTCTCACCTGATACTGGATAAACCGAAAACTAGAGACTGTAAGTGTGTAAAACATAGGTATATCAAAGTTTTCATATTTCAATCATACGTATTTTTCACTTTATTGTTTATAGTATGTCAAGGGTTTCTTTCTCTTTGAATAAATGTCTAACTTATTATTTACAAAATAAAAAACAGAGTTATAAAAATGGGAATTGTTGGGCTTGAAAGTTTGTTTTGACCCTAGAAGACTGGATAATTTAGGAAATAATTTTGATTCTGGAAATGTATTCTTTTAGTTTTATCCGACCTTGTAAAATACATGTCCCTTATTTTAATAATTTCCATGTATAAGTACGTAAAAACTGAATCCTGAAGCTATGTTTGAATCCAATTTGAATTGTTTAATTGATAAAAATTTCATGTAAAGGTGACACATATATATGTATATGGTATTATTTGAAACTGAATATTTTTCTCTATATTTTTCTATATCTTCTAAGACATGTAGAAGATAATCATATAGAATATGTAAACTTGCCGTTTTAACCGTAGACTCAATCTAAAAATGCATTCACATAGGTGCTTCAAGATGTAATTGGTTATATCGTTTTCGTTCATTTGTAGTGTACGGACCTGGGGAGTACCGCTAGTTACGATACGATCTGATGTAGTGCCAAAATATGAATGATTATAAAAAATCTTTTTATAACGTCATTACTCAATGTAACATATAATTTATATATGAAACTACTGTACAGTACAGTTTTTATGCTGTACTGTACTGTACAGTACTATACTTTGCAGCCGATACTGTTTACTACAATCATACGTCCCTTGAAGAAGCACGATGTTGATTAGAAGTGTATGTTTTTATGCTGTACTGTACAGTATAGGCTGTGCTAGTATAGGCTAGGCATGTACTATATTAGAATAGGTGTGGTGGCCAGCTTTACCGGGATGATTTAGTTTGATTACTTGCAATGCTAAATCAATTATGTCTCACACCCTGAAAGTTTCCATTTTGGGAATTAAGTAAAATGGCTGGAAGCTTCCCTTTTATACTCGTAATTGGAGTCTCTGCTAGTTACTGCTCTGAAGTTACTAACTTCTACTCGGGAGGTCTACTAACAAGAATTTATCAAGTTCTTTTGCTTAATAGACTTAAAAGAGAGTTTTCCAATAGCTTTTCTTTTTTCTGAGTCATCGTTTAAACTTCGTAACATAAACTTTTGGAAAATTCGAAGAGATAGAAAAGCAATGCTAATATGTGTAACTTAAAAAAAATTGGTTAATATAAATTAAAAAAAATTCGCTGATTGACTGGGGATTACCAAAATATAAAGAAAATGCAAGTACAGTGATACCTTGAGAGACGAATCCTGCTATACGAAAAAGCCAAGATACAAAAACGTATTACCAAATTTTCCATTCATTTTACGAAAGAACATTAAGATATGAAAACGAAAATAGCATAAATCAGACTGTCCAAAGGAGCTCCTCCGCTGAGTTTAGTTAAATTTAACACAGTGAATTCATCAGCCTCATCATGATATTCTACCAGTAGGTGGGAAAGCTATGTTTTAAATATGTCGTCATCACTGTATTTAGTGATAAATTTAGTGCATGGTTATAATTATGCATGTAATTCATTTACATTTTGTTTCGTAAGGTTACATTTTCATTAGTGAAAACTCCGTTCACCTCCTTTTCCTTCTTCGCTACATTCGCCCAGCTCGAATGTTACGGTGCCATTAATTCGTAATTCCATTGTATTATTGGTTATCATTGGTTTATTATTTTGTCATTGTTAACAATTATTTTGTATCATCATTTATTTGAATAATTATGTTGTATTCAATCATCATACTGTATTTCTTTCAGGTTTTTAAACTATTGAATTCATGGAGTTGTTTTCGGTAGCCTGGAACGGATAACGCTGTTTACATGTAGACTTTTTATATCATATAAAAAAATAGATATGTGAAAATTAGACACCTCCCAATACGAACTTCGGAAACAGACACCACCTGACACGGAGCACCAAAATGGACTACCCCCTCCCCCAACATGGACACTCACCAATAAGGACCCTCCCAAAACGGTACCTCCTAATACAGACACTTCGCAACCCCCCACCACCGCCCCTCCCCCAACGGACACCCCACTAACAGGGACACCTCCCAACAGGGTCCCTCCCCCAACGGACACCCCACTAACATGGACACCTCCCAACAGGGACCCTCCCCCAACGGACACCCCACTAACATGGACACCTACCAACAGGGACCCTCCCCCAACGGACACCCCACTAACATGGACACCTCCCAACAGGGACCCTCCCCCAACGGACACCCCACTAACATGGACACCTCCCAACAGGGACCCTCCCCCAACGGACACCCCACTAACATGGACACCTCCCAACAGGGACCCTCCTCCAACGGACACCCCACTAACAGGGACCCTCCCCCAACGGACACCCCAACACGGACCACCTTCACGTCTTTTACTTCCAGTCGTTCTCTATACTTATATTACATTGCGAAAATTCTACTAATCTAATATCTGTACACTAACTACAATCTGACAGATTAAAATGTTAGTATCTTACAAGTTTACAAATTATGTGGTATCAGGGATGTCAAAATCACTTACGAGTTTTCCAAACTACTACTGGACTATATTAGTATTTTAACTTTTAGGTTAAAGAGTGAATGTCACACTAGCTAATTACTAATATCAGTACATTAATAAGTACATTAGCTGGGCGTGTTAAGAGTGATTATCTAAAAATTATGCCCAATGTCAGTAATTTCAATCACGTGGCGTCTCCCCATTTACTATCAGGGCTTCATCCACTCGTCTACCATCAGTTCATTCATGTTTGTCTCACACATTAAAGCCTCAGTATTTCACTAAATTATTTCTAATGTCATTGATAGTAGACTCCTATATGACTTCGGTTGGAGTACTCCAAAGATGTTACTTAATACCAATGACTGGACGAGTACTCTGTACGATGGCGAGTATATAACCTACCGTTTCTATTACAAGTCTTGCAGGCATTTTGTGATATTACTTTAGAGTCTTCTTTTATTATTTCAAATACTAAAGATAGATTTTAACGAACAAAAATCAAACTAACTTTTTTAACTTTTAACTTTTTTTAATCAAATGAATGGAGCATGCATGACATCAAGTAAATATTAAGGGAGATTCTCGTCAGTGAAAGAACGCAAACATACTTTTTCCTACTGACAGTAAAAGACCTGTCAGTTCTTCCATCATCTGTCTAAACAGAATGACTTGAAACGTTAGAGGAAGCATTTACACCGCAAAGTGAAACAGATTACCAGTGAAACTGGAGAATTGCTTACGTTCCTTCACCATAGTATTCAAGCTTTTAGTCTAATGTATAATTAATTGCTACTTATATTTTTCTGTATTTCTCTTTTTTTGTCAGAGGAATTCTTTCATAACCCTTCTCGAACATACATTATATTATGTAAAGATAAATTTGTTTAATCTGTTTTTATAATTCATTGTCAGTAGGTTTTTTTTTGCAAATAAAGGCGTTGGTTCATTAGTCACAAATATTATTTTTAGTATTTATTAATAAAAGTATAAATAATTTATCAATGCATATAAACATATAAAAACTAAACACCACATATCTATATGGATATTGCAGTACTCAGTGTTTGTATGGGCATCTAAAGCATGTACTTGTATAGTAGTGTTTCCTAACCAGTGTTTTCAACCTTTTCCGAGCCAAGGCACATTTGTTTTACTGAAAATATCTCGCAGCATATCACCAAATGAAAAAGATTATAAAAAAGGCTTATTAACCGATATAACTGTTATATTTTTAATATAAGCTTCTTTTTTACATGACATCTTGAGTAGGAATTAAAAGAACAAAGCAAAAAAATATTTTTTACTCACTCAGAAACATGGACCTATTTGGATGAACACAGAGCTGATATCCTGGCAGGAATCGATGAAAGACACACATTAAGCTGTTCCACCAGAGCTCTGAGTCTTTCAGTTTTTAGTTTTTACAGCAGTCAGGCTTGAAAAGCTTACGTCACACAGGTATATCGTGGAAAATGAGAGAAATGTCAAAACAGCTTTGTTGGTCAGCATGAGATGGTCCTTGGCAGCCACTAACCAAAGACTTTTGAAAGGTAGATCAGCAAAGCTTAACTTGAGACCACGATCTGGTCACAGTTCAGTTAGTTCCACCTGCTCCTGTAATGTCATGTCCTTTCTAACAGCTGACGCTGAGATAAGTGGGTCCCTAACCCAGACAAGGCACTCAGTGGAGGCTGAAGGGAAATAAAATTACATAAGAGTTTTCAAAAGTTTCATTATTATTTCTCACAGTTCAGCACTATTAACATAATTTCTTTCATTGAACATTACAAGATTGCCATTTTTCACAAGCTGCTGCTACAGTCATCTTTGAACAGAACCCATTTATTGTATCTGTTCTTGTAAGCAAGTTATGATGCATTTGCAAGTTCAGTTCCTTTAGAAAGAAATATAACTTTTTCTCTTCAAAAACTTATCACTTTTACCGTTGACAACGTTCGTCGCTTATTCGCTTGTCTCCAAACTCAAGGCAATTGACTACCTGCTACTTCCACCTACTGGTATGGAAGGTATTGCATGATTATTCTGCAAGGCGCTAGACTGCACAAACACAGAAATTGGATAATTTCCTACACCAGTGTACCGCGGCACATTGGTTGAAAAACACGGCCCTTGACTATGGGCTGCATCTAATAGGTAGGTAACGAGGATTATAGCATTATGCATTAGCTTGGATTAACCGTTGTCTATATAGACAATGAACTCAGGCTGGTTCGAAGACGTGAAGGGCTTTGCAGACCGTTGGAATGGACCTCATGATTATTATTAATTCAATGTCAATATAATAACATAAGTAAAAACAAAATGAAAGGAAAATGGAATGCAAAAAACCATAAATGAAGAAAATGAGAATAGAAGAGGCAGAAAGATTGTAGAAATCTTTCATTTACTTATTTAACAAGAAAAAGAAGTAAGAAGTAAATTTAGAACTAGTAACATAAAAACTATAGTGCTAAGAATGAAAATTAACTTAAAAATAAAAATAATAGTGAGAAAAAAAATCACTATTTTGTTAAATTGAGACGAGGGGAATTTCTAGCACCAACAGCCAAATAAGAGCTTCTTGAGATGCCTTTAAAGTGGTGTGGGTGTTGTCAGGGGGGAATTGTCTTAATATTTGGGATCTAGAGCACTCATTGAAAGGCCAAGTTTGAACAATATTTCTCAAATACTTGCTCCCTCGTGACCCTTATCTACACCGTTATACAGATATATTTCTTTTATATGGTCCCATTGCAAACCCTATTATTTTCTTTTATTGATTATATCAACACGTTTCCTTCCTCTGTTTCATTTACTCATAGCATTTCGAATGAATTGATAACATTCCTTGACCTTAATGTAACCATTGTAATGAATGTCTTCTTTTCTCCTTTAGAGTCCACAAGTACTATAAAACTTTAAATTACACAAAGCACGACACAAAAAAAGAATAAAAAGAACACTTACAGAATTCAATATTTCGAACTGTTGTTCGTCATCAGGAGTAGACTAGAAGAGAGGACGAAGTGAGAGAGATCTCTTCTAGTCTACTCCTGATGACGAACAACAGTTCGAAATATTGAATTCTGTAAGTGTTCTTTTTTCTGTGTCATGCTTTGTGTAATTTAAAGTTATATATATATATTATCTAAGCCATTGTAAGAATCAGAAAAAGTAGCATTCATGCTACTGGTCAAATATATAAATATATGATCAAAATGTATACTCCCGAAAACCAATTTTTGTGATTATATATATATATATATATATATATATATATATATGTTCAAACCACGATAAAAAAAGGGGAAGACAGACTAAGATATTTAGTCTGTAAATAAATAAAAGACCTTAACGGTCTTTGTCAGAGTCAAAGTCCAACTGAAACAAATATATATATATATATATCTGAAGTCTAAATCAGAAGGAAAAAGAAAAACAAAAGAAATAAATACTCTGAGGCCTTTCACTTTATGTCATCAGAGAGCAAAGAAAGTAAGTTTTTGTTGTGTTTTTTACAATATATATCTGTTAAAATTAACAATTAACAATATATATGTAGCATTACTTAATAGTAAAAGTTGAAAGAAGTTCTTCTTTTAAACATGTATTATTAAATATCATGCCATATTTAGCTTGGACTTGCTTCTTGAATTGGCCATGTTATTTGTTAACCTGCTTCAAGTGATACTGTACTTATCATAATGGCATGAATGCTAAGTATATTGGGGATAATCCCTAACACAGTTACCATTCATGTCTTTATGATGAGTAAAGTATAACTTGAACATATCCAACAATAACATAGCTAGTTTTTTTTACGCAGTGTAACGAAGAAACGAGGAGAAACGAAAATATTCAAAAATTATGCAAGAAGGAAATTCAAGATAAATATAGCGCATTGTTTAACAAGATAAATATATCATAATATTTTGAAGTAAAACAACCCTCGATCGACAGTGAACTTCATAAGTAATCTACACATAAACCTGAAATAGATGCTCTCATAACAGTCTCTAATTTTTGTTTAACTATCAGGTGAGAAAATATAGGAAGACTCACCCGCGAAGCAAAGGTTGGAGACGTTAATTATATATGGGATCCAACTGATGTTTAACTGATGAGATTGGTTTCCCTACCTTTTCTCTCCTGACGACGGTTGAACCGAAAAGTAGAGATTAGTGTGCGCATCTACGAGTATGTCTTATTACTTATAGTTTCCTTGTAAATGCATAAACATACAGTCATTAATTAATTCTTTTGTTTTGACTTTCTGATTATTAGATCCATTGTTTGTTATTGTTAGAAAGGTGTTGAATACCATCTGTTAAACAAAAGAAGGCTATAGTAAATATTTTTTGTTGCATTTCAAAACAAGACACTGTTTATCTATTTTGTTATTTGAGACAATTGTATTCCAATTTATATGTTGATTTATATACTTTTCATTGTGAAATATATTAAAATTATCTGTTATTTCAAAACTTGTATAACAGTTTTTCTATATGAGATTTATATATATCGTTGTTAATTATTGAACACCATTTTAATAGGAATTTAATCATTTTTAAGTTTATTTTATTCGTAAAACGTAATATTCGAAGATGTTTTAATAATACATTTATGGCGAAAAAACGTAATATTGGAGTCTGTTTTAATATTTCGTTTATGATCAAAAACAGCACCAGAATTACTTAATTTTTGTATATATAAACTTTATATATTTATTGACAGTGAATGAAAAACGAAATATATATGCCAGGAATTGGTTAATTTAAACCAAAGACTTAAACTAAACTTGAAAGCCAATCTTTAGGTTTTATAACTTTAGGACATAAAATATCATCATAGAGAGACAAAATTATATCATAGAAAACATTCAAATATAAATATTCCTAACGAACGTAACGGTGAGTGTTCATAGAAGTGTAGAATTTGTTTTAGAATTTTAAAATAGTATGATTGAATAAACTTATATTAAACTCAACTGTTATTGTCTTCAAAGACTCAAAGGGCAAAAGTTGTTTGCAGTCTAAGGATTTAAAACCTTGACTACATGTAACTGTAGAATTAAATGTAAAAGTAAGTTTATTGTCTCCAATATTCCTGTTTTTGATTTTAACAAAGCACTGACACTAGTACAGCTATGGTGTGTTATTGTTCTCAAGTAAGGAAGATATAAAGTATCGTGTAGTGGCAGCCCTGCGTGCTATCAGCAACTCCAACTCAGTCTTTGTGCGCCTTCCCAGTAATGGTGTAGTCTCTTGTGTAAACAAAGTCGACAAGTGTTCTTTTCATTGATATTAAAAATAATTCATCCATAGTAAAGTACATTAAATGGGTAACGTCAAGTTTAATTATGGACGACAATAGTAATCATGTTCTCAAATGACAGAAAATTATCCCTCCTTCGTTTTACCTGCAAGGTAATATATACATATAAATAAATGTTTATTTAATAAAACAAAATTAACTAATTAATTGATTGTTTAGTTTTAATTATCTTATATTTCTAATTAATAGTGTAATTGTACTACAAATGCTGCTCATATTTAGTGAACTACAATACTTTTTCCTAAAATTTCTTGTGTTAATTATTAAATGGCGCTAATAGTAGTTGAGCTTTAAGTATAGCATTGAAAGCATTATATACTCAAGAGATTGGTTATTGCTGATAATACTTTATTGCTCAGCTTTATGTATTTCAACTTGGAATTATAAAAAGGTCATCACTAAATAAAACATTTTTCTTCTTCCCGGTATACTAGAGATAAATTACCTTAATTTAGATATGAATATTGATTTGAGAAGTATATGATTCATATTGTGTTAAGTTGTAACCTATGGAGGTAGGAAATAAATCACAAAAGTAAGTCATGGCTGTTTACTAAAGTCTGAGTTATTTGCTGTCCATGACCACTGTTCTGTAGAGTTAATTTATCATAGCTACTGCCACGGCAAATACAGATACATTTGTCTGTGCATTTTTCGTTTCGCCTGTTCTCATATTCAGTGAACCCAATTAAAATTCAGTATTTTTTAAACTTTTATTAATACAAATCAAGTTCTTTTGAATGGTAACTGTTATTGGAAAACCTGTAGGCAGATTTTTCGGCCTTATGAACTGAATTTGTTTTTTAAATTACTTTTACCCAGGCTTGTTTGCATTTTTCTTTCTTAAGTTACCAAGGTGCTGAGAATTACATGTTTTAGTATTTCAGTTTTTTTTTCTATTCAATCAATTTTAAATTACAAAATTTTCCTTTTACTTATTAAAACTATTTTTGTAGTACTTAGAAAAGATTGATTAACAACCTGAGTTAGTAATGTTGCAACTATGTCACAGTGTGCCATTGTAATTTCCTCTTATTATTTATCCTCTTATATGTACCATGTACTCCTCTTATAATTATAATAATCCTCTTTGTACCTCCTGTTTTGGATCTTGATAACCTAAGTTTCCTGTTTAAGAGTTCTTCCAGAAATATAAAGAATAAGTCTAAGAAAATAACTATTATAATAGATGTACAGAGTCAAACATTGTAGTTGTTATAAAATAAAAACATTACTGCTACATCGAGTTTTCATCGAAAACAAGTAATAAGTTTTGCTTATAATGAATTTTATTTTTCAGGAAAATCTTCGTATTTCCTGATAACTATGATATCAGGAACTATTGTTCTAACTATATATGATATCATATCCAATTATCGTTCCTGAACGAATAGCTGATTTCAGGAACTGTCGTACCTGATATTAGGCTCAAAATATCTAATATCATGAACTAGATATTTAATATATCTACAAAGTGTTATATTTTTAGTTTTTACTTGAAGAAAGTTACTGTTTTAGTAATGAGTTTTCATCAAACAATATTCTGCATGTATTAGTTTAAACAATTAAATATACTACAGGTACTCCTCTTCTTCAGGATGCACATGTTGCATAAAAAGGTGTTTTGTTTGTTTCCAACGGAACAATTATCAGTGTTTACATTTTGTGTTGTTGAAAAGTTTGGCTGACTTGATATTTGGTACCCATTTTAGTTATGAACAAACCACATTATGGGGTTGATTCTACATCGGAAGCTCCAAATGTCACCTCACCCAAGGGTAATAGAGTAGCGAGATGTAATGAATACCTGACATTGTTCAGGCTGGGACCGACGGCTTAACGGCCCCTCCCAGCCATGGTCTGCTAATCATTAGCCCGCAAAATTAACAGTCCAATTCAAACAATGTGACGACAGTACTGCATTCGTGTTTCTTATACGGGTCTATCCAAGCTGTATACAAACGAACAAGCTTGGAGTATTTAATTGTACTTGCGTTTAAACTTGCAAATAAAAGTGCTCAAATATTAATGTATTTATGCTCACTCGAAGTTTAGTCTAGGGTTAAACAATTCAAAAAAAAAACTTTATACCGACGTTTCGTCTATACTTCTAGACATCTTCATGGGCTACATCGATAAAAAATTAATTACAATAATATGAAATATAATTAACATTATTAATATAGATACACATTATTATGGTACTTTGGTATTTTGTAAACTTCTGCGTTATCAAAATGTGAGACAGAATGTTCGTAATGTCGCTAAGAGCAGTACTGTAGTTGATTAGAATGAAGTAATTACATACGACCATTTAACGAACAAACGAAATCTATAAAACTCTAATCTTTACCGTTTAATTTTATAATTTAATTCTGTGAATTACACTAAGTTCACAGAAAAAATCATAGAAGTGATCAGAAAAACTCACTACAATTCTTGGACTGCGTCGTTATTAGGTAGAAAAATCTTCCTGGAGACGAAATGCATTCTTGCTTGTATACGACACTAAGAAAATCAGAGCATTGGCCAGTATTAACGTCTATATGTAGACATCTTCAAGGTTTGGTATTTTTCTATTCCAAAACATGTTTGCATGCCCATTTTATTCATACCACTGTAGCTTTCGTAGTATTCTTAACACTGAATTTTGATTTGAATACAACAGTTATGTAAGTTTTATAAAAAATAGCAATCTCTGAAGAAGTCTAATAAAAATACAGACGAAACGTTGGCTTAAAGGTGTTTTACTGTTTGACGATGGAAATTTTGCATTTTATGAACGGTGATATCTAAATAAAATATAATACTGTAATGCAATACATATAACAGATAAATTATAATTACTGGTGACGATGTGACAAATAGTTTCCTAAAAAGTTTTATCTTGCCAATTGGAATGTGCCCTAACCGTTATTTGTTCTCATAAATGAGACACCCTGCTATCTTTTTTGGAATATTTAAGGATCTTTCTGACGGCATAAGAGATGTTCTGTCTTTAACTTGAGGCATTTGTTTCAAATACCATAACTAATTAGTTATTATTCACTATAATTAGTTGCGATAATATTAGGAGTATCCTAGCGGTATTCACGTCATTATAATTAAGCAAATAGTTAAATTAAGGATAAATTCTTATATATTAGGTATACATAGAGTAAAGTTGTGTGGATTATTCCATGTTTACTGAGTACCATACAAATATTAATATCAACGTCCAAATCAAAGTAAGAAATCAGACAAAAAGACCAAGATCTTTCAACTGTAACAAGCGATCAACTACTCCAGTATCAGTTTTGACTCTGATGAAGAACGCTAGTTATAGTTGAATGATCATCATATTTTTCTGATTTCTTACTGTAGTTTAGATGTTGATATTGTGTTTCATGAGGTTATTGTGAAACCTTGTTATAAAATTAATGTATACAAGAGTCACCATACAGTTACACCATAAGTAGTCATAGGAAACATTGATTTCACGTTTTCAAGTCCTGTACATTTAAATATATGTATAAAAAGATTTCACATAAACACGTGAAATAACAATCAATGATCAAACCACAATAAGAAATGGGAAAACAAGACTTAACAACTTAATAAGACAAAGACTTAACAAGACTTAGTCTTGTTTTCCCATTTCTTATTGTGGCTTGATCATTGATATATATATATATATATATATATTATTATATATATATATATATATATATATATATATATATAAATGATTAAATTAATTTTATAAGAAATTCAGCAGTCAAACTGAAAATATGTCATCGTTTAGAAGACATTTTATTTTATTGTTATATATAAAAAAGTACTTTATTCTTTAGAAGACAACATTATTATTTGTTTTCTATAAAGAAGTCAAATGAAATATGGAAGTAAATAGAGGACGCTTACTGAGGGAGTGAGAGTGATGGGAGAGTGAGAGAAAGAGGCTTCTAGAACACATATCAAAAACGACGAATAGAAAATCTAAGGGTTAATCTAAATGTAAATCTAAATCTATTTAGATTTAGATAAGTCCTAAATATAAAATCTAAATCTTAATTAATAGAAAATCTATTAATATCACAAAATCTATCTATCAATCACAATCTATTAATATAACAATTGTTTTTCATGACTACTGTACGTTTCTTATGTTGCTAGAGTAGTGTATTATTTTTTTAAACATCATTTACTGTCATTATGTTATAATTTCTATACCTCGTCTAATGTGGAAAGATAAACAAGTTAAGAAGTGGAATACATAATTTGAAAGTGGGATGTGTTTTACCTTTATCACTTGAGTATTTCACGCAAGACAATCTCATCTTGTAACACAGTAGTATCAATTTCAGTATGTAGCTTTTGTAGTTTAAAAGTTAAATGAGTTGAAACTAGTTTATGCAAATGAACTCTGTTGTTCAGTTTGAAAAACGTTTAAGCTAATCCAAGAAGTGATTAAATTATCATTACTCTTGATTTAAAATAAAGTAGATAATTTGTGAAACCCGATTATTTGAATATTCATCATCTAATTGCAATTTAATAAGTATTCCAGCAAATCAACTGCTGACTTTAACTTCTCTGAATAGTGCCATATACTTATATGAACACTATATTAAAATTAAATGTTTTTATTATTTTTACATAATATATGTTAAATTTTTATACATCATTTTTTTATATTATAAAAAAAAATTATTTACACCTTTTTTATATAATCTATTTTCTTCATTGTTACATTTTTCTTATACCTATTAAGGAATATGTATACAAACTCATGTAAGTATAATTAAGTTGAATTTGAGATAGAGGGGTTCACGGACGATAAGGTAGATTTAGAGGCTTGACGAGCAAACCAAGGTATGAGACTCCTTCTTTAGGAGAACAACGTTTGGATTAAAATATTAGGAATTGAATAACCGCCTTGGTACAATAGTGAAGATTGTTTGAATTCTTTACCCTAGATGCATAGAATAATTCAGTATTGGTGTGTTTCGCTTAATTAAAATATTTACTTCATAGCAGACCTCCAGAAAGATAAAACCTTTAAATTAAATACATGTCCAAAACTCTCTGGTTTAAACAAAATTTACAATAGCTTTGACAGTTAGTTTAGATTTTAATGTATTAAACTTGACAATTGATAATTTACTGAACTTTTGTTAGGAGATAAGGATGGAAACGCTTTTCCTCTTAGTCAAGCTCATCTCACTCACTTCAACCAACATCGAAATTTAGTTTAATTTCAACATTCTGTATCTCAAACAAACAGAACTTTATATAAATATAAGCCAACTCTAGCATGCTCGATTTCCTCCGTTAAATATCCTTTTCTGCAGAATAGTATTGTGTTCAGGATGTTGCTCTCACATGCCTTTTGTTTGCGAACTTACTTTTCTGATATATATATCTAAGTGGCAATTGACAAATGATCCCGAATGACTAATTACAACAAAGAATTTAAAGCAACACATAAAAAGTTTCACAGATAGACTCACTGTTTGATATGTTGACATCTGTCGTTACGAGGTAGAAGTACACTACTCGGGTAGTTTACTTCTATCTAAAGGCGATGGATGTCGAAATATCAAAATATAAGAATATTTTTGAAGTTTTGTGTGTACTTTAAATTCTTTGTCATATATATATATATATATATACCACTCTTCCCTCCCACTCTTCTCAACTCCTCACCAGATGTTTTCTGCATCTAGTGTTCAGTTGGGTTTTTGACTCTGACGAAGACCGCTTGTTACGGTTGAAAGATCTTAGTCTTGTTTTCCCATTTCTTATTGTGGTTTGATCATTGATTGTTGTTTCACGTGTTTATGTGAAATCTTTATATATATATATATATATTTAAAAAATAAATGCCCGATTTTACATTATTTAATTTGGTAGAAAATGTTTCAAATTTTCCAAAATGGTTGAGTAGGCTATGAATTAAATCACCATATTTTTTATTATTCTCTATATTGTTTGACATGTTTCGGTGCTTACAAGTCAGCATCTTCAGAAATTAAACATTATTAGCATAATAATTAAATTATGAAATAGTTAAGTAACATAAATAAAACTAATTAAAGTAGCATTAATTAAAACTAAAAGAATTGGAGTAAACATTACACATGATAACAGCTACAGAGGTTGGAATGTCTGGTTTGGAGAACCACATTTTTAAAGTCAGGTTGTGTTATTGTTCATGAAATGGCCCTATATGTTCCTTCATATAAGACATCTGGCGTGTCTTGATGCGGTTGTGTACTATTTCTTCCTTCAATTTGTTCTCTTCCTTCAATCTCCCTTCCTTGGGAGAAGGACTGATTCCAGCGTTTACGAATATATATTTATGGCTTTCGTCTTCTTGTTTTAACATTTCCTTTGTGAGGAAGACGGGTAAGAATGTCTAAATATTGAAAGTGTGTCCTAGTTTTTAATTTTCATTCATTTTTCTGTCTATTTTCAAGTTATATATATTATAAAAATGGAAAGACGATCCTAACCGAAGTTGGAAATTGAAGAAGAGTAACAGACTAATGAAACCGATTTACTAACTAATATTTTAGAAAAATCTACCTTCAGGAGAAACCAGAGTCGGAAACAAAGCATGCCTGAGACGTAACTGGAAGTAACCGACTGTGCTGCCACGCGTGCCCGTACTTGAAGTAATGAAGAAGAGGGAATTAAAAAGGAAATTTAGATAAACAGTAGATTTAAGTTGCGTACAGTTAAATGAATCAAAAAGAATCAACAAAAAAACAACAGAAATATAAATAGGAGATTTATTAAAAATAAACTATTTAGTATATATATATAATTTTAATAAGCAGTAAAAAACAAAATAATTTATTCGTAAATAATAATAACAGAAAAAAATAAAAAAAATGTTTTTTTAAGGTTTAGGCCTGGTATACTACGTGCCATGAGCAACGTCATCAGAGAGTGTCTGTCGCAGAATCTGTTCAATGTAGCACTAATTAAAAGGTAGACGGTGGGAACTGGTGTGGTGGCAACAGGTAAATTGGAGTGGTTATTGACGGATGCTCATTAAAATTAAGTCAAGTTTATTACGTATTATATTTGTTGCAAATCTTGTCTTAGACATATTATGTTTAGATGAAAAGTATTCATATTAATTTTCCCGATTGAGCATTACTAATCATGGGAGGTCCTGGAAACTCAAATTGACTCAAGGTATTCGTTAGAGGTCTGCAGGGTAAAAATTGAAAGAGCCAACATTAAGAGCAGCTTTTGAATTTACCGCTATGTTACGAAGTGGCTAAGAGATAATAGAGATATTCATTTGACGAGATGTGACGAAAATCCAAAATATGCTTTAACCTCAGACAAAGGAGGCTTAACAAAAATTAAGAAAATACTCAGTGATGGCCGTAATTTTGTTCCATTATCAAAAGAATTGTTGAATAACTATAAATAGTACGCAGTCGTATTGTAATCAAGATAATGAAAAACAAATATAATATTACTGTGCTTCTACTTATAGGTGGTTATGACCTGTGATATTGCTGCAGAAATTTTAAGAAACATAAGCCGGGAAACCGTTGGAGGCTTATTGTAAGCCGATTGCTTTGCTGTGATATGACCAGGCAAAAAGCTTAACCTCCTACTCACCTCCTACATTCTGTTGGAGTACCTGCATAAGAGGCTCATTTGACGTCATTTAGAATAGATTTTGTAATTGGGATGAATCTAATGCCCTTCTATTAAATTGTGAGAAGTGGAAGAGTCGTAATTTAATAACTTCTTCTACCTTCCTGTAGATATTCTACATATCTATATATAGACTAAGTAGGAGCATGTGAGGCGATCTTTAAACAAAACTAGTGTGTAATATTGTTTTGATTATTAATAACAAACAGAATGAATCTCGTCGTAAGTTTTTCAAAAGAATTAAGAGACAAGTGGCGTAGTCATTTCTAAAGAAACATGGAAATGTCTCCATCTTCAGCAAAGTCACCTGGTGTACGAATGAAGTTGAATGACCCTGTCACCACCTATCTGCAGGGTTTCCACAAAGCATTTGGTGTAGTCTTTACTACTTCATTATAATTTACTTCAAAGTTCTTGTTATTAATAATAAAAATATTAGCATATTATTGAAAATTTGATTGTTATATAGTAATTTGCAAACGCTACACTGAAGTTGACTCCGTGGATATGCCATCAACTGATGATTAAACCTTTCGAGAATTGTGCGTAAAAAGTTTTTTTGTTGTATACTAAAATAGTCATACTTCAACATTTAAGGATAACTTAGTCTTAATATACACTTATGAACTAGGTATGATGGATAGTCTTAAATATCTTGATGTGAAGGTGGTATTAACAATAGCGGTGAAAACTATAGAAATCACTTTCATGAAACCTACATACAGCAGAATCTATGAAATTGTAACAGCAAGGACCCACAAAAGCGTACATACAATGAATCTTTTTTATGTAGCAAGCATGTACCTCGAGCTTCCAATCAAACCAAGACAAGGAAAGAACAATTAACACTCTTATACAAAGACTTGTCGTTACTTTACTGTAGCAAAAAGAAAGGTTAGCGCGGTGGCGACGTCTTCGCCTCTAGACTATTAGATCCGGAGTTGAATATTCACTTCACTTGTGCGATGTCAGGTACTCGTTAAAGATCCCTATTCTAAAATCACTTGAATAGGTAAAATTTAGGACTCGCCGTGTACAATCAGAGTGAATTGTAATATTTTCTTGAGCAATCAGTTCTAGAATTATAGATGCTGAAGAAGAGGTCAAGATTAACGGTCATTATTAAAGGTCAAGTTGTCCTGTTTAACACTGTCTACCTTAAATAAACAGTTGCCAATATTTATGATATGATCAATTAATTTGAATTAAAGAAGTCTCAATAATATTTCTCTAACATATTTTAGCTCCTACCCAATTTTTATCAAATTTATAATTATTAGCATGCAAAATATATAAAAGTAAAAGCAAACTAAGGCGGCACTTTATTGACCTCTAATTACGGAGTGTTGGTGTCATTTGACATGCAATTTTAATGATATACCAATTTGACCTGTGTGCATTTTATGACAACAATTACTCGGAATTTTATAAATACTACTATGGCCTAGTTATCGAAGAGAGTGTTTAATTGATATATTACCTACAATATTACCTGACATTTTACCTACAAGAGCAAGCAAGGAGGTGTTTTTTTTAATCTCAACCAACCATGATTATTTTTCATAGTATATAAATAATTGGTTTTAATACTCTCACAGTGTAACTGAGGTGGAGGAACAAACCAATAGCCGTACCAAAGAAAATGGTCCCTTGCATAGTCATTATGTATTTCAAGTCCTAAGAAAGAATATTTGTTTAAAATTTCATAAAATTGTTAATTATTTTTTAATTCAGAATAATTATCATTTAATATATAGAAAGTTTAAAAATAAAATATTGAATAGAGTCATGTTTGTAATGATATATAAAACAGGAATCAGTATATCAGTGCTATTACTAGATCAATATAGAATAAACAAGAATAGCGTGATACTTTTGCAAATATATCGCAATGTCACATGCTGTCTTGCTCACCTATTTACTTATTCACTTAAATGACATTCATTTGTTGTCATCAATAAAATTTATGGTACTCTGTCCGTTTGATTTTATGCCTGATAAGTCTTTAAAGTAAAATAAATTTCTCCCTGAGCACATTGCATATTTGAAAACTTTAATAAATAGCTCAAAAGACCTGCAATTTTGAAGCAACTTTATAACTAACTTGAGCTCAGAACTTCTGTTTGATAATTGTAATATAATTCTTTGTATTTTGTTGAAGCTTAGGAAATATATTTATATATTGTAAATTATTGATACCAGTCATGCAGAAAAAAACATCCATTAGGAAAATTGGTTTATATTCTACCTAAAATGATCAATAATTTCGTGCTAAAAATAATCTTAATTTACTGACATAATGTCCTTAATTTTTTAGGCAATTTAAGAATATTATTTTTTGATTGCTTCAAATTGTTTTGAAAGTTGAATAGAATTTTTGATAATCTATCCAGAAAGTTTTGTGGACTACGTAAAAACCGATTCTCTGGCACGAAACAATGATGACAGAAAAATCTATCATTCCTGAAAAAAAACATAAATGCATAAAAATAAAAACACTTATTTCTAGCCTCTATGATGTCAGGCACGGGTTAATAGTGCACAAATGGTTGGAAACTAACATTTCAGCTATGCGCACAGCAGGGTAGAGAAAAATAGGTAGAGTCAACAGGAATAATAAGGAAACATGTAAACAACTGTAATGTTAGGAGTATAAGGTGCATATAATGTAACTCAGGAAAAGAGGAGGAGAAGGTGACCGAACTATAAAGCATAGGATCATACATTAAAAATAAATA
Source organism: Hermatobates lingyangjiaoensis (assembly GCA_026182355.1). Lineage (NCBI taxonomy): Eukaryota > Metazoa > Arthropoda > Insecta > Hemiptera > Hermatobatidae > Hermatobates > Hermatobates lingyangjiaoensis. Next base: position 2,379,787 of record JAPFBL010000035.1, on the reverse strand, counting down.
ATAAAAAAAATAAGTAATGAATATTATGTAAAGTAAAGGTAAAATTGCTAAAAATATATTATTGATGTAAGAAATAAATGAAGCTGTAAGAAATGCGAATGTAAAAGATATATATGTATATAAACGAGTTTTCAGATATATAATAAATTAACAAATTAGTTTGAAACAAATTTCACGTAATTTAAGAAAAACTGTGTCCTATTGAATATCTGGAAAAGCATTTATGTATATTTATTATATTATGTTGTTTATATTTGGAAATAGGTGTTTGGAATCTTATAAATTCCTGATGTGTAAAATAATAAGTGCTAATCTGAAACGTCTGCCTCAGTTTGGATCGTGGGATCTCAAGATGATGCAATGGCAGATGGAAGTCTTACAATACGAGATAAATAGTCATCACATGAAATGCCTTTCATATTTGATTGCTTAACCACATATGATGCTCTGTTTTTTTATTTTTATAGGTCAACATTTTTTAGATAATGAAAGATATTAGACATAATTAGAGGATAATAATCCTTGAAAAGTAGACGTAACATAAAACATTCATTTCACTTAAGAAATATCATGAATATTTTTACATATTTTATGCTCTTCTGGTTCTAAATAGCTTTAGTTAAAACTTCTTTATGAGTTATTAATTTGAAAGAATTTTCGTTTCAAATTTTAACCTATTATAGTTTGTGGCAGTTTCATTATGCAAAGGTTTTATCTTGTGAGACAGAAGTTATACCTAAGTCAATATTCAAAGAAAGTAATCTTCACATGAATCATATTCTTATATTGACTTTTTTTTTGATATAATTGGAAGAAAAGGTATTTTTCTTTGCCCTTTGATGTTCTGTTGGCTCCTTCTACTCTGATTTCTTTTGAGCGGAGTAATGATTTTTCAAAAAGCTAATGCTTGTTAAAAATGTTTCTTCTTCTCTGAAGAATTATAATTTTTCTAAACGTAATATATTCATACAACTGAAGTATATTGTATGTACCTATAAGTAAAGTATAGTGATCGTGGAAAAATTTGATCTCAAAACCTTGACGGTAAAACATGTTTTGAAGTCCTAAAAGCAGGGTTGCCATCTTGGCTTTTTAACGCTAAATTTCTCAAAATTTGTGTGGAGTGGGAAGGTCGAGGGTGCCGCTCGGCCCTTAGGCAGGTAGCCCGGCGAGCAGTCGTAGAGCAATCGTTGTAGAGAAAGGACTTCTTCCCACTCCAATCAATAACATTTCAAGTCAGTCAAACTTTTTTTGGTGAACACGACGTGATCCGGCCAGTATCTAGCGCCGATCTCAAATCGTAAGAAGGAAGTGAACATCGTGAAGTAGTGTTGGAGTCAGAACACGACGTTCTGATTTGGATTTATTTGATCACTAGGATCTGGCAATAAAAAAAATTATCCTGCATCTTAAATTAAAAATTATCTTAAAACGATATCCTGACATTTTTCAGATAAAAGAGGAATATTTTCAAGTTTTTTACAATCTTTATTGTAAAAGGAGATTTGATAAACTATCTAAGGGATCCACCGGCTATAAGAACAAAAGCCATGTTCTCCTGTAAGAGACTGTTTCGTAACACGGAATCTACACTTTCCCTTTTCAAAAATGTTATTACGACTCTAGTTATACTAATGATATTATATGCAGCAGTAGTGTGATATAGAAAAATAAACATATGTATTGAAAAGTATACATATGTGGAGCAATCACTATCTACCTCCAGTAATGAAGACTAATGCACATCTCCTCCCCCATTTAGACATTTATGTTTACCTAAATGGGATATGGTATTATATATTATGTACCAAAGAAGTATGATATTATGTTTAATATTGTAAGTTGAGTACACGGCACTTCAGATTTTATATATATACATTGAAAACTATAAAGACACGTATTAAAAACGGATCCTAGGAAACACATTCAATATTTCAACCGTTTTAGTGGTGTCCTAGGAAAGGAAGTTGAGTTAGGAGAAGACGAAAGCCAACTGGACAGCTACACAGAATCTGTGCAGGTTAGCCACAACGAATACGAAACAAGTAATAGAAATAGTTGAAGAAAATAACAACGGCGAAAAAGTAATTAAAAGGTGTCTTCAAAAGTTCAATTTTAAATGAGAAAAAAATTAATAAAAATAAAAATATAAAGAAAACATTAAAAAAAATAGGTTTAAGAAGAAATACCTTTGAATAACTACTTAACGGTTCAGGTTAATGCCTGGATGTGAACGAGTTCCTAGGAGCCATATATGGACTTCTTTAGAAGCTCTCAATGTAACAGATCTATTCTATCGTGGAACTGTTTTTAATATTTGAACTCGGAAGCATTTATTGAAACTTAGTCTATGGGAATTCGCATGAATAGCAACTGGCAGTGTACAATCCCGACTAGCCGAAGACCTGTGATTATTTATCCGTATTCTAAACATAGTGGTTGTTAAACTCGCATCACACCGAGTAGAGTCTAGACGGTATGCACTGTCACTAGATGTGCAGGAGGAAAAAAACTATATATAGAATAACAGGATTAAAGGAGAAGTAAATGATGCAGCCGTATTGATTATGGGACAGATAAGGCACCCACGTCGTTCACATCGCTGCATGCTTGAATACCTCACCTCGGTCGTCAGGGTCGTGATATAGCTCTGTGGGAGAGTAAGTTGCCAATATTAGGAGGTCTACGATATATATATATATATACATAATAGTAACATACATATAATGATTATATTAGTTGGAGTTTTTATGAATTTTCAAAGTAAATAATATTCTAACCTTAATTACAAAAAAAATTATTTGGGGGTCTGTTTATATATATATATCAATCCCAATCTTTAGTTCATTATTTATTTTTTAAATTTTTTTTTAATTTTTTTTATTTTTTTTTGAATTATGATTTATTTATATTACTTAGCATTTTATTTATTTTTTTTTATTTCTTATCCTTTTATTTCTTTACCCTTACTGGTTTTATTTGATTTTAGTTTATTATTTGCTATATTTATATTATTTGGTTTTTTCTCTAGTTTCTTAATTTGTTGTCCCTTCCTCTATCTACGTATATTGGCAGCACTTTTACTACGACTACTACAAAGGGATTCTCGAGTGTGTTTTCGTTCCCCAAGTGGGCCACATCTTCTCTTCTGATGACGACGATTCATCCAAATATCAAAGTGATTTTTTTTAGTGTTTTCTAAGTACCATCCTTGAATTTAAATTATACATATAAACAACAATAGTGTTTTCTAAGTACCATCTTTGAATTCAATTATACATATAACAACAATAGTGTTTTCTAAGTACCATCTTTGAATTTGATTTATACATATAAACAACAATAGTGTTTTCTAAGTGCCATCTTTGAATTTGATTATATATAAGTTACGCGTGTCCGGGTAATGAATAGGTTTTTAAAAAAAAAGAATTTAAATAAACTAGCTCGCACGTGATTGAATACAAGAATCGAGTTTATTAGTCAGCTCCTTCTGTTTATAGGAGAGGCAATGTTGATACGGACTTCAACTCTCTAGTCTCTCGCGGGCCGGCGTCTCTCGCGGGCCGGCATTACTGCCCCCTCCCAGTCCTTATCAACAATGCTCTCCGTACAAGTGTCTGAGTTATATCATAAAATAACAAAACAAAACTTGACTCTAAACATAAGAAATGAATATAATGTTTTAACATTCAAAAATAAAATGACGTCCACACAAGTAACTGAATTAACATTGTTTATAGAAATTACAGAAATAACAAAAGATGAACTTCTATGATTATTTGTACAAAACAAAAATAACAAAATTAACAAAGGTAAACACACATAACTACACTATATCGTTCGCACAATTGGTGGGATTTTCCTTCTCACCCGTCGCAGTTCCTGAAAATGAACTATTTCTTGTTTCAGGGTGTCCGTTCCTATCCTCCATATCTGTGCTCTGTACCGTGGTAACGTTGCGAGTACTTCGTATGGCCCTACGTATCTCGGGTCCGATTTCCTTCGCTTCTGCCTATTCAGTTTATATACGAAGTCCCCTTCTTGTATCAACCCTACTGTTTCTTCTGCTTTCCTTTGATTATATTGCTTGGTCCATCTTTCTTTTGCTGCTTTGACTCTATTATGTAACCTTTGTGGATCCGCTTCCTTTTTCCGCAATTCAAATGGTGTTGCCTCTGTGGTCGAGTGAATACTACTGTTGTATGCTAGGACCGCTCTGGCCATTGCCACATGACCCTTTATGTTTTTTGCATCAGCCAATAACTGCAAGTGTTCCGTTAGAGTGTTATGTAGTCTCTCTATTGCTCCGTGGGACCTTGGATGACCCGGTGTACACCAATGGGGGTTTATATTGAATTCTTTTAACAGGGTTTTTATTTTAACGTTGTTGAACTCTCGCCCTCTGTCCATATAGATCGTTCTCGGGCAGTCAAACGTGGCCAAATACGACAGCAATGCCTCTTCTGTACTTTCACTTGATTTACTTGTTAGTGGCCATGCTGAGGCTAACTTCGTTAGTCTATCTATTGTTGTTAAATATTTGTTTCCGTCGTATGTAAATATATCAATTTCTAGCTCCTCAAAGGGTCCCTCGGGCGTCTGACTTTGTAATAATGGAGGTACAAGTGGTACTCTTTCATACTTCCTCCTTTTGCATATTTCACAGTCCTTTATCACTTGGGCTATCCTCTTGCCCATTTGGAGCCAGTAATGCGACCTCTGTAGATGTTTAAGGGTCTCTGTGACACCACGATGGTTGGTTTTTCCCCTGTGATAATTTAGGATGACCTCTTTCTGCTGCTCTTCGTCTTCTACCGTTTCTACCTGGTTCTTACAGATTATGAAATGAGCTCCTTGTCTCAGCTCTCTTTCCTGAATTAGTCGGAGTAGTCTATTTTCAAGTTCTTGTGATTCTATAAAGAAATGGTATACCTTTCCTGGCACTGTTAGTTGGTTTATGACTGTACTTAATTGTTCGTTGTTCGCTTTCGTTCCTCCTGTAATAATATTTATTTTTAAGTGGCCATATTTGTGCAATTGGGTGTTTATTATTTCTTCTGTGTCGTCTTTTATAATTATTTGATTTCTCTTGTTGTTTATTATATCCTGACTAATCTCAGCTTCCGGTCCATTTCGTTGTTCTTGGTCTTCATCTGCGTCTGGTGTCCAGTTGGCGAAGAACTCTCGCACGTCCCTGGAGGTACTTGGCTCTCTCGTACTACTTCTCGTAATGACGTTGACGTTTCTGGACAAACAGTCGGCTACTTGATTATCAACGCCCTTTACGTGCTGGACCCTGAAGTTGTATGCAGCTATCCTTTCTTTCCACTTTGCTATCCGGGCTGACGTCTCCTTTAAATTTCCGATCCACATTAGGGGCCTATGATCTGTTCTAATAGTGAACTCAGCCGCAAAAAGGTAGGGTCGGAAATGTTCTACAGTCCACACTATGCCTAACATTTCCCTTTCTATTGTGCTATACCTTTTTTCTGCTGGTGATAATTTTCTGCTGGCGTAGGCTATTGGTCGCTCTCCCTGGATAGTTTCCTGCATCAAGACTCCCCCGATAGCTTCTTGACTGGCATCTGTCATTACAATGAATGGTTTGTTTAGGTCAGGAAATTGGAGCAACAGCGGGCCCCGCAACGCCTTCTTACACTGCTCCACTGCTTCTCTTAGATCTTCTGTTTGTATAAACTTCTTTCCTTTCTTTAAACTGTCCGTCAAGGGGTTCGTGATTGCTGCAAAGTCCTTTACGTACCTTCTATAGAAACCTATCATACCTAGAAAAGCCCTGATGTCTTTGGGTCCCTTTGGATAGGGTAATCGATCTATTGCTTCAACCTTCTGAGGGTCGGGTCTTACTCCTTCACCTGAGATAAGGTGCCCCATAAATCTAACCTCTTTTTGATATAAGCGGGTTTTATCCATCGCTACCTTTAAGCCAAAGTCCCTTATTCTTTTCAGCACCCTTGTAACATGTTCCTTATGCTCTTCTATTGACTTACTGAACACTATGATGTCATCCATGTAGATTTGCGTAAAGTCTTCTCCCAGTCCTTCAAGCAGTTCATCCATGAGGCGTTGGAACGTGGAAGGCGCATTCTTTAGGCCAAAGGGCATCCTCAAAAATTCGAAGTGGCCTCTATCGAACGTAAAGGCCGTCTTCTCGACATCTCTCGGGTGCATCCTAATCTGGTGATACCCGGCCTTGAGGTCGAAGGTACTGAATACAGTTGCTCCTGCCATATGGTCGAGTATGTCTTCTATCCTTGGCAGAGGGTATCTTTCAAGCTTAGTGTACTTATTTAACTCTCTAAAATCTACTACCAACCGGTATTTAGGGGGTTTACCCTCCTCGACCTTTTTCGGGACCAGCCAAATAGGGCTCGAAAATTGCGACTTAGACCTCTGTATTATGCCCTGGTCCAGCATTTCCTTTATTTGCTCCTGCATTATCTTTTTCAATTGGTGTGGGTACCTTCTAGGTTTCACGTAAACAACTGTACCTTCAGGGAGTTCTATTTGGTGTTTGACCCTACCTGTAGCTGATAACCTCTGTCCTTCACTATAGAATACTTTTTCAAATTCTTTCATTAATTCACTCACCTGATGTTCTCCTGGTATCACTTTTCCACAGTTTACCGTTATTTTCTTCCCTGGTTTAACTCTCCCTTCCACGAAGTATTTCCTTTTTCCTAGTTTAATGTCCCACTTCCCTCTTTTACACTCAGGTTTTGCATTGATTCTCTCCAAAAAGTCGCACCCTAGAATAACTCCATATTTCTGGGTCTCTAAGTGGGTCACATGCACTTTCATCTCCAAGGTCTCTCCTATTAATTCTCCCATCTCTACCTGTAATTCGCCTACCAGGCTCTTCCTTCCTGCCATGGTGACCAAGGTGCAGTTGCACGGTGTCAGCCCTGAATAATTGTCCATCCTTTTTGCCACTTCATTGTCCATAATTGTGCTATCTGACCCTGTATCTACCAAACACTTAGTCTTCCATTTGGGAAAAAAAAATATAGGGAGCTTACCTCTTATGCTATTCCTCTGTTGCTCGCCTATATACCTCTCGCCTAACCTTCAATCCTTCTTCCTCTTCTCTCGAATAGCGATCCTCCCACCACGAGTCTCTTCCAGTGAAGGCCACTTCCCTCGCTCGTACCAGCGCTCGTGTCGTTCTATCGATGTCTCTTGCTCCGACCCTGTTGACTCTGATGAGCTCCCGTCCTCTGAAGAGCCTTCCCCTTTTTGTCTTCTCCTGCCCCACATCTTCTCCCGCCGGGTTGTGTTAACTTCCATGGGCTCATCTCTTGGTGTTGGTCTATACTGTTTCGTTCGTGGTCTCTCCTTGCGATATAAATACGGACACTCTCGCGCGAAGTGACCGAGTTCACCACACTCCCAACATCCTCTTCTTACTGGCTTCTCTCTTCGCGTGTAGCCTCCCACTGCCTCATAGCTGTTCCTCCTGGCTTGAGATCTTCTCTCTTCAAAACGTCCCCGTGGCTTCCTCTCCTGTGAATCCTCATAGGCTCTTGCTCTGAATTGCCTATCCTGAGGTACTCTCCTCCTGGTCACAACTGCCCATCCTCCTTCTGACTTCCCTCTGTATATAACACCGTTATCTTCTCGGTCCATTTCTTCCTCCCGGATGGCATTAATTGTCTCCTCGAGACTAGTGGGCTTCATGATACGGAGGGCCATTCTCACTCGTTCTGGAGCTGCCTTGAGGAGAATTTCACTGGCTATCTCTTCATATATCGTCGTTCTCCATTTCGCTTCTTGACTGTCTGTGCACTTTTCATTTATCTTCATAGTTAATTTCCTTGTCGCATCCCCCAATCTGCGCCCGAACTCAGCGCAGGTCTCACCATTCTCCTTCCGCATTTCAAAAATTTTTAGCGCACTTCTAGCTACAGGCTTTGCGGCTCCAGCATATCTGTCCTTAAGGGCTGCTCGCACTGCACTCCACTCCGCACAAAACGTAAGTCCTAACTCCAGCATCACCGTAAGGCTGACCCTGGCGAGGAAGTAGGTCTTGATGTTCTTGTCTGTAGCTGGGTCTAGTTGAGTTGTGACTAACTGCTCGTTGATGGAGTCCATTCTCTCTATGAACAAGTCCAACTCTCGAGCATCACCCTCGAACCTCTTTATCGAATCTAATAGGTTCATCAGGTACCCTGCTTTTGCTACTCTCGCTTGTTCTATTTTCACTGCGAGCCTAACATCGGCTCCTGTTGTCTGTTTACTCGTCATGTTGGTTTCTACACTGGACACAACACTACACTATTAAACAGTTGGCGAATGATCCCGGGTTTCGGCACCAGTTACGCGTGTCCGGGTAATGAATAGGTTTTTAAAAAAAAGGAATTTAAATAAACTAGCTCGCACGTGATTGAAGACAAGAATCGAGTTTATTAGTCAGCTCCTTCTGTTTATAGGAGAGGCAATGTTGATACGGACTTCAACCCTCTAGTCTCTCGCGGGCCGGCGTCTCTCGCGGGCCGGCATTACTTATATATATATATATATATATATATATATATATATATATATGTGTGTGTGTGTGTGTGTGTGTGTACTTTTCCTTGGAAATACGATTCGAAACGGACAAATATACTCGTAGTTTGTTGGGAGTTCAACCGGCTCTGCACCAGTGCGCTTGGTTCCCCTCTCTTATCTCTCGTGAGGACGGTTCAAACCGAAAATTAGAGACTAAGTGTGTGCTTTTAATTTCTCTGTTTCTTTTTCTACATTGAACTATACACATACACACACACATATATATATATATATATATATATATATATATATATATATATATGTGTGTGTGTGTGTGTGTGTGTATGTATGTATACAAGAAACCCAAATACCAATTAAGCACTGCAACTCACTCTAAATGTATGAACCCTCTTAATAGTTCTTAATCATCTCGAAAGTTAACAAACGGCAATCAACTGGAGACATTCTCAGATGTAGACAAATATATATATACATATAACAAGATTTCACATAAACACGTGAAATAACAATCAGTGATCAAACCACAATATGAAATGGGAAAAAAGACTAAGATTTTTCAACCGGTACAAGCGGTCTTTCCCCCCCATTTCATATTGTGGTTTGATCATTGATGTAGTTTGTTACACTCTCTTTCTTTTCTCCTGAAGACAGATTTTCTGAAAATTTGAGTTAGTAAGTGTATTTCTTTACTCTGTGTGTTACTCTTCTTCGATTTTGAACTTGTGTAAGTCCGTTTCCGGTTGTTTTAGATAGTATTCTCATCGAAAAATTATAATGTATATATATCTGTATATAAAAATGCTGGTTTTTCTTTGGGGGGGGGGGGGGGGTCACATATTTCTACATGATATTGGTACAGTTGAAATATAGTGGTTAGTTTTTATGGTTTTCTATGTGTTTTCTTTTTGTAAATTTTTTTTTTAATTCGTTGAATATTTGTGTGTTTGTGTTTGTTTGTGTGCGATTCTTCTTGTAGGGGTATATGTAACCAGAAAATTATAAAATTATGCTTTTATATAACAGAAAAAAATTACAGTTGCATTAATGTTATTTGATTCGTGACATACTATTTTAGCGTTATCATAGAATAGATTTCTCCATAAATTTTTTGCTTTAACGGCTACAGTTGCTGATGTCTTCAGATTTATTTGATAATGTAAAATTCAAAACGATTCTTTACAAATAGTGAATAATATGCATGATATTTTGACAATAAGGAGATTTGAGAAAAGACCCCATCGACCCTTTGTAGAACATTCTAATGCTATCTAGTGCTGGTCCCATAATGACCTGTTTGCGTGTTGACTGCAATATCATCAAGCATGGAGCAACACGAAGCCAATCTAAACATATCCCCATATCAGCACTCTTTAGTCAGGGTGTTTCCGGACTGCGCAGTCATTACTATCGAATAGTACTCCACCTGAAAAAGTATTTTACCTTTTATACTAATAATATTAGTAACTCTCAGTATACTTGGCCCTGTCACCTATAGATACGTACAAATCATGTTTGTCGACAGCATAATTTACTCGTGAGCTAAGCATGTAGTTATTGTGTGATATGTACTCATGATAGTGAGGAAAATATATTACGTCTTCATCACAGGGAATGCATTTCGCGACGCGTTTCGAACACTTAGTGTTTATCACATCTGCCTCAGAAGGAGTGTTCAATGATCACACATAATCAATGAGCACTTGTGTTCATGAGTGGAGGATCACTGACACCCCTTCTGAGATAGATGTGCCTGCCTCGGCAGGAGTGTTCAATGATCACACATAATCAATGAGCACTTGTGTTCAGTGAGTGGATCACTGACGTCTGAGGTAGATGTGCCTGATGATGAACACTAAGTGTTCGAAATGCGTGGTAAAATAATACCTGGTGATGAAGACGTAATATATATTCCAATCTAGCATAATTTACTTTACTAAATAAAAAAAACTTACACTATATTTTATTATTATTTTTAATTAATAATGAAATACTTATTTTGGCATTTCTTTTCTATTCAATAATCTTAGTTCTTTCTATCAAAAAGCTTTCAATAATACATAAACGCGAGTATTTGAGAGTTTAACTTTAATTTAGATAACTATCCTAGTCCCGATATACTATAGTCCTTAATATAAGCTATTTTAATTCGGTTAATTTAAACAATTAAATATTCTAATGAGTTTCTATTGAATATAGTCCACTTTTATTCCAAATGCCTTTAAAATAATCCCTTTATAATGGATTTTCTTCTAACTAATGAAATGAACCATGCCAGTTTAATGACAGCAAGGCAAAACTTTGTGCACTCTGCAGCAGGCATTGGGAAGAACCATTTATTTCTCATTGAATTTCCAACCACTAGTAAAATGCAAAACCTTCAAAAGATATCTTTTTAATTTAAATATTATATCACGTGTAATTAAAACAAAACGCCATTTATTTACTATGACTATTCAGTAACAAATGTTTTATTCAATAGTTATTGGTTGGGAAATCGTTATTCCATTTCTAATTTCTCCTGATGACGAACTGCTGTTTGAATATCTGTCTAAGTAGGTGTCGAGTATCTATCATAATAGTTTTGTATTGAATCGTTGAATGTCTCTAAATTATTACAAAATTGTGTAATTATTATTTACAGATTTGTATTTTTACGTTGAAATCGATCTTTCATAGACCACTTTTGATGGTTAATGCAATAACCATCTCATTAACCTATAAAAACAATGAAATCTGAGAGGTAATATTACATTAACAATTTAAGAGATGTAAAAGCATTACTGTGTATACACTTTAGTTTAACAAGATTTCACAATAAACACGTGAAATAAAAATCAACGTCCAAACCACACTATGAAATCAGAAAAAAGACTAAGATCTTTCAACCTTAACAATCGGTCTTCGTCTGTGTCAAATTTCAACTGAGATTTGACATTTCAACACAGTCAGTTGAGATTTGACTCTGACAAGACCGCTTGTTACGGTTGAAAGATCTTAGTCTTTTTTCTTATTTTTTAGTGTGGTTTGGACGTTGATACCTTAGTATAATACAAATATCCCAGGCTTAATTAGAATATCTTGTTGAGTATTTTTCCTTAGTTGTTTATTATATACCAAATCATAATGCCACAATGAAATTAAAATATAAGTATTATATATGTTCCTTTTCAAGTATGTAGGAAAATGTTAAAACCAGTAGATATTGATTCCTTGGGAGAGATGAGGCAAAGTGGTTTGAGGTGATCAATTGCAAGATCTGAAAAGCATCCTTTTTTACCAAGATTGAATTCGTTGTAAGATTTCTGCAATATCATTGAAGATATTTTCAAAACAGCCCTGGATAACAGAGGACTTCACTAATTCTAAGAGATATACGAGACTCAGAACCAACTTCCCTGAAAAGGTTCAGATCAATCAAATGATTGCTTACCCTTAGTATAACAAAATAAGAAATCGTTCAACTCCCTCAGGGATTTTTATATGTGATTCCTGAATTAACAAGGGTGTTTATTCAATTTCTCTGTATAAAAACCACCATGAAAAAAAAGAATATTGGAAAAAACTGTTTATACTAAATAAATTCAGTATATTCACACACTAGATAATTTAAATTTATAAAAAGGAGCAACATAAAAAAAACAATAGCGTCATCTCAAGTTTGCAATTACCATTTGACTCGGTTACAGTGAACTTCGCATACTGAGAATAAGATATTAATCGCTAGTGATATCGCAAAATTTCTAGTTTGTCTCAATGTGTTTTTTTATTACTGTTAACATAAAATTGAAAAATGTTGTTTACTTTCCTCTTTATTTCAGTTAATTGGGCAAACGAATATTCAAACTGGTTGAAATACATACCCTATCACCTATATAAAAGTTATCAAAAATCGATTTTGTACATATTATTTTGTTGCCCAGAATGAATGGTTCTGTCGTTTTGTCTACCTAAATAGGGAAATTGCGTGATTCAAACAGATATATTTAAGTTTCCATGATTTATGGCTTCAATAGTAGATCTTAAATCTTTAGCAACTTTAATCATAAGTAATATCCAATCATTATTTTCTTCGTTATTGTTCAAACCATTTTTGCTAAGATTTGCAAAACATTTTTTGGTAATCATAGAATGGGCTGCTCTTCATATTGAAAAATAACTGTTCTGTCTGGATTTACTTTTAAATATTAAAAAAAAACTACCACTGAAGTTATATTATTTTAACTGTAGTTATAGTTATGATGGTAATTAAGTCTGCACATCTCATTAGGGATGCCATTAAACAAGTTCCAACTAAAACAGTCTAAATGTCATAATGAATTAAAAATGTGTAAAATTTTCTAAATTTAATTAAACAAGGTTATAAAATAATGAAAATAAGTTTGAGAGTGAAACAAAATGTCAAACTTTTTAGGTACAATTTCATTTAGGTTTGAACATTGGTGATCACTTAGAAGCTATTTCTATTGAATAAATATGGTTTAATAATGATATGAAACAAGTAACTTTACATGTGTAAAAAAAATTACACTAAAATATACGACTATAAAACTTGTTTAAATCTAAAGTCAACTAATATATGAAATAAGTGCCTGAAAGAATTTCCAAGCCGTGTTTTTTGCAGAACTGTTGGGTCTGAGTAAAAAAATACATGGCTTCCTGAAGCTATTGTTTTAACATAGAATCTTTTGTTTACAAGTTCAGAGATTGGTGGAATCCTCGGATAGAGAAAGTAAAATATGGAATTCATTTGAGATATAAGGTTTAGTGAATAGAAAGTCAACGCTTGAGCAGAGCATAGCTTCTTATTGCCTTCCTCCAACACTATGATGACGGAATAGCATTCAGTTTACTCATGACAATGGAAGAGTTACTAAACAACACCTTTGTTTCTTCACGTGACTAAAGAAAAGATAATAACAGCGGTAATAATTAATAACACAGATATTTTTATGTTGATTACTATATACATATTGTGGCATTTTTCTGTATTGTAGAGAATCTCTGCTAATTTCAAACGAATGGAATTTTGTTAAATTAAACTATCAAATGATAACTAATGTAATTTTTATTAAAAATTAAAAGGTTATTCATAATTCCTGGTTATACTCTGAAATTATTAAATAATTATTTTTAAGAAATACAGTTTTTATTCACAAATAAATGAAGTAGGATCCCTTAAGCATTGCCAGATCTTATATCAACAAACATTAATATGAAATGATGTTTAAAATACCTTCATCAATACTAGCTGGACAACAAAATGTAAAAATAATGGGTAATACTAATTTCACACAATTATTATTTATTAAACTTCTATATCTTAGATGACGTCACTGTATAAAATATTACAAATAAAATTTGTAAATAATACAATTTGCAATAGACTACGTGCTTTCACATTATGTGTAAAGGCATACGTATATATGTAAGTTGTTTGAAAATGAATATTTTGCTTTAGATTTCTCTATATCTCCTGAGACTTATTAACTTGCCGTTTTAAGCTTAGACTCCATCTAAAAGCCCATTCACATAGATACCTCAAGATGTAATTAACAATATTGTTTTGGTTCATTTGTAGTGTACGGACTGGGGAGTACCGCCAGTTACGATTCCATCTGAAATAGTGCCAAAATATGAATGGTTAAAAAAAATCTTTTTATGACGTCATTTCTCAATGTGTACATATTTAATTTATTCATGAAAAATACCTTTCTTATTTACCTAGTTCATGCTGTTTCAAGGAACATATGATTGTGGTAACCAGTATAAGCTGTACAGAATAGTATGTACAGTAGTATGTATACTGCACTGTACAGTATAGGCTGTGCTGTACTACATTAGATAGGTGTGGTGGCCAGCTTCACCGGGATGATTTAGTTTTATAACTTGCAATGCTAAATCAATCATGCCTCACACCCCGAAAGTTTTCTCTATAGATTATATTTTGAATACTGCTGTAGGTCCTTTTGCATTTCTGCATTGTAGACAGCATCTGCCCTAAATGCCATATGAATCGGAATGTTCTCCAGTTAAAACATCAAATAAAATGGAATATAGGAATAATTAAGAGTTTACCTATCAACATATGGGTACATGCATTAATGTAGAAAACAAATAATTTGTAACAACTAGTATTAAGTAAGTTACATTTCTTAAACTCACTAATGAAATGAATTAAACATGTATGGAACATAATAAAAGTTATAAAATAATAAAAATATTATAAAATGTTGAGTTATAATGAATTGGGTTGCAAATCTTAATTCACATTATTTGGGTTAAGGTGATTGATGGTGATACAGTAAAAAAGTTGCAATTTAAAGTTTTAGAGAATATAATTTGTAATTGACTTTAAATTTTTTTCCTAGTAATGACTACTACTTGGATCCGTAAAAATGGCATCAGCTGCGTTAGGAGACTTGGGTAATAATTATAACATATGATTCACTATAGGGCCGGAAAGACGATTCAAACTGGACACAATACGAGTTCAAAATCCAAGAAGAGTAGCACACAAAGTAAGGAAACAAACACACTTACAAACTGATATTTTCGTGTAGTCCGTCTTCAGGTTAAAAGAGAAAGGGAGACCAAGAACGTTGTAGGCGCAAGGGCAAGTAAACCAAAGTAAACCAAAAAAGTAAAGTAACCCAAGTTGGGTTATTTGCCGTTGTACCTACAACCTGCTTGGTCTCCCTCTCTCTTTTTTCCTGAAGACGGATCGCCCGAAAATTTGAGTTTGTAAGTGTATTTCCTTACTAGTGTTTTGATCTTCTTCGATTCTGAACTTGTTATAGTATACAGAGGTTTACGGCTCTTTTATGTAACATATGACTAGAATATGATATTAGAGAAAGCTAAAACAACATTTTTAGACAAGAGGAAATTAGTTTAATTGAATGAGATTTGAATCCATGATTAATCAGTAATTCCTAATTACCAGTAATGACCTACCCAACTGAATTGGTCACTAAATAAAAATTGGTCATATCAAATAACGTGTGATACTTTATTCTAGATTGATGTAGAATTAATATCCATTACATTTCTTTAAAAGTTCATTGGATATCCTTTGGTTAGTTTATCTTTATCACATTGCAATTTACATGAAATTTAGGGCAGATTCTCTACAAACCAGAAAATGTAAAACGATCATTACCACTATGAAAAACAAAACTCATCATGTAAAGATTTTAAATGAGGAGTGATTTATTTAATATTGCAAGGAACAAAAGCCATCTATCTAAGGGAGGTAGGAAAACACAACTCTTCTAATGTAATGAAGTTGCAACTTCTGTATGTTTGTATATCATTAAACTCATCCTAAAGTTTTGGAAGTAAAACAACACAATCATGTTTATTCTGAATCTGCATGAACTAAACTACATGGTTGTGATGTTTCATTTATAAATTAAAAGTGTGCGTTATTACATCTTAATGCCGTTACATGGCTACGGTTTTAAATTGAGTTTAGGTCTAAAACGGCAATTTTTTTTTAAATAACTTATTTTTAAAATATATTAATATGTTTATTATGGTAACAAATTTGTATATATTCTAGTCTTTACGAGTTTTACAAGTTAAGGTGTGAGCATGATCTGAGAAGAAGACCCTCATCAGTGTGTGGATTAACATACTGACGAGTGTATTACACATCCGATAACTTATTTGTTTTTAGTGTTTCACATTCAGAGTGTGCAAAAAATTTAATCTTATAAAACAATTTTGTGTATGATTTTGTATCCAACAGACGAGTATAATACATAATAAAAACATATTTCTTAATTCCGTTGTGCATGTCGTTTTAGACTATGTATTAAAACACTTGTACGTACCTCGTGTGTCTCGGTTTATCTGATATAATGATTACTTTTAATACCATATTCAAATGAAATTAGTATAAATAATTCATATCAACTAATTATTCAAAGTTATTTGCTCAGTTAAATAAGAGTTTTAAACATGCTGATCATTTTAACTAATTTATACTAACTCGGTGAATTAGATTTGTAAGGCTCATCATCCATGGTGATATTAATATTTAATTACTGATATGGAGGGGCAGGTCATTATTGATAATTAGTAATTACTGATTAGTCATGGATTCAAGTTTCGTTCAATTAAAGTAATTTTCTCTTTTCTAAAAATGTTGCTTTAGATTTCTCTAACATGTTCTATTTGTACATAAAACAACCATAATTTTCTATGATTTCTCCATCATATTGAATTCATACAAAAAAGCAACCATACTTCTCTATATATGATAAAGTACTGTGTAGATAGAGAAATGAAATTAAAAATGCACACTGTTTAATTTCTCTATGTTCCTCTGTCTATATTGCATTTTATTTGTCCGTTTTGGATCGTATTTTTAACAAAAAATGGTGGATACATGTTCATTTATATATGAAAATGTGCCTTACAAATCTGATGTGCCTTAGAAAACCCAAGTTTTTTAAGGCACATCATAGCAATTCTACGTTTCCCATTAGTATATATGGTTATTGACATATAGAGTGGTTAAGGTCAAAATGAAATAATTAATTTATCTGTTGATATCACGATATACTACACGAAGGTAGAAGTATACGACGAGCAATAGAAGCACTGGAATAGTAGAACTTAAAAACTGAATTTGAATTTACTTACAACAATGGGATGCACAATATGACAGGTATGTCTGCGGAGCGTGAAAGTCAGATGAAATTCAGGTCCTCTGTTTAAAAACTTTAATAACTCGTCATATTGCATTATGCTTGCATTATTTCTCTTATAACTAATATACTGATTATAACTGCATGTAAGCAAATTAAACACATTGATAAAAATGTGTATATTGCCACATTAATAAAAGAAAACATCAGTTGGCTAGTCACAATTTTGATATTTATTACCTAATTTAGACCACTGAAGATTTGTCAAAATAGGTTGAGTTATTTCCAGAAAATAAATAATTAACTTTTATTTCATGGGACGAACATAAGAAGTACGAAGAATGTCAGGTAAAAGTAGATTTCTTGTTATAGGACTAACCTCGCTAAAACCTTACGTAATATATAAAGACAGTGAAAACTCAATGCTGCATTTCCCCTGCAAACAGGATTAAAGCTTTCCTTACTAACTTTCCTCCTTATTACTTACTCTTTAGCTTATTTCCTCTAGAAACTAGCAAACTTCATTTTAACAGTTTAGACTTTCCTGGCATATTCCTCCGAAAGAAGATAGATATTCCTCGACACCGATTTTACTCACTAATTCTCCAAAGAAAACTCTCTCTCTTCTCACACACTCTCTCTCTCCCTCTATATATATATATATATGTCCTATTAAAAAGTATGCCAATATTCATTTTTGTTTGTTTTCTATTTAATTTCTCAAGTTTTCTGAACTTGGTTTTCAACACATCATTTGAAGATTTAGTGTTCAATTTACCTGATGTGTTGAAAACCAAGTTCAGAAAACTTGAAAATTAAATAGAAAACGAACAAAAAAGAAAATTGGCATACTTTTTAAGAGAACATGTCTAAATGAAGGTCTGCTCCCAAAATATACTAATATATATATATATTTGTATAAACTGGCAGCAGGTCTTCATCTAAGCATGTATTGTTAAATACCAGAGTAGATTTTGCGTTTATAATATTTGATCTATTAAATTTAATTAGAGATGATTTAATATTTCTTAACAACATCGATTTTCCTTAGTAAATTTAGCTACTGTCCAATCAATATGATGATTTACATAGTTTATATGTAAGAAGAAGGCGCTACTTTTTTCCTGTCTACTTACGTTGTATTGGTGTTGTTTTACACCTGTCTTTAATGATTTACCAGTTTGACCAATATAAATTTTATGGCAATTTTTGCACGGAATTTTATAAATACCACTGAACTCCAATTCCCTGGGAGATTTTTTTATTAGCATATTGCCCACTTTATTACACTATATTAAAATCAAGTTGTTTGGCCAGTCCAGGAAGGGAGTCCAATGAGTCATAATACTTTAAAATTATGGAATTTGACAATGAAAGGGTCACTGTTGAAGTATTACAGAAAGTTTTTTTTAGCACTTTTCAAAACTAAATCGATATAAGAGGAGGGATATTATAATGATAGGGCAATTGACCTAATGTTGTTAATCTCATCATTAAGGAATTCAGGAGAGCACACTCTTAACGCACTCAAAAACATATTTCTAAAAACAGATATTTTAACATTTTTTGGATGGGAAAAATAAAAGTGAACATACACAAGTACATTCGTAGGTTTTCTATATACACTAAAGTGTAACTCTTTAGGTAATCTATGGATCAGGAAATCTAATAAGGGGAAATTACCATTTACTTCTTCTTCCATTGTGAACTGGATTATCGGCATTAATGACTTTAATTTTATTAGAAAAGCATCTTTATTTATAGAATTAGAACAGATTCGTAGTATATCGTCAACATATCTATACCATTTAACATAGACACAAAATACTCAGTCGTGTTTAACAAAGCATGCATATTCGAAGAATTGCTACAAAAATATACTAATAATCGTATAGCTTGGTTATTGTATATATTATTAGTTTAATCTAATAATATACTAATACTAGTAGCATGTTGTAAATGTCCAATCTACTAGATAATGGCAGCCTGAGAGCTATTAATTGATAGCAAAGTAAAACTCCTCTCCTAAACAGGTATAACGCTACCTGTCTTTACTAGTATCTCTTTCACTAAAACCTTTTTTTTATTGTTTTTATCATTTATTACTAAATTACTTCATTTTTATTCCTTAATTATTTCTTTATATCATTTAATTACTTTCTTTATTTAATATTATTATTTGTATTCTCAGTTTTATTTTATCGTAGCTTGGTCCATAACTTAAATTTTTGTATCAATTCCTCTGTCCATCCCTAAATATTTTCTTTTATTTATTTATTATTTTGTCATATTTCCTAATTTAATTAACTATATATTGATTCCTGTCTACCTAATTCTCTGTGACCCTGCGCGTATGCGGCAACATTGTTGTTCTCCAATCATCTCTGTATCAGTGCGCTTGGTTTCCCTCTCTTATCTCTCCTGAAGACAGTCCATACTGAAAGTTATATATATATATATTATATATATATATATATATATATATTATGTTATATATATATATATTACAAAATTTATGTAATAAAATGTTTGTTCATATGGGTAGTGTATTTGTTTTACAATGTATTAACATTTAAAATGTTTATCTCATCTTGAAAAAAGCAGACACATAAACAATCGCCAAATAGATTATAATGATAATACATTTTTAAAAAACCATTCTTTTATATATAATATTATATTATATTCATATATATATATAATATTATATTCATATATAAATGAAAGTATTTTAAGCTATAATAAAATCATTTCTTCAGTACAAGAAATTTGTTCAAATAAAGATGCCTTAAAGAATACGTAGGTTTGGAACGTTTGTAAAATACTTGAAATGTTTATAAGAATATTGGAATACATTTGGTGAGTTATAGTTTAGTGAAGTCATTGTTAATGGAATTCGCAGGTTTAATTGCCTAGTGTTTATTATAGCTGCAATGGAGGTGTAATTACATGTTGTAAATGTCCAATCTATTAGACAATGGCAGCCTCAGAGCTATTAATTGATAGCAAAGTAAACCTGTCCTCTTCTAAATGGCTATAACGCTATCTGTCTTCGCTAGTGTCTCTTACACCAAAACGTTTTTTTCTATAATAACGTCCTTTTTATAGAATATTTTCCCCCAAAGCATCGCCTTGGAGACATTAGCGCTAAGCGCAGTCAGTTCAGTCCTAATCTATGTTTGTTTATATGATATATCAGGAACTTATATATTCATGGAAATCTTCCTCTCCTTTAAGAAGTTTATCATTTCTTTAAGTTTTCCTCTTTTTAGTGCTAATATCAGGTCGGGGGGTGCTCCTGATTTCTGTTGTGACCTTTGATGTAACGAGAACTCCACCACAATGTGCTGTACTGTTGATGGAACTTGGCAGTAGTTGCAAATTAATCTGCCATCCCCCGTAACAATGAAGCCGTAACCATTTAATTCTTATAAAAGAATTAATGCATCTTTTTGCATGTAGCATTTTTCAATTTGTATCAATTATAAGAAATATGAAGTCATGGGTCAATTTGATACTAAATTACTTATTAAACTTAGAGTCTGATTTTCATCGGATTTGTGCACTCTGAGACCATTCCTGTCATATTGTGTATACCATTGTTGTTTCTGAATTTAACATCAGATTTAAGTTCATGAATAAAGTTTATAATTGTCCTTGAGAAGTATCCCTCACTTCTATTGGTTTAGGTATGGTTTGGTAGGTTTAGGTACCAAAAACGTTTATCTTCTTCTTCAAGGTGACTGTTACAAATTGAGATTATACTCGTATACGCTCAAAGGTTTCCGCATTTCTTAGATAGGGACTACATACATTGTTTTTATGAAATTAATTACAGCTTGCATTAGAAATAGCTAAGAAGACATGTACGAATAGATATTCTACACATATTTGTAAATTTTTTATGTCTATATCTTTGGCAATTCAAGATTTTTTTTCCGTCAGGAAGATATAAGGACCATTTTAGTTACATTTATAGCCATTCACTATTCTGCATATTCTGAATGACAGTACCATCAGTAAAACTAAATGTAAAATTAAAATATCAAAATTGATAATTATTTCGATAATTTATTTTCGATATTATTTCGCCAAATATAAATGTAACTTCTAAAGCTTTTGGTAAAAGTGATATCAGTTTATTTATTTCTCTATTTAATAACATTACCCATTTGCCCTTTAATAAGAAGGTAGTTGGATAACAATAAAATGAAGCATGTTTTCCATTCTGAGAATGTTAGTATTGATTTTGTTCTTAAAAAGATCTGATCAATAAACTAATGGCGCTCTAAAACATTTTTAAATTAAGAAGTTAGCATTTTTAATTAGTAATAAAGATTTAAATTAGGACTTCAGAATGTGTTTTCATGTATTAGAAATTAATTTCAATGAATCCATTAATTTGAATTAATTGAAAGCACTGAATAAATTATTTATCCATTTTGATAGCATGAATATCATTTTACTATTATTCGAATGAAATTATATAAATAATATTTCTTATTTTTTTTTAATTTGGACTGTCATATTCACAACTTACTGATTTGTTATAAGTCAGCCATTAATTTGTGTTTTTTTCTCTCTCTTTTAAAAGCAAATTGAACTCTGTTCTGTGAACCACAATTTTTTTCTTTGATAAATTAGTTTTAATATTTGCAAACATAAATCAATGATGCCTTGTTTATTGAATATTTCGATTAAAGGATTAAATAAAATACTTTGACTTTTCAGTTTTCGACTGGTAGTTTTGAGCAAGACTACAGATTGTTGCTTTGTAGTTCTTATCTTGTAGTCGGGGAGTTTTACTATGAAGAATTGCTGAAACTCGAAAAAAATCAACTATTAACTATTCTAAAAGACTGCGGTGAGTTGGTCACGAAGCAGAGCACTAATCACCGACGTCAATATTTATTGGCATTCAAGGCTACAATACATAAACAATAAATATCAAAATATTATATTTAACAAAATAGTAAAATATAAACAGTATTTAACATAATTACAAATATCTTGAATTTGAGTTGGCTACTTTAAAATAAGATGGAATTCAACTAATGGTTGACGACAATAGTTAACAATGCTAACACATAATACTATGTGTTATTAGAGACTCCACAGACTTGAAAAGTCAATAAATATTGACGTTAAGTCATGAAACTTCACAAGTTCTTCTTCTTTCTGACCCAAAGTTTAAGCAAGACTACAAGTTGTTGCTTCGAACTTCCTGTATTGTAGTCGGGGAGTTTTTCTATGAAGATTTTCTGAAGCTCGAGAAACTGATTATTGTTTGCTTCGTGACCAACTCTCCACAATCTTTTAGAATAATTACTAAACTACGTGATGCTACAACTTATTACAATTAATAAGTGTAACACTTATTTACTTGTGTTAATTTTCCGTTATATTTGCCCTATTTATTTTTAATAATATTATTATTACATTTATTTATTATCTTGCTTTATGTTTTTCATTTATATATATTTTCTCTTATTATGAAAGGCTATGAAATACGTTATCAGAAATCAGTAGCGAAATATCGAACATCTAGGTTTAAGTGAATGACGCGTCTATTATTCATGTCTTTGGATAATTGCTACCCTTGTCGTATGAGGACCTGTCCTCCTTTATGCCTATTCACTCCGTTATTAATCACAAGGCGTGCTTCACTTCAAGCTGCATTTCTTACAAACTAAATGTCAGAGGTCATTGGGTCGATATTCTTAAACCTTTGCAATGAAATCGTTTAAATAGCTCTGGATTTTGAAAAGATTTTATCTAAACACTATTTTAAGTCATTGTTAAAATGTTTTCAGTGAAAACTTTTTTTCTTTCCTATTTATTTTACTTTAATGAGTTTTATTTTCATTAAAACAAAAAGAAAGCAATTTGTGCTGACGTAAATTAAACTAAAAAAAAAACTTTAACTAAAATAAACGATTTCAATAATGTGTTTTTTTTACAAAATCAATCCATTTGAAAAAAAAACTTTCAGTAAAATAAACGATTTCAATAATGTTTTTTTTTACAAAATCAATCTATTTGAAAAAATAAATGTTTTAGGAACACAAAAATCTATTCAATATTGTTTATTAAAGAAAGGTAACATTTTTTTCGCATTTTATCTTGTTAATATGATATTTAATCATATTAGGTTACTAAAGAAGTTTCCACGTAAATAAGTTACTATAAAAGCAAAGACTTAAAAAGAAAACAATGTTCCTTGTCTGGAATTATCTGTTATTCACAAAAAAAATTCTTCACTTTTTGTATTCCTGATAAAGAGATGTAACTGTTGGAAAACACTGATTATTGTAAAATTATCGGGCATGTTTTTACACACCGTATTTATTCAAGTATAAAGCATGCACATGTATCACGCGGAACCCTTAGTTTTTCTTAAAAATCTTTATAAAATTGTCTTTTACATTTTTTCGGCTTAGACCAATCATTGTGAGTGACACTTACTTTTTAAACATAACCTTCCATGATAAATCATTATACGTATAAGCTACCGTAGTATAGTATATACGTATACGTATATACGTAGTATACGTATAAGATAGACCTGAAGAAGAACAATAGGTACTCGAAACATGTTGTTTTGTTATTAAAACTGGTTTATGTAACGACTCGTAAGATAATTTCCAATCATGAATAAATATCACCTTGTGACTGTTCGTATTTATATATATATATCTATATGCAGTATATTTAAACGTAATTAATATTTTGCATAATTATTTTTTTGAGTTATCGAATTTAGATATCCAATTTCGTTTTAAATAATGAGATATTTAGAATATCTTACTTTATATTTATTTAATATATTTTATTTTATACACTATTGAACAGTGTGGCAGTGCCACAATACCTAACATTAGCGCTAAGACCAAGGGACCTCGAGAAGTTATGAAGTCGGTAACTTCTCGTTATTAAGTCGCTTTCTTAATCAAGGTATCTACGGGTTTGGGTTTTAACACGTATAAAAATATTGATGTGAACTTTTGAGAAAGTTTATTTGTATTTGTTATGTCAGAATATATATATATATTCTTCTCGTAATAAAAAGTTTATTAAAAAATATATTGTTATTAAAAAATCACCATTTTTCATTACAGTAAAGTGACTTATGCCTTTTTTCAAAATAAACGGCTCATATAAGCTTTATGTAACATTAATTTCATTGAAAAATGTCTCCATGGTGATGTGCTAATTAAAAGAAAAGATATATATATATCAATGATCAAACCACAATAAGAAAATGGGAAAACAATACTAAGATCTTTCAACCGTAACAAGGGGTCTTCGTCAGAGTCAAAAAATCCAGTTGGGTTTTTGACTCTGACGAAGATCGCTTGATACGGTTGAAAGATCTTAGTCTTGTTTTCCCATTTTCTTATTGTGGTTTGATCATTGATTGTTATGTAACATATTTATGTGAAATCTTTTTATATATATATATATTCGTAAATTTTGGTAGCAGTCCTTCCTTGATACACACATTATTGAAAATGACACCAAATTTAGCTGATACCTGTTTCTTAACAAGTTTCTCAATTTTTCTAAATAACAGATTAACGCCCAACTATTCTTAAACTTTATGGAAAACAACCCCCCTTCTACCTTCTCTGTGTATATAATAAACCAGGTTTTCACATTAGATCTTATTCACGTCCTGATGATGAATGTTGATCATTCGAAACATGTCGACCATAGGAGATGTACTTTATTGTGTAGACGAAATAACGAGAGTGTTATTTAGAAAAGTTAAGATACTTGTTAAGAAACAGGTCTCAGCTAAATTTGGTGTCATTTTCAATAATGTATATATATATATATATATATATATATATATACTTTATTTATTTTTGCGTTATGAGTAAAACGTTCTGTGAGTGTTGTTTATTTATTTTTCCTGGCGAGTCGTTGTGAGACTTGGTCAACCAGCACTTATCTTATTTTACTTATTTTAAATACATTCACAATGTTTGACTCACAGAGGTTAGTAAAGATCTTATTTATTAATATATTAATCCGTCTTACTTCGTAAACAGTAGTTGTGGTCGTCCGATCGGTTTGCACATTGTGCATCTTTCTAGTCTTATTAAAAAGATAAGAAGTGCACTTTAGTACAGTCGGACAACTACAGTACTATTAACGAGGTCAAACCGATATGTCATAGAGTTATATTTACAAGATCATATATGTCATATAATTATATACATGTGGTGATACATGTCATATAATTATATATACGAGGTAATACGTGTCTTATAATTATATTTAGGAAGTAATATATCACATATAGTTATATTTACATATTTCAAATATATGTAATATAATTATATTTATGAGGTTATATTACATAAAATACATTTCATATAATTTTATTTACGATGTAATAAATGCCATATAATTGTGTTTACGAGGATATATATATGTCATGTAATTATGTGACATATTATCAAGAATATTTTAATTTTTAAACACGATTGTTTGTTCAATAACTTCATTATTTTAAAATGCAATTTTGACTCACATCTAAATAAATAAAACAAAAATAATCCAAACTAACCATTGAAATTTAGAATTACTAACAAACGAATTATTGGTTACAGGACGCTATTTGCTGAAATACTATGTCATAAAAAATAAAAGTCCTATATTGACTTAATGAAATTTCTGAGACCTAACTTTGCAAAAGAAATGTTCATGAAAAGCAAAGAAGAAATAATTAGAAAATATAAGGGTAAGTCGAAAAGAGGGCAAATTTAAGGTTCACATAAATTGTTAAGGATTAACTCGACCTGCCATAAACTATAGTTAAAAGTGTCTGGCCTAGATTTACGAGATCTCGTTTCTTTTATTGTAAATATTTCAAAAGGGAAAAACAGTTTTGAACTGGATAGGTTTTTTTGAACACAATCTATTAATTAATTCAAAGAATCTTTATTGAACAACATAGTTACAACATAGTAAGTTACAACATAAGTGCAACATAGTATCCTGATCGTTCATGAATAGTTGTTGGGGTTTTTGAGAGTTTAACCCATTGTATTTTTTGTAATTTCAATTCTTTCAAACTCAATACTTCCATCAAGTTTTATACACAGCTAAACTTATAATATTGTAATTGTCGACCTTGAGAAAATCCATATTAGAAATCATATTACATTACTTTAAAAAAAAAATTATTTTTTCACAAATACTGAATTTTTACTCAAACAGATATTTGGACATAGCGGATAAAGCATACGTTTCATGTGTTTTAATCTTAATATCTAAATATTAAAGCTGATTAAACTATTCTGAATTATAGAGAAAGTAATCATTTTCTATTTTAAATTCGTAGAATGTTGGCTTTTTTTAAAAAAAAAATTAAACTGACGTAATTTTTAATATTTTTCTTTGATGTAGTTCATGTGTATTGATGCAACAACACAATGGAGTGAGGTGTGATCTAGTGGTTTGCATGCTTAAACTTGTGACTACTATCTACCAAATACTCTAAATTTTTAATGTGAGTATTTTCAAAATCTTGTTTCTTAATAACTGACTGCTTAAGTGCAGGTCGATGTGATAGTTTAATCATCATAGTGTTTTTGAGACTGACTGTCCCGCTTTGACTCCATCTAACATGCCTCCCAAATTGATGCAGAGTTGAATCTGTACTGGTCAGCGCGTCACTCAATGGCCTAACAGTTTCAGGACGTGCTCAGATTAACTAACCTCCTGCGTGAATAAATCCAGAGCCATGTGGGCATCGAACTCCGGATTTACCATTCCAGAGGCGAAAACGTTGCCTCTAAATATTGGTTTTTCTCTTTGGACATAAATTTATGCAGTATTAAAACCTTGATATTTTGTTTTGGGATTGTCTGTCACATGTGACTTTGGTCATCCAACTATATATTTCTGTTAGTAATGGAAACCACTAGCAATCTGCAAGGTTCAGGGAACGTATCTACCTATTCATTGTAAACCAAAGAATTAGCTTTTTTTTAAATAATATATATTATTTGACTATTTAGTATTATTAAGTAAATATTATTTTTGTACCAACGCATTTTGTTGAGGGCCTCTAGCTTAGCTGCATCGGAAAGGATATTGACTAAGGTAATGAGCTATCAGACCTCAAGTGAAAAGCCAAAGTGTGGCACCCGTCGAAAGAGTCTTGAAAGACAGCTCTAATTGTTTCGTGACCTCTGGAAGGCTATCGACTTGAGAGGATATTGACAAGCACTATAGCACGAGAGAACCACTTCATTCCTCTTGCCTTGTTTACTACTTCATCTCTCTCCCATTATCCCTTGTCATAATACATTGACTATAATGTTTTATTATTTACTTCTACCTAGTATGCCCAACATAATCAATCATTACATATTATTAATACAGTAAATGATTACTTTCTAACAAAAAAAAGTGTACTTTACTTTTTTTTTAGAATTGTGTTGTACGATAACAAGTTTCATTAAGAAGTACAAACCATTTAAAATCTTTATGGCATTTCATTAATTATGTCGAATTTAATTAAGTCTCCTTGATATTTCTTAACAATATCAATATTTAATACGTATTCATTTAAACGTTTGCCCAACTTAAATCAACCTATTCATTATATATGAAAGGATAAAGCATTCGATTGAAATACTCTGGAGATTTCATCGTCACTATGACCTTTATTATTAAAGTATGAAAGATATCAAAATTGAAGAGAAATAAAGAATCAAATATTTGATACGTTTCTCCTTTATAAACATTTATACGTAATCCTTTTTATTACTGAAAAATCAAAAAGGTCAAATTGAAGTGAATAATAAGCATTCAATAGGTTTTTGTGTATGGTTTATCTCGTTTATTACTAAAATATAAAATATCTCAAAATCGATGAAGACTAGAGAATCAATCTTTTGTTAAGTATTGATTTCACTGTAGAAAAAAGTCTTTTTATAAAAAAATCCATTGTATTTTTAATGCAGAATTTACTGCACTACAGCATAGTAGTTTTATTACAATAAATATCGACCTTACATGTAATTATTACGGAAAAGGTCGATATCAGTAGAGTAGTGTAATATGACTATAAAGGAAGTTTCATCTTCCCGCACACATGATTTGAAATAATGTCAGAGATCTTGAATGTTTAAGAATTCTGGGGCACATTGTTGAGCGACTTATATCTGTATACTTACTCTTTATTCCTATTGACAGAGATATGGATATATATATATGTATATATATATATAATCAATGATCAAACCACAATCTTAGTCTTGTTTTCCCATTTCTTATTGTGGTTTGATCATTGATTGTTGTTTCACGTGTTTATGTGAAATCTTTTTATATATATATATATATATATATATATATATATATATAGACTTAATATTTTGACGGGGTTTGCGGGTCTTTTCAGTTTCTTCAGACACATCCCCAGGCTGATCCTTATCTATACTGATGAGTAAGCTGTTGAGTTGGCTACTTTTCCTCCATTCCAGAAGGTGGTACAGGTTGAACCATGTTAATCCGACAGCACGGGACCTTAGACTTGCCAGATGAAGGAAAATTCCGAACTTTAGGTGATCTCCAAAACACCCTTACAGAAATGTATTCACTCTGCAATATGCAGTACAAGTGTAGCTGTAACATTGTTTTGGAATATGATAGTTGAATTACATGAAAATATACATACAATATTATATAGAAAAACACGTTAAAGAGCAATTATGGATTTATTTTTACAGCTAGACAAACAAATAAATTGTAAAGAACATAATCTGGAATACATCATGATCAATAAGTAAATTATATATAACATAAAATAGTTACAGTACTGTACCTGTGCCTGTGCAACAATGATGTTCACTTGGAAGTAAGAAAAATATAAAATTAAGACGAGAAAAAACAAAATTAACGTGCACAGGATATGTAGTAAAACTACAGACTTAAAAAATGCTGATATTCAAACCAAATTAAAAGTAAAGAAAGTAACTACAGTAAATGGAAAATAAAACAATAAAATATATGTATGACACACTTACGCCACTATCATGGCTTGGGTTCCCAGCACAGGTACTGTAACTCCAAGTTACATTACAAACAAAAATATTGCCGGATTACTGATGGTGCAGATGAAATAATACTGGATAAGGAGGGTCAACTTAGCGAAGTAGCGATAAGCAAAGCACCCAACGTGATATTTTCCCAAGGCATTACAAAGGACTGGTTTTTCTATCAGAGTCGAATGCTGCAATGTAAGACTCCCCTGAAACACAAGGAATAAAATACGTCTGAATACCAGATAAGACTACTCAACCTACCAACAGTTACAGAAATAGGACCAACAGTCCACTGCCTCCTGAACACTGCAATATCTACGGTGATGAAGGGCTGACAGTCTTCTACCCCTTGCTTACTTCACATATTTCAAACACTGTAAGTTCCTATTAGATATCGAGTACCATTAAAATAGTCTTTTAGTGTCTTCTGGAAGAGTGTTGCTGTTGCAAATAGGTGGAAACTAGAATTTCTACAATGGTCGTCCCCTACAACCTGCCAGAGCTATATGACCGTGGCCACTGTCAGGATGACTGCAGACCATGGCCACCTCCACAGCCACGTCTACAGGTTAGGCATTACTGACACACCCATCAGGAAGTTAAAGTACACACCCCGATTTAATCAGGAGGAAGAGGGAAACGCTGACCACCTTTTCAGGCACTGGGGACGGACACAGGAGATGACACACGAGCCACCGTTAACTTAGACGGCACGGAGTCAAACGCTTGCAAACAAGGACGGGGGTTAGCTGGATAAATGAATTTTATTCAAACATAGTTCTCTTCTTTACCTATAGTAACATAAGTTTGAAATAAAATTAAAAAAAGAAAACAGACTACTTTAATAGGTTAGCCTAAGTATAACAAATGTTTTAATTCATCCTGAACTTTAAATTACGCTTTTAAAATCCAAATTTTTTTAATATAATTTTGAAGAAAAGCATGATAAATTAAAAATTACCTCGAGATAGAATCGTAAATTTTAATTTGAAGGAAGTTTACTTAAAGTATCACTCACTCAACTAATTAAGCAGCTGCAAAGTTTGTTTAAGGGTGAGAACAGGCTTTGCTCTTAGTTATTATCCTAATTAAATATGAGTCATTTGTGTGTTAAACAAATTTAAGTAAACTAATGACTAAAATTTGCATGAATTTAAATTACTTTATTTGGATCTATTACAATAACCATTGTGGTGGTTGTATAACACTGGTGCTTATGAAATACAATTGTTGGTTGAAACAATGCAGTGTACACTATGAAGCACATACATGATAAAACAAACAAAAATGTTGCCTATATTTTATACAGTTTTGCTATTCATTAATAGCAAGAACTTGAAAGGACTAATATCCAGAAAAGGATGTTTGGGGAAACAAAGGAGTACAGTAAGAAAGAGTAAAAAAACTATCCGCTAGCTGTCAACCCTCTTAGAAGAGGCTATTGCCCTTGTAACGAAAGTATCAAGTTTGAAGAGACCGTTTATAATATTTGATCTATTAAATTTAATTGAGACGATTCAATAATATTTCTTAACAACATTGATTTTTTCTTTTTGTGGTTTGATCATTGATTGTTATTTCACGTGTTTATGTGAAATCTTTTTATATATAAATACATACAAAATTAAACTTTATCAGGACCGGCCAGTTTTTCAGGCTCAAATTAAACTCTCATTGCCAATTTCGATTTCTATACGTTTCGGTTTTTATTTAAAACCTTTTTCATAGGCTGAAGTATACAATTTTGAAACAGAAAAAACTAAGTGTTACATTAAAGATTATTATTCAAAGAAAAATATTATCTGGATTTTAACAACTGCTTAGTTTGAATGAACTCGTGACACTGAACTGAAAAACAAGCAAGACAACCAAAAATTGACTAAAACAATTATGCACCGATCAACAATGTTTAACTTAACACGCCTGAATAAATACTATGTAAATTTGAAATGTCACTTCTATAATTAACACATGACTGGTCCTTTCTAATATATAACATTTCCAGAGTTTTCCTTCTCTGTTCATCCATTTCTCTGGCTATTATTTTTATTTCATTAAAATCAAAATTATGGCCTTCATTAATATTATGTGCTGCTGATGCAGTTGCCCTAAGCGGTTGCCTCGGTTCGCCCTAGCTAAGGGACAGGCCTGTTGGCATTGATAGTTTGACTTGAGAACTGACTAATTCTTAATAAACATTTTAATTCTGGTTGTATTAAATACTGTTAGCAAGTAGACGAATATGTTTGTGCTGTGGTGGCAACTTTTTATTACAACCACAAAGACATGGATTTGGGCGACAATATTTTCAGTTCGTGATGCATCAGTGATAAATGTGACGTGGCATGTGGTGTGTGTTGCAGACGGATGAGGACGAGAGCGACTGCAGCAGAGGCAGCGCCGTGCTGGGAGGCTCGACGAGGTTCCGAGATGGCAAGCGACACATCGACTTTGTACTCGTCTACGAGACGGCGGCCCCGGCTCCCAGAAGGGCTTCCCTGGTCGCCTCGGCTAACCATGCAGCCATTGTGACAGCGCCCTCCGGCCAGGACAAGAAGGTCATCAAACACGACTCTTGGAGGAAACGCTTCATGGCCAATCTCCGTGACTCGGGGCTCGAAATGGAGCAGGTTTATTTCATTTTTATTTCTTACTTCTTCTCTATTGTAACAGTTTCAGTTATTTGTTAATTAGCGTGTAAAGCATGTAACGTCATGATATTAGATAAGATAATATGACGTTTTGTTGAATCGAAGTGAACTTTCTAGAAAATCGTATATGGACGCAAACCATAATTTATTTATTTGCATATAAATGAAAATTCTTTTACAATACAAAATCTTTTGTTAATTTAGTTTAATACTAATTAATGTATGCTAAAATAATAAACACCAATTACAAATAACAGTATGACAATGTTAATTAAATGAAACATGATAGAGTTAGTGGTAGTTAGGTAAAATTTAACATTATGTTGGGTAACTGTACTAAATATTTGATTATTTTTTGAAATTTTCTTCTGCCACAATTAAGAAAACCCTCACTGCTATGTAGAATATTACACTTTTCAGCATATCAGGAAGTTAAGATGAAAACAATAATTATTTTTATGAAATATAGAATAATTTGGTTGTTTTTAAACTATATGGTGGGATGTGGAAATGTATTTGGGGAATGAAGTAAGGAAAATCAAATAAGAAATATAATAATTTATACATATGAATAGGATGTTTTAATAGGTTCTACGAGAAAGGAGATCAGGAATATTAAATTAGGCACATGCAAGAGGATATTAGAATGAATTTGAATGATAACTCGACTTATTGGAAAGCTTCTTAAAGAACTCTATCCTTAAGAGGGAATGGATTCTCTAGATGAAAATCACTTATATTAGGTTGTAGACGTATTGGCTTATTTTGGTTCCTATCCATTAACTGACTCCAAGATATATCGTCTGTGGCACAAGTAACAACACGGAGGGTTGCTCATCTACGCTCTACTAAAGAGTTCAATTATTAAATTTTTTTAAGTTACGTGTACGTGTATGTGTTTTTGTCAATAAATACCACTTTATTCTACAACATCAAATTTATTTAATAATACAGTAGTGTTAAACATATATATGCTTATGTGATAAATATTTACGTTAATTTATACATTTACTAATACAATGACAAAATGAGTTATACTGCCATATTACTAATAGTTAATAATCAGTTGGATTACTCAATTATATAGATTATTGTAAAATATTTAAAGTAATTTAGTCTACTGCTGTTCAAATCTTTCCTGTTAAGTCAAATTCAATTTTATTTATAAACTTAATAAAAGTTCCACGAATGCCATTTAGTAATGACTCCAGTTTTATTGGTGGCCATACTTTACCAGTTGTAGTTATTCGTTGAATTAGTTGATGTCTGCTACTTTCTACTATAGGACAGCTAAATATTAAATGGTCAGTGTCCTGGTTATCTTGTCCACAGAGGCATCTCGAGATAATCATGTTCATTTTATGGATATATTGACTGAATGGTCGGTTATTAACTGGGTGATCTTGTATCCCTGGCTGAAATTGGTTTATATAGTTTATCCCTGGCTATAAACTTATATAGTTTATATTTTGTAGTTTATATTTATTTTACCATCAGTTAGAACGTTTGTGATTAAGTTGTTTTGTTGGGGTTGATTTCGCCATTTCAGTGCCTCTTTTGTTGCTTCAGTATGGCCAGCAATTCTGTCTGATTGTTTCAGCAAACTTTGTGCTGTTTGAAGCCGTTCTCTTTAATTATTGTCTTCACTTTGTGCACCAAATGCAGCTTCGACTCCTGATTTAGTTTTGCTGCTACCCGCAATCATTCGGTAGTAACTTGAGTCATGCTAGGCATCTTTGCATTTCATTTCAGGGTAATTTCCTGATATTATTTATTTATCTCACATAGTTTACAATACAATATTCTATTTGATAATATTTTAAATAGTTGTATTGTTTTGCCTGATGTTAGATCTACTTTTGTAGAGAAGTGGCCAGCTTTTCCTATAATTGACAATAGTGTTTGGGTAGTTATCTTCGTGGTTTTAATAAGCTGCATTGATATGTAAAGTGATCCACAGTTTGAACATGATTTCCAGATCAGGTACAAAAGTTTGAACTGATTATTCTTAGTCTGTGGAGATACTTCTTGAATTTCCCGTGCCTTGTTTAGAATTGTATCGTTTGTCTCTGAATTGGTAGTTTTTCAATTCTAATCTGTATTCATTGTGTTTATGTGTATATTTGATTGAGTAGTTGTTAGAAAGCTACACCTCTGACACTGCTTTCTCAAAAGAATGTTGTATCTTCGTAATGACTCTACATTGGGAATCGTAAATTTTACCTTACCCTAGTATAATTGGACTAGAGATCTTTAATGAGTACCTGACATGGGACACGCTCAGGACCAACGGCCTCTCCAAAGACGATAAGCACATATTTTTCAGCTTCCGGGTGAATAAATCAAGGACCAGAGTGAGCATGAAAAATGAATCTGCAAGTCTAGATGGGAGCACGCAACCGCTGGGCTACCCTGGACCCTAGAGTCAATCAACTAGGTTACTCAATACATGGGTTTCCAATTGATTGCTCGGTTAAGAGCATTGGGCGTGGTTGATGCTTGACTACATCACCTGTTGTTGGCGACCCAAGTAATATTGGTCACCCATGCTTTATGGGTACCAAACCATACTTTCACCCCTTGCAGAAGTATAACAGCTTATCACTTTGGCGTTGGATGAACAAAATAATTAACAAGGAATCATTAAAGCTATTTTAAAATGTCAGGCTTTAAACTTGATTTAATTAACGTTCGGACAGAAACTGTTTTTAATTACTTATAAGGCATTTATCAAATAAAATAATACCTTCAAGAAATATTGTGATTTTCTCAGCAAAATTATTATCATTATTAAATACACTTACTTATCATTGCCTTTTTTCCTTTTAAATGTTAAACTATGTTTTAGAAATTTAGGGTAACACGTAGGGAAGTTTTTGTCATCTACAAGATCTTGATTTTGTAATGCCTTATCTGCCTATACGCAGGTTAAGCGAAAATTGGTTTCCTTTAAATAACTAAATTAGTATAATAGAATATAAACTGTCTTAGACCACATACTATATTAATAATATACATTTAAGGAGGTTTTAATATTACATATTCAATCTTCAATTCCTTCAGTTAGAACTATCATTCATTATCTCTAAGCAGTCTCTAGGGAAAGCAAACACATCTCTATAACTTGTATTGGCCAAAGTGACGTGGCCCTATTAATTTATGTTCTCTCTTTGTTGAGGAGGTTCAGTATCAGTCTTTGATAACTCGGTCAGTCCGTCTATCTTATTTTATCTAGACTTATCTTAACCAGTCTTACCCATTTAGGTCAGTCAGGTTTGTTACCGACGGACAGTCCAGTTTTTATGAAAATATTCAAAAAATAATAAAGTAATAAAAAAAATAAAGATATTTTCTGTATTAGATTAAAATAACTGTGAACAAGAGAAGACTTGAATTTTTTTTTTTAAAAAAAAGGCAAATTTTGGAGAGTATGTTTAGTAATTGTGTTAATAAATACGATAAATGTACTAATTTTCAAGGACGAGATGTTATGATTAGTTGAATCCAAGACGAATATGCAAGAATTAGAGCTTTAGGCAGTCATATTGTGAATTATGTAATTACTTTTAAATGTCACATACATTAATAATTTTTAATTTATTCAATGTTTATGAACTCAATATGTTTTGTTGAATTCACACAAAATGTCAAATAGAAACAGAATTGATCTTTCAGAAATTAAGACAAACATGTCAAAGGGAGAGGTAAAAAAGATCATAACCTAGGAAAATATACGGTAAATATGCGGAAAATGAAATCCATACAAGATGGAGGTTTATTCTGCGGTTTGGCTGGAACTAATTATGGTGTCTTTCCTTAGAGCTGGCTCCATTTAGTGGAGCACCATGAGACTGCTTGTAATTCTGGTTTATGTTTGGGAGAATTCAATAAGATGATGAATTAAAGAGGTCAAAACTAGTTTTAATACAGAATTCATTGTGGGACATTGAGACGCAAAGTTAGAACGTGAATTGACGGTTTCCTATCAACAGAAGATAATCATTCCAAAGCGGTCAGTGAAATCAAGTTCTCATAGAAATTGATTCCTTGACTTTCTGTCTGTGTTACTATTTTGACACAAGTTTAATACATTGATGCCTGTATATTTCATATAGAGAGTAAATGAAGGCAGTAATATGTGGGATTTGGAAAATCTTGCGCAAGTCATTCAGAAGAGGACATAAGTTGTCAGTCCCGAGCCTGTACACTGTCCGGTACTCAGTTATGATCTCTGACTAATAAACATAGGTGGGTAGTGTGCGAATCCTAATGTTGTGTAGGTGAGTTTATCCACGCGTGTATCTGCACGTTGTGTGAGTGACAAGAGTAACAGATCCCCTATATTTATGATCAGGTAAACATTGGTAAGGCTTCTGGCGGCCTCTTAGACCAGATTTTTTTTATATCCATTCTCTGAAATACACTTCTTAAACTAGAATAATGATTTTAAAATCTCAATCATAAAGAAAATGTAACAGTAAGAATGGTACTATTGCTACTTAGAGAACATTCATATATTACTGGTAGGCTTTATATACTTCTACTACCACTGAAATTTTCTGTTTTCATGCATAGGGTAGTCATTCTTATGTTATACCTTTGTTTAAACATTTCGTTTTTCCAGCATCCATTCCAATAAAGCTTAACGACAATTGGGCTGTCACAGGATGAAGGTGAAATTTAACCAGGGTTGCCAACTTTTTTTAGCAGAATAGTCGAACACATCAAAAAAAAACTGGAAATAATCTAAACAAAATCCTGAATAATCTTAAAAATAATCTATATTATTATTAAATTTATTATTAAATGAAATAATATTCAACATATTAGATAAATTTGCCTTAAAAATAGAAATCTTTTTGCAAATATCGTCTTCATTGCTTGAAGGTGCTGATGATGTTCCTTGACTAGCGTCACATGATTGATATGCAGCAGGGGTGCCAAAATCTTTTGTGACATTGAAAGTCAAATCATAGTTGAGCTATACTTTTCCACTATTAGGAGTACAGGAAGAGAATTCATTAAGGCACTAATCAAAACTGATAGTAAAAAATTCATTGAAACAATAAACAACAGAGTCATTCACTGGGCCTATTGCTGAACAAATAAGAAAAGAGCTGTCAATATCGAGGAAAAATATAAATATTGAGTGGACCAAAGCCTCTGTGGGGACAGCAGGCAACGAGATGGTAAAAGAAGCAGCTACGGAGGAGGACAAGGTCGTCAGTTATACAGCGGTAACCATATCCTACCTGAAGAAGAAACTGGAATCTGCAACTGAAGAAAAGTGGGAAAAGGAATGAAGTAGCAGCACCAAAGGACTAGAAACAAGTAAATACTTTCCGACTCTAAAGAGAAGGAGTACCTTGACGGCTTACAAATATTACAGACTAACCCAGGAACTGGCCAGATATGGATGAACTGGACATTACTTGAAGAAATTTAATAGTTTTCGAAGTTCAAATCGTTATTTCATATGTTCAGTGTATACCTAGTGCGATATGTGCAGTTAGAAATACGAGTAAACTCCTTCATAACATAGTACTGTAGTGAAGAAAAAACAGGCTGAAAGCTTATCACCGCTGTCCTATGGTAGTCTAGCACACACTTGCCCAGTAAAAATGGCTACTAGAAATAAATTAGATTAGAACTGTACTAGAACGAAACATGTATACGGAAAGGCATTGATTCTGATATAAGATTGCATTAAATGCAATATAATGATTACATTTTGCAATATAATCTAGAAATATCTAAAGAGAGGTCTAGTTGGCTGACCTCTCAACCATAATCTAAATGGGTCAGAAATAATTTAGATTTAGATTTAAATATTCTAATTTGGCAGCCTTGGGTTGAACACCTAGCTTCAGCTAATGCCGATAATCCGATTCTAACATGACTAATGCCGAAGTCTGTAGTCTTTTGAAGTATTTTTCTTATGGACTGTTTTGATGGTCTCGGAAGGGGCACTTCAATTGTCTCTAAATGTTGTCCTTTGACCTCAATCTCTGTCAGAATTAATTCCCGAAAGACTTAATCAGTATTGGTGACTTCCTAACTATCTGCCCGATTTGTATGTTTAGTAGCATACTTTAGGACTTTACAAGGAGGACAGTACTGGCGTTTGAATTACTGTTTATTAAAATAAGACAACT
Organism: Hermatobates lingyangjiaoensis; assembly: GCA_026182355.1. Lineage (NCBI taxonomy): Eukaryota > Metazoa > Arthropoda > Insecta > Hemiptera > Hermatobatidae > Hermatobates > Hermatobates lingyangjiaoensis. The sequence continues at coordinate 2,341,736 of JAPFBL010000035.1, read as the reverse complement.
ATAATAATGGAGGAAACAGTTACAATGCAGCCTATAATCATGAAACTGTTATGGAATGTAAAACCTTACTACCCTGGAAATTTAATAGGAAATAAATTTAAGATCCAGTGCTTTCTTAATGATTAAAAATGAGAGAATTTTGACACTGAGAAAACAAATGGTGGCTTCTTGGTATGTTAATAACCGAATAGAGATACTTGTAAAAAGAAATGTAATTATATGGTTTTGAGAATACTAAAAGTGGAAATACTTGAACATCTAAACAGAGAGCCAAGTAAGGATTTTAGTAAAGTCACAGTGACAGCATAATGACTTGTGGATTGCATTAAGGCCGCTTTTCAAAACCCACAAATCTTCTAACAGCAGCAGTTTAACTTGGGAAAACTATATACCAGTATCTACTGAGACGAGGCTAACAGAAAAACTTCTCTCTCATATGGGAGAAAAAATATTTCCCGAATTAGGGAGTTTATTATTCATCGGCTTCCTTTATAGTTAGTGCTCCTTTATGTATTATAAATATGGGTGACCAGCATGATGAAGGAAGGACCTGAAGAAGGAAGTGATAACTATGTAATAAAAAGTTAGCACGAATGAAGACAAAAACATTAATACCCATTCAAATCTGTCCAAGTGTTTAGTCCGAGCGTCAACCTCCCCTACTCCTTTAAACTCCATGAAACCTTATCTCCCATCTTGATCTTCTATCGCGACATCGATCTACAGATAGTACGAAACATTGTGTAACTCTTGACCTATAAAACTGTACGACCACTCTTACATATGATGAACTAATGTAGTAATTGACAGTGCTTAATCACCTACCAGCAAATAGTAGCACAACAATTCAGCAGTAGTATGCTTCTGATCTAAAACTTCCATTTGATAAGTGCACTATTACGCACGGAAATAGTCGTCTGGTATGTTGGACCTGTTACTTTAACTAGATTACCGATTTATTAAAATTACAATATTTACAATTACATAATTATTCTAAATATAGAAAGTGCTTAAGTACTCAAAAGTGATATTTAAAACGAATTATTTATAGGTACAAAACATTTTATAAGCAAAAAACAGGAAGAAAGAGAGAGATTAAGGGGGGTGGAATATGATTGATTCTTCGTTAATGAACCATATAAAAACAACAGAAAATAATATGTAATAAACTAAGCAAATGTGAATTGAGATATTAAATTTGTTAAGGAATAAATCATCCATTCTTTGCTCATAAATTCCTGTGATAAACTTATAGGATTTACCGTTTCAATGTTGCCGTTAACAAACTTTAAGAAGTTTGTCTTTGTTTTTGGAGACTTTGTTTATTTGTCTCTATCTACCTTCTTCTTTACATCTTTTGGATAGTATTGAACAAATCCATCATGAACTGTTGTTGCAACGCCCGACCGGTCTTGCACGTAGTCCGTTTACAAGTAGGACTAATCATAGTCAAAGAATTCTGATTGCGAACATCTACGAAACAAGTAGTACCAACATATGCCTACATTTCCTATTATAAAAAAGACAATAATATAGGTAATATACACAGATATAGGAATATACACACATATAGGCATATACTTATCTAAAACAATGCTTTTTTGATAGGAATTTATACACAGGACTCTTTGACTATGATGAGACGACTACAGCGATTCGCATGGTATGATGTTTACTAATATCCGTGGTGCTGTGCTATGCTAATATCAGTGGTATTATGCAATATGTAATTCATTAGCATGAATTATGTAATATGAAGACTGTCACGGGAATGTGTTCTACTTAGGCATGTGTACTCTTTGATGATTTTAATTCAAACTTAGCAGTTTTTATTTTTACTATGATTGGTTCACAGATAAGAGGCCAGTTGTAATACTGGAGTTGACCACGTTTTGAGAGTCTAAAATGTATGATATAGTCCGAAAAAAATCTATTTAAAAAACAATTTAAAATAATGAAATAAAATATGAACATTAGATAGCTGTGAAGACAGTTATTTGTATACGTTAATATGTATTCTTATCGCAAGAAAGTTCAGATTTGTATATTTTTGAACAAAGAACCAAGGACGAGCAATTGACTGAACTGATAATCAGAAGCACCCAGTATGTGTTAAAGTACGTATAGTGACTGGCAACGAACACTTACTTTATTAAAAATATTAAAATTCATCTCATGCTAGTTTAAGCATTTAGATAAAATTTCACTTGAGTAAAAGAGGTTACTAGAATTAAAGGCAATGAAAGAGTCAACAAATTGGCTAATGCTTGTGCCTTAGATATTACTATTCCATTGTCTGTTCAAATAAACCATTAGCAGGGCTCTTAAATGGGTCGAAGAGCAAACACTATTCCAATGGCAAAATAAATGGAGTATTAAGGGGAGATTCCTGCTATCCCTTAAGAGGAGATTTAGAATGGTCATCTGCGAATGGATTACGAGTTAACCTAAATCATTACGGAATATGGAATAATGAAAAGGGCTTAGACTGAACATTAAAGCAGGTGGTCAGGGTCTACCTAATCCATTCAGTGTAAACGCTACTATAGTGTCCATAAGGATTCAGTTGTCCTCCCCAGTCGGGGACACCCATTTCCCTGCGACTTCGGCTCACTTCTAGAGTGAATACTAGTAATAAAGTCCACCAGCCAAGTTCAATTCATGGACTTTCCCAATAGTAAATGTCAATGTCTAGAACACTCCCTTGATACTCTGAAGGTACTTTCCAGTGAAGGTACTTCTTCTCACACAGAGACGCCCTTCAGCCAGTCTACAGGACATATTCAATGGATCTGAAGTATATGGAAACTGTAAGGGATTAGGTTAACCCAAAGGCAATGTGCTTATCCCTGACCGGTAAATCCGGAGTTAAATACCAAATCTCATTCCCAATTTATTCACGAGGAAAGGTGAGAAAATTTGAGCACGTCGTCCTTCGGAGATGACGTTAAGCCTGTTTTGACTTTATATGTGTTCCTAAGCTTTTCAGCCATATAACCTCCAAAATCAAATCAGGCCGACCAGTTTTAACGTGCTGCCCTTTAGCCACTTTGAATCACTCCAAAGTGCCCGAGGTGACCACGCGGAAGCGGGCCCGCACGATACTACGTCGCGCATCAAGACTTACGTCACGCATCAGTACCAGGTCAGGTACTCAAATCGGGTATCAAAAAGTCATACAGCCTGATGCATTAACTTATTACCTTACCAGCAGGAGTGTGGAGTTCTATGGCACCGGTCGCCCATGGGCCTCTACCATTAGTCCAAGTATTCTTTTCATTTTACCTATTTCATATACATATTCGAGGAATGCGTATCTGAATTTATGGCTGAATGCCTTTTTATAGACACTGGCTACAAACTTTCCTGTATTAAGTATAAAATTCATTTTTATACTTATACTTATACTTATACTATACTTATACTTATACAATTTTCCTGTCTCACCTGCAGCCCATCGTGCTTCCCAGAGGCCCAGTGCCCAATTCTTCAGCTCCTTTAATCTGTCTTTCATGTCCCCATTAGTCCTTGGAGTCCTATGTGCCCACACAGAGGAAGTCCTTTTTTTAGCCTATATCTTTCCACTTTCAATTTAATTAAATTATCAATCGGCATTCGTCCTACTATAACTTCTAATGCTAGGGCTGAGGCAGACCAGTAGCTCTTGGCGACCTTTACAAGGGCAATCCTTTGCTTTGACAGTAAAAGTCTTATATTACCGCTGTTCATGTAAAGTCCCAATAGCAGTGCACCATAGCTGACAATGGCGTTAAAAACCGCATTATAAAGGATGATGCATCGCTTGGGTCTTATCCTCCATGTTTGCCTGGATATCCTACTCACCGACACAAAGACTGTCGAGTCCTCGATGGTGTTAAGCCACCGGTCCCGAGCCTGTAGGATGTCAGGTATTCGTTAGAGATCTCTACTCCAAATACACTTCAGTTAGGTAAAATTTAGGACTCCCAACGTAGAATGTTCATTCTGTAATATCACAAATAGCGAAGGTTTTGCCTATGTGTGTTCTCTTGTCAGAAGTTTACTGTAAGCTACTTAAATTGTAACTATAAAAAGCGTAATTATTCAGAGCTTTTAGGGTGCACCTGGCATAACTTGAACTAAAATACATTACCACAAATTGCATACATCAGGCTTTTATGAATTTTATGAATCCTTGGAATATAAAACAACGAAATAAAAAAAAATCATCCCTTATTGAAATGCAGAAATCTTTGGCCTTATCATTGGTATTTAAAACACTCAAATATTGCTAAACTATTTTATAACAAAATTAGTAAGTTGAACTGAAAATAGCAGAAAAAAGTTCTACTTATTCTATTTAGAATATGAATTATTTCTAAACTTGAGAATGAAAATAAAATATTAATAATTATGTTGAATTTAATTCTTTGTCGTCAGGGTGATCCATGACTTGTAAACTAAAACTCTATTTAAGTATTTACTTAGTTTTGATGATTTTTAATGAAGTCATGCTATAGGATTAATGGTGAGAGAAATCGTCAATTAGTTTGAGATTGGTTAGCATTGTTGCTGTTAGGAGGAGAAGATAAGAGGAAACACATGGCCTGAACCTGTCACGCTCAATTTCTCATTCCCGTACACTATCTGCACTGTCACGAATGTCTAGCTCCAATCTAATTGCTTGGTAACGAAAAAAACTAATTTATTTTACACTTTAATAACTCTTCAATTTTCATCACTAGAATGAATTTAAATCTGGGTTACAATATTCTAACGTTAGTAAAATTATAATCAAAGTCACGCATAAATACTCGTATGTTTCTAGCTCTAAGAGATGGACCATTAACAGCTAATGATTAATATAAAATAAGTTAAGCATGAACAGAAAAAGTCAATTAAGCCACACAATTAGAAGACTTAACTCTATTCTGATTTAGGTGTTTAGTTAGCTATTGAGAGAATTAGTGACATTTACGAAGAGATAAAAATAACTATTCATTATGGCAGCCGGGTATCCCAGAGGCAACATACTGATCTCTGGACTAGTAGATATGGGGTTCAATATCCGGTTTGACCCATGATTCATTCACGCAGAAGGTGAGAAAATCGGAGCACATCGTCCCTCAGAGAGGATGTTGCCGAGTCATCATTACCAAGCCTGTACGATGTTAGGTAATCGTTGACGATCCCTACTCTAAATACACTTGGGTCAGGCAAAATGTAGGACTCCCAATGTAGAATGGTCATTGTGTGGGTGTCACGCAAAGGGGCAATTATCGGCGCATGTGTGTCTCTCCTGTGACTGCCACTGCAACCTAACCTAATATTCATTATTCCCATCACAACTTATACGATTTCCTTTAAATTATTAAGTTTTTCAGTGATATGTTGTTATTGTAGTCGGAGGTTTACATATTTAACAATTATAGTTTGTAACATTATCAAACATCAAAAGCAAACCTGATATCATACAATAATACTTTGATCCTCCACTTCATCGATAACCTTCAATGACAGCATTTATATTTTTAGTAATATAAAAGCACATTTTTTATGTGTCCTATAGTATATTTTGCTATATAATAAATGTATAATAATATTTTATGTCTGGTGAGAATTTTTAGATGTAAATTAGGGTGAATCGGGTAACACCTTCGTCAGGTTTGTTTGACATTACCGGTTACCGGGTTTTTAGTACTATGGTTGGCTCTTTATATAATTTTCTAAAATTAGTTTCTTCTTCATTAGGACTCAGTTCAGTCTGCAGATGAGACATGTAATTTTAATCTTGATGGTCATCACTCTTACAAGAGATGTAATTACCTTTCTCACTCCTGAGATAATGATTTTGTATTATTTATATGTTGAAAAACTATCAACAAACAGGCGACGAAGTTGAGGAATACAGTTGAGAAACAAACGACTGAATGACACAGACTTACAGTGTCTAAAGTATGATTAAACTGTCGTCAGGGTAAGAAAGTGGGGCAACAAATACACCGCCAGAGGTATAAGTATAGAATCCGCATCTGTCGCTTGCTTAATGAACTTGGTCTGCTCTTTTCTTTTCTTCTGATGATAGTTTAATTGATAATGGTAAGCATTAAAAGTATCAATTTCAATTGGTTTTTTCTCATGCGCATTTCTGAACTGATATATATAAACCAATTTCACAGAAAGAGCCCACATAATAGAAATTACAGACACTCATTCTATATTTTGATTGCCTCATCATCAGGTAGAAAAATGTGAGTCGCTTCTCACATTGGGCCTATTTATGTCCCAATTTATTTATAGGTGGGCCTATTTAGAAATAATATAAATTTGACCGATCAAATTATGTGTAGGATACAGAACTAACCATCTTCTCTGGCTGACCACCCAAGAAACGAACCACTAATTCGCCCGTCGTTACCTATCATACCATTGGACGAATATTGCCCCATTTCACCCATTACGCAATAACCCTCTAACCACATTCTCTATAAACCAACGAAGACCCCACCATTTACTCGATATCTCAGTAGCCCACCCATTCAGCCAACATTGCTCTCCTCTCTTCTATTAGGCAATAAATCTAAAGAAATAGTTGAGGATTGTTTGAATTGTTTGCCCTATTTTTTAAACAAATGGCATTCTGCACCAGAAAGAAGAATAATCAATAATAAAGAAGCCAATAAGCTTAGGGAGAAAGCATTCAAATCGAAGAAACATGATGGCAAAAAAGAAGAACAGATATTTCATATCGATTCACTCAACCTACGTAGCATCAAAGAGAATATACTCAATAGAGCCTTAGGTCATCTGGTCAATTGTCTTGCAAAATATTGCGCAGTATTTGTACATTTTTTTAAACTATATGTTCATTCAATTATATTTCTACGTAAAAGAATAATTTTAGTCGTCATAGGCCAATGTGGTCATTTTTATAACAAAAGTGTTTTTATTTTCGAAAATTACATATAATGCCGTTCTGTTTCATTAGGTTTTGAGAATTAAATTATTCAAATGGGATCCGTTATTGTCCACACACTTTTCGAACGCAAGTGTGTTCGTCGCTTCACAAGTGCGCTTGGTGTCCCTTTCTCAACTCTACTGATGACGGTTCAACCGAAAATTAGAGACAGTAAGTGTGTTTGTACCTTAGTTCTGTGTTTGTGATTCATCGTGAAACGTTTGTTGTCCTTTTGGATTGTTTTCCTGTTTACAATATATATATGTAAAGATTTCACATAAACACATGAAATAACAATCAATGATCAAACCACAATATGAAATGGAAAACAAACCGCTTGTTACGGTTGAATGATCTTAGACTTTTCCCATTTCAAATTGTGGCTTGATCATTGATATATATATATATATATATATATATATATATATATATATGATAATATGATAATAATAAATATGATATATATATGATAACAACAAAGTTTTACTTAAAAGCTTCTGAGGAAGCCCACTTTGGCTCCTTGGGCACGCTCGAAACCTGGCTTAAATTTAAATCGTTAGTTTTTTTTTAATATTTTTTATTTATTTATTTTTTTTTTTTAATTATTTTATATATTTTCTTTATTTTTTGTTTTCTAACCTTTTTCTACCTTTCAAAACATTTTTATTTATTTTTGCCTCGACTTCCTACTCCTTTTTTATTGTCTCCTTTGCGGCAACACTGCTTTAGCCCCACCCAGTGAGTTTCTTTAGTTGACTGTCGTCCCCAGTCAATTCACTCTTCTCCTGAGGGACGACCGCCATTACGTCAAAATATTGAAAAGTGAGTCTTGTTGTGTTTCTGTTTATGTGTCACTGCTTATTTTAATTGTTAATTGTCCTGCCGGACCGTTTTTCGTTTATCATGGTATATAATATTTATTGTATATATATATATATATATATATATATAAATATATATATATATTCACACAGGAAAGAGAAAAACAAATAAAGACACACATAAAAGACTCACAACGATATTTCGACAGTCGTCGTCATCGGGCAGAAGTAGTCCCTTTGAGTAGCTGAAGCTAACTGTGGTCGTAGGCCGAATGCGATGAACACGCCGGCCGCCCTAGGTAAGCTACTAACTACGAGAGAAAAATAACGAAAAAGAACAAATAAAAGCAAATAAAAATAACAGAAGAGAAGAATAGTAAATGAAGCAATAACGATTTAAAACATATATAATATTTAAACATATATATATATATATATTTATATGTGATTTATTGAAAATTATTCAACGTTCTAATTAAGCCATAATTACAGAGAAAAAACACAAAAATACACTAAACCCACTATGTTATTTCGAGATAAATCGTCAGGATATTGAAGTGAATTGCTCGGTAGTAATTGTGACTTATAAAAATACATATTTATAATGTGACGAAAATAGAAGGTGTGTGTCTCACACCAGCTTTTAAAATAAATTTCTAGAGTAATATTTAAAAAAAAATGTAAAACTTATTTAAAAGTAAGGAGTTCAATACTTTTATTAGACTAAATTCTAAGGGAAGAAATATTTTATTTTTCTGAGGTGGAGTAATGGTAAGTAGATAGTGAAGGCAGGAAAAATGAAGCGTAAAGAAAGGTAATAAGGAAGTTAAATGAAGGTCTTTAAAGTGAAGAAATGAAATATTGGATTCATGGGAATAAAATGTGGAGCGCCAGCAAGAAATGAATAGAACAGTCAAATGGAGATAAAACCTTTTCCTTTCTTTGATTCTAAGAAAAATATTATTCCACAAGAACTAATTGTCATCTCTTCGGTTTTTAGTTTCGAGTTTGAAATTTCTATCTTTTTTTCCAGTTGACCTAATTTGACAATAATCTAACGAAGAAAGCGATCTCTCAGCTCAGTATTGTTTGTATTATAAATTAATTAAATTAGAATTATCTGCTTGATTTCTTATTAATGTCTTATAGAAATTCTTATTTTGTTTTTTTTTTATTGTTGCAGGAAATAGTTGCTAGTTCAAACCGTAAGTTGGTCTACTTCCTGAAGCTTCACGCTACTTGGCCAGTCTTGTGCCACTATGCCGAAGAGCTCAACATGAGAGCTCCTTTACAAGTAAACACCCTATTCCAGTTTATCATTTTTTATTTATTTTTTTTTATTTCACCTTTATTCAGCGAAATGCTTGCAGATTAGAATGATATTATCAAATTGATTAATTCACATGAGTTTACTGATATCACTAAGACGTGTATTTTATATGTAGTTATTTTTTATGTATGTTACAATGAATACTAGCAGATAAAATACCGAAAAGGAATATCTACCATATAAATTGGGATATTTCTGTGTCTACACATTCCTGGTTCGATGCCATTATTGGTAACTAGATAATTACCACTTGCATATTCGCGTTTCACGGTACGCATCCCCGCATACTCGCGGTTTGGCTTTCGTTGGTCTTCTCGAAAATTTCTAAACCATTTTTGACAGAAGAACACTCACATTCACAATGCATAAATAAATTTAAAATAATTCAAAATAACAATGCCAGTTAAGTTGTTCTTTTTAAGTGCATACCCATCTCGTGTATACGCATTACGCATATACATGAAAGTTTTTGTTTACTATTAACCGTTTGTACCAGATTTCATAGGTTTGCCCTTCAAAATTTACTCCATTTTCTATTGATTGTTTACCGAGCACACAGAGAATGACTTTAGACGGTTAACAACAATATTTTACTGTCAGTAAAGAATTCCAGTCTTCAAATATAAAGCTAATTTATATATTTTTTTTACAGTACGTATTAGTAATGATATTATCATATTGCAACATTAGCATGTTTTATTACTGTATTAATGAGTCAATTTGTTTTTAATATCTGTTTGATGAGCATATTCTAGGATATATATATATATATATGCTATCTTACATGGGAGTATTAAAACTGCATCTTACATTCGCGGATTTTCTCGGTCTGTTCTTGAACGTAACATCCGAGGACGTAACATCGGCGAATAACAACCGTCTACTCTACTTCTCACTAAAGATAATTTTCATGGGTTAGCCATTTTTTTATCCTAGACTCAAAGTATGAATCATTATTTCTGATTAAAGATAGTGAAGCTATGGGTCAGTTTTGTACTACAATCATAGTGTTTATGTGATACTCTGTCTTGCTTTGTGAATTATTTACATTTTATTCTCGTGTTTGGTATGAACAGGACTACGGAATAGGGGTCACAAAATGTGGTACGCTCGAAAATCTATAATTAAATAATTTAAATCATTAAAATAGAAAAAATATTTATGTAATCGATAGAAATTGTATTGATTAATCATATTGGACGTCAAAAAATGAACAGTTGCTGATAAAATATACCACATTCCATTATCTGCAGTTTGAAAGTGCTGGGAAGCGCTAAGAACCTCTAGTCTACTTAAGATGACATCACTTGTGTTTCATAGTGCTACCGTTCAACTTCTCTTGAGTTAGAACAAGCGAACAAGTGCTCTTGCTTCGATTGCATCATCTTTACTAATGGTCTTCAATTCAAATATAGTTTAACTCGATGTTCTTAAAGCAAGTCCTATTGCTTTGATTGCATCTTCTTCATTTTATCAGTGCCCTTGATTCCAAACATTGATTAAATTGATGATCTTCTAGCAAGCTCTCTTACTCTGATTGTGTCTTTATCGTTTATCAAAGTCCTTATCCCTAAATATTAATAAACTTGATAGGGTTTCAAAATAGTAATTAATAACTCAATATTAATTCAGTTTTTTGAATTATTTTTATTAAATCTTTTATAAAAACAAAATCTTGTCCAAAAATGGATAATTATAATAACGCATGGTTAAATGTGACTCCGTAAGTAATTTATTACCCCAAAATTCCTAAATAAGACGGATCCATCTAATCCGTCTTCTTATTCCTGACTATGCAAATTATATATCACACTACAATTGCTCTAGTAATAAATTCTACGAAGTTCAATAATTTTTACTTAATTGTAGAATTTAGGGTTATGCAAAAATAAGTTTTGTTGTCAAATTGTTTTCAAAAATTGTAACCTAGTTTATGAAAGGCACTGCTTTGATTTTCTTTAATGTTATACAGCTGGATATCCCAGGGGATTTCACCAGGCTGCAGTCAGAAGTCATATCAAGTCCAGTAGTTCCCAAACTTTTTTTTCTCTCCGTATCCCTAAATAAATTCACTGGAACTCTCCACCCCTTATATTAAAATATAAAGGGTAGGAAATGTATATTACATTATGCTCAAGAATAAATATAGTAGAAAAAAATCGAACGCATAGATTATTTGTATTAACTTTCTGAAAGTCTGTTTAAGAATCGCTTTCCAACCATTTCTTGTCTTTACATCCTCTTTATTTTCATTTATGCTTGATGTTTTTCTTCTTTACTAACCGCAACAAAAGAACTGACCACGATTTAAATTTCATGTTCTTCTGGTTCTTTTGTACATATCCATAAATTACTAGAATCTCCAGCAAACACCAGAAATAAAATTCAACGTCTAAAAAATCAAACGAGGATTGAACATTCATTCAAGACACACCCTGTCAGGGTTGCCAACTTACTCAGGGAGGGAAAACAAGAAACAAATAAAATAAATAGAAACAGAAGTAAATAAGAAAAAATAATTAATATTAATAAGTAACAAAAATAAGCAATAAATAAATAAAAAAATGTTTTGCTGTGAACAAGTAAATAATAATGAAGAATAATTAACGATAGCAGTTAAGCTTAGCTTTCTAAGAATAGAAATCTCCTATTCCATTATAATATGCAAGTAACCATTATAATGGATATACATTTTTAAACTACTTTTGTCCCTATCTACTAAGTGACTTTGACTGACACTCACTATAGCTAGTAAACCCAACTGCTGGGTTATTGACTCTGACGAAGACCGCTTGTTACGGTTGAAAGATCTTAGTCTTGTTTTCCCATTTCATATTGTGGTTTGATCATTGATTGTTATTTCACGTGTTTATAGGAAATCTATATATATATATATATATATATATATATATATATATGAACAAACCACACTTTGAAAAGGGAGAAAAGACTAACATCTTTTAACCGTAACAAGCATTCTTTCAATTCTTTCGTATTGATTTTTTAACAAGAACAATATATATATTGTTATCATTTTTTTTACATTTCTTTTAAATATGCTATAACTATTAATATTATTCCCTTATTTTTTTAAAAAGCAGAAGTTATTTGTATAATAACATTCATTTCATTTGTTCTTTCATTATTTTCATTAATTTAAATTTTTCCTCGTCTTCTTCCCCTTTGTAAGGTGGCAACACTGCCAAACGTCTGTTGAATGAGACTCAGTTCTCGCTTGTCTTCGGAGTGGCTCGCATGTTAGTACCTTATGGCGACACGTAAGTCACGAGGACGATAAGCCGTCGGTCTCGAGCCTGTACGATGTCAGGTACTCGTTAAAGATCCCTACGGTAAATACACTTGAGTTACACAAAATGTAGGACTCCCAATGCAGAATGCTTATTGTTCGGTATGACAAAGGGCCAATGTTCAGGTCATGTGTGTTCTCTAGTGAGTGCCTCTGCAACCTAACCTAAACACGGGATCATTACTAACCAAGCAAGTCGTTCACAGTTTTTAAACTAACAGAAGAAATTCATTAAGTAAATCACTCAATTAATTGATCCATGATCCATTGCGATCATCTTTTCTTTATAATCTTTCAGTCAACCACTTCTATAATGGATATAACTTTTTAAACTACTTTTGTCCCTATCTACTAAGTGACTTTGACTGACACTCTAGCTAGTAAACATTATCTTGTTAGTAACCTTGAAAACAGTTGTGCTCATCATTCTAGCTTATAGCAAAACTTAGGTATCTTTGGTGTATAAATTACACCTCCAAAACAACAAATATTTATTTTTATAGTTTAATATATGTAAGCAAATTTCACTAAAGAATTTATTGTAAGCTGTTATTTAATTCTACAATATTATTAGGTGATTGGTTATTATGTTCCTTTTTATCTTTTAATCGAGTTATCTTTAACTAGAGTTCCTTTACGAATTATTTAATTCTTTCATTTTACAGGAAATTTTTCATAAAATATAATGAAATAATAATTAAGTATTAATTAATTAAAAAATTAATGATTGAATTCTATATTGCAAATAAGAGAAGAAAATCAAGAAAGTTCAGTGTTCTTCCGAATATAGTTTTTGAGATCATATGGCAGTTAAAAGTGGTCATAGAAAAATATATTTTATATAAAACTAGAAGTTCTGTCAAGTGTTTATGAAGGGCTCATATGGAATTATAGACTACCATATTACTGCGGATTGCATATCACAAATTATATTTGTCCTACCAACCAATTTTTCTGTTTCATACCATCGCATCAGCATAATTTGAGTGCGAACATCTATATTTCACCCTGTTAATGTTTGTTACTTTAAACAAATGTTTGTAATTTATTAAAATGCTTTTAAAGTATAAATTGAAATAGAATTAAAATATAGGTTACTGCATCACTTCAATAACTGCTTATAAGCTTAGTAAGAAATTAATTTAATGTAATTACGTAGGTATAAAATTTGAGCTTCGTTTTTGATGTAGTTATTGATACGCTTTCCTGGTATATTGTAATACGAGAGGTAATTACTGTAGGTTTCATTTGCTTTTATAGTAGTGTAAAGAGTAACTGGGGTTTCATTGCTAATTTTATTTTCTTTAAAAAAATGTCCAAAAATCCTAGTCATAGCATAGATGAAAAATTATAATTCCTATTATAAGTGGTTTCAATGATCATAATGTAATTATAATATTCAGGTGGACTGCGCGCATTGTGCAGCTAAATATGAACTTCCTCGGAAGCATGAAGGGTAACATTTTATTTTCAGATACAACTTGTAGCAGCGATAGATTAAGAAATTAAACATACTTTTCTTGTTTCAATAAGTAATATCAGTTGTAATCCAAGGATATTGTTAATACCACAGAGGTTAGAGTCAACATAAAAGAGCGGATATACAGTCTTATTCGTGTACTGGAGTTGGAGTCGTTTAAACTCATCTGAAACTGGTGGAATAACCCCTACTCCAGTACATCTGATAAGATCATATCCCTTTCTTAAGGCACACAAATATCTTATGCAATTAGTCACAATTATTAAATTCGTTATTTACAGTTAGTCGAAACTCAATATTGAAAAATTGTACAATCAGTTTATCCTCAAATAAGGATAAATAATAAATAACTCACTTACAGATATTTGTTTTAAACATACAAAGTACAAAATAAATCAGAGATTTAATTATAAATCTCTATTTCAATCTAAATGTCTTCTAGTCTGTTCTTTTATTTTACATATACTCTAAACAGGAACCGTAGGAGTTACTTAAAAATTATTGAATGGCCGACCCCCCACGTGGGTCTACCACAGGATCCTTGATGATTCGTCGACCCCCTCCGAAGAGGGAAAGTTCCCAGTTGCCCCGGGATCAGGGGTTGCTATTTGAACTCTTTGGGCATCGTTTTGGGTGCTCTGGCTTAAGATGTTATTGTAAGGGATATACCCTTGTTGGCTAAACGCCACCGTGACGTAATGACAAAGAGGAGCGAGATCTTTTCTCGCTCCCCTTGAAAATTTAGTGAAGTACGAGAAAGGGTTACCATTCACACCCATCCCGCGAGTTCCTTCAGAGGCCATCAGAATCAACAACCATATTCCAGCCCACATTAGCTGAATGGTGGTCCGTACCTACTGGTAAATGCTTGGGGCCAGCTCCCCCTGGATGCTATGCGAGGCATCCGCCCGAGGAGAGTCTGCTCCTCACGCAGCGAAAGAAGGTCTACCCAACCTTGGGTGGGAACCACAGCCACTACGATCCTACCTCAATTGCATGGATGGAGAAGCAAAGCTTCCTCCAGGGGCTTCCCCCACCCGTAGTACCGATTATTTTAAGAGTTCCGGTCAACTCCGGACTGGCGAGCTATATGAACCTGCTCAGCACAGGTAGGGTCAGTGGCCCTTGTTTGCCCCGGAAAAGACGTATATAAGCCAGTGCATGTTAATGAGTAAGCTGCACGGCCCGGTGTGGCACTATTGTTACCCCAGGGTCACCGACAACGTAAATTGGACACCCAGCCTATTGTGCAGGAGCGTGTCCCCACTTCGGGCTCTAGACGGTTGGTGTAGTTTGAAGACCCACCACCGAGATGGTGCTGTACAAGCTACCACTTTAACCCTCTTTAAGAAAACTTTTAAACTCTCCTCAAGAGAAAAGAGGCTACCACCCCGTACCGCCAACGGTGCCAAGCTGGCGAAGCACGTTAAAATTCCCTCTGACATCGTCAGGTAATAGCTACTTGACCGCGCTTGGGGCAGCCTGCCCTGTACTGTTGGCTGGGTGTACTGCAGGCCATTACACCTCTGTCTACGGGTCGCCAGTACTAGGTACATCCCCTCCTCAGAGTAGTTAGAGGCACTTAAAAATTATTTAGAGGTTTTCATTAATGTCAAGTAAAATTGAATACAGTCGATTCCGGTTAATTGGGACACATCGGGACCGAGGCGTTTTGTCCCAATTAAGCGGTTATCCCATTTAAACGAATTTCACTTTTTTTTTGGAAATTCATTTGATTGGTTTTAAGAACCATGGCATTAAGCATTGGATGGGGGGGGGGGTTTGTCGGTGCACTGGCTCGGATGGAAAAGATAGCAAATGTGAACATGAGGCAGCTGCGGATTTTTAAAACACGGGTATCGGGTTCAGAAGAAGCAGCCTTTCCGGCTTTCCCGGAATTTGGAGGGGGGGGGGGGGTGGGGGTTGTTTTACCGCTGCACCGGCTCGGTTAAACCGGAGCTCAGTTAAAACATACTCGGTTAATCAGGACTCTACTGTACTAAAATCTAAAATTTATTGTCCCAATTAAGCGGAATGTTGTCCCAATTAAACATACAAATTTACAATTGTAGTTCATAGTTTGGTTTCTGTTCTTTGAGATTTGTCCCAAATAAGCTGCTGTCGCAATTAAGCAGTGTCCCAATTAAGCGGAATCCACTGTATATGAGGCTAGCAGTTACTGGAGAACTTTCGCTTCCTCTGTTATTTGAGTATATAGCTGAACTATTTTGATGTGTTTATGTACTTTTTCTTTGGTAATTACGGTTGAAATTATATCATTATTAATTTGTTAAAATGGCTTGTGCAGTTATTTTTAAACTTTTCAATGAAGTTCCGAATTGTGATATTTATTCTAATAATTAATAAGCTCTATTCGGATGACTTTTGTAATGATAACAATAGACTTTCCAATATGCGGAAGACCACTATTCCCA
This sequence comes from Hermatobates lingyangjiaoensis, assembly GCA_026182355.1. Lineage (NCBI taxonomy): Eukaryota > Metazoa > Arthropoda > Insecta > Hemiptera > Hermatobatidae > Hermatobates > Hermatobates lingyangjiaoensis. The sequence goes on along the minus strand of JAPFBL010000035.1, from coordinate 2,325,426 downwards.
TACTTTCACTACCTCTGTTAGGCTTGCTTCAGACAAAAAATGCAACAACAGATAAAAAAATAAAAAAAATTTGGTACCATAGTGGATAGTTATATCCGTGGAGACGATTCCAAGCTTCTGAGTGGGTCCAGATTTACACAAATAGGTCAGCGGCGGAGGCAATACGAAATGCACAGCTGGCGATATATTGAGGTTTTTTAACAATTTCTGAGCAAGTTGGAAGAGTAGATTGCAAGTTAAATTGAAGAACTAAACTGTTTAATTTCAGAAAATTCATATTGAAAAAAACAAAAATTAAAAAACTGATATTCTGACTGCTGTAGGGGTTAGCAGAACGCTGGTTTATGTAGGTATTATATGTGATTATAGGCAACACATTGCTACATATTGCATATCATAAAGTATGTATCTTCGTTCTGCCAACAAATTTTACTATTTCATACGATTTTAACACCATAATTTGAGTGCGAATATCTATATTTTACCTTTTATACGTTTGTTAGTTTAAAAAAATGAAAAAAAACGTTCCTTTTCCCCCAGGTACTTCACTTATATAATGACTTAAATATTTCAGACAATTACTATATGTGATCGTCTTCAAGCTGCAATGTTACTTATTATTTGCTTAAAATCTTATTTTGAATAAATATAAAATCAGATTTATTTATTCAAAATAGTATTTTCTCTATTTTGAAAAGTAAGTTTGTAACGCATAGTTTGAAATGTTTAATAACTTACTCGTTTACTCATTAAAAATGTTACTATGTGGTAAAAAGAATGTGTTTTTATTTAATCTTTGATATCCAAGACTATTTAACTCTAACAGTAATTCTTTAAATAAATTGAAGTTTTAAAAGTTTGACCAATATCATTTTTTAGGTGATCCATTTGAACGATACGTTTTTACTGATATTTGCTTTCAAACCAATGTTATGTTAATAAATTGATTAGTGGGGCCCACACCAATGCTGTGACCTGCCTTAGGAGACTTGATTAAAATTATAATACACGGAAAATTACGGTTGTCTTATATATGAATACTTTTAGAAAGAAGAAAATTACTTTAGTTAAATGAAGCTTTGATCCTTGATTAGTCGGTAATTACTAATTATTAGTAATGACCTGCTCAACTGTATGTGTTTCTAAATATTAATTTTGCCTTATCAGATAAAGCGTGTCATATGTGGGTACAAGCATATTAATATATACAAGGTGACTCGGCAAACTTCGTACCGTATATCAGTCAATTCCGTGTTAACTTTAGCTAAACTTAATTTGGTATTTAATTATTAACATTTTAGCTATCCCGCCAGACGCTTTACTGTCTTACCAATAATATATTTAATTCGAATAAGAATAAAAATTAAAATAAAATATCTAGCGTGGCCTAAACTCAACTTTATTATAAGTAAACACAATATCAAACTTGTTAACAACCAACTGATATTTTGTTTGATTAGTGAAATACTTTGTTTCATAACCATCCATCACAACATGGAATACAGTAGAAATAGATGTTTGATTGGGGTTAACTTTTTATATTTAACAATTTTATTCCTCTCACATATCAAATTAACTCATTAGAAGCATTTTTTTTTATTAATTTCTAATAATTTTTTCATTATTAATCGTTTGTAATCGATCGGTACTGCGATCATACTCTGTTAAATATTTAGCACTTTCATGGTACCATCAGTCTTACTCGGGTAACATTGCTTACACTCGGGCGTGGCAAATAAAGTAGTTAGGTAGTTACTAGCATATTAATATATATGATATCAAGAAAACATTCTGAAACGGACAAATAAAGTCAATGTAGATAAAGAAATATAGAGAAATTAATAACATACACTTACAGTCTCTAATTTTTAATTTGATACGTCACCAGGAGAGGGAAACAAAGCTCGCTGGTGCGCTTTCATTTTTAAATAAAATAAAATAAATATAAAAAAATAAAATAAAAGAATAAAAATAAAATTGATAAAAAAATAAAAATTGTAAATTTCTATTTTATTTTTAATTTAATTTTAATTCTATATTCGTTTGATTTCCCTCTCTTATTTCTCCTGATGACAGGTCAAAGCGATATTGTAAGTGTGTGTTTTTAATTTCTTTATGTTTCTTAATCTACATTGAACTTTAATATATATATATATTCATTCATATAGCTTCTTATCCACTGATTCTTAAAGTTCAAAGGTGGGTTTCTTGACGATTCTTGGTCTAGAAACCCTCAAATCTCAATTTCAGTATTGATTTTACTTTAGTTTTTTTTCTTTAAAAAAGAAATTACATTTGAACTAAAACTGATGAATAAAAGAGTACCATTATAAAAAACATACTCACAAAGTTACTCAATAAAACTCAGTTAAACGACTGAGCTAGAAGCTGATTCTGTTTTTACAGCTCATAAAGAGAAGGCGTTGGTCTATCTAGCTCATGTGTAGAATACGTCCTGAAATACAAAGCAAGGGGTAAAGTTGGCACACTTCAATCACAAAAAATAAAATCCCTTGTATTTTATGTCTTCTAGTCAGGTAGTGAATGTAATCTTAAATTCACATTTTTAACTCAGACATAAAGTGTTTGTTGATGCCGTTCTGCTAAAGGTTAATATACTTCTCATTAGAACTCGAAATATTTCTGATTTAAAAACCTTGATTCAAAACAATAACACCTTGAAAACAGAACATTTTCTTCCTGAAACTTCCACATAATGCACTTAGTTAGCCAAGTGGAAATGTTTTCTCCTACCAGAAGTCAAAATGCATTTTAAGCAAAAAAAGAACAATTTTTTAATTACAAAAGCATGAAAAAAATATTGTTACTATTGAGTTATTGTGTTATTACAAAAAAACGTCATAGTTCATGGAATGCTATTAAGGGACTATGTAAATCGTTATTTTATACTATACTGTAATGTAGTATATAATATAATAGATATATTGTATAATTCAAAAGATAAATAAGTAAGTTAGGACAACTTGTAGAACGATTAAAAGAAGTGAACAAGAAAAAAAACTACAAAACTCCCTGCCACATTCGATCTATTCATCTTCAGGGGAGGTAGAAGGGTTCTACTCGTATTGCAAACAGCAAATAGTATAGAGTTCATATAATGTGTTTTATATATTATAATAATATATAATAATAATAATGTGATACTAACATCTGCAGTAGGGAAGCCAGGGTAGCTCAATGGCTTGCATGCTCGCCTCTGGAATGGTAGATCCAGGATTCGATTCTCACTGTATCCCTCAATTTCTTCCCTGATAAGGTGAAAAAATGTGAGCATTTCGTCTTTCGGAGAGGACTTTAAGCTGTCGGTTCTGAGCCTGTACGATGTCAGGTATGCCTTAAAGATCTTTACTCTAAACATACTTAGGCAAAATGTAAAATTTAAGGTTCGCAATGTATAATGCTGATTGTGTTTATAAGTCAAAAAGTGTTTGTATCACAAAAAGTCAATGTAGGCCCTCTCGTTAAAGATTTCTAATCTATAACATTAGGCTAGGCAAAATTTAGGACTACTAATGTCTCATTCAACCCGTCTTTGTGGAAGGTAGATTATAAAAATGAGCGTCAAATAATAAATGGACCACACTTTCCGCCCCTAGAACAACACTACAAGGTAAAGCCTATAAGTTTAGGCATTGGAAAATAAAACACTAAAATTATTCTCTATGGCACTCACATATGCAGGAATTAACATCATTGCCAAAGATAATCTTATTATCAACAACTTTTCTACTGTCAGTAGACCTGTGCACTAGCAAAGTGGTTCAGGTAATACGAAGTCAGTCATTTTATACATAATCAATATGATCCTTGGTAAATTACCCGTCCCCTATGTTGATACAAAGAAATACAAAATATTGTAGCTGTAAGTTAGCGAAAAATCTTTTTAAGAACCACCTTCCACTCACACCTTGACAAATATGAATACTTATTTTAAACGCTTAGTCAATATCTATAGCGAATATATGTTTTTCTCCATTTGCTAGTCCATTATGACAAATTGTGCGACTCAGTAAAAATGATTGTTTTTGATGATATTTTCTATCCCAGTATATTGATATATTGTAATTCTTTATTCGTGTTTTAAGAATTAAGGTGGAAGGATAATTGACCTGTTTCAGTTAGAAATTGTTTGAAAAATTTATTTGTCACATCACAATTATAATCTGTTTCAGGTTTATTATTTATGTACTTCTATATTACCAGTTACCTATTGGACCACTTATCCTGTTTCATATTACTTACATTGTATTTTTTTTGTAATACAATATTTTAAATATCTCATAATATTAAGATTAGGAAATGGATTTATCTATATTTAATTCTATGACTAGTTGGTAACACTCGGAAATAGTATTGTGTCAATAACATGTGTTAATGTACCGAATAAGGAATATCTGTTAAAATGAAGAATGTTTAGGTTGATTCACTGTTTGAATCATTTCAAAATATTCAGTCTATGTTGGATAAACTGTATCTAAAAAGGATACATTTGAACTAGTATATTGTAAACTGTATACAAAAAGGATAGCTGCAAAGTTAAATTTATCAGAGAAAATTATGCCAGTATATTTTTCATTATCTTGGTAGCATTGCACAAAGTGGAATTTTTGAATTATTCAATAACCAATGCTGCTTGTATGAATGCATTTTCCTTACGAGTGTCATATGCCAATTACTACTTTTGTCATATTAAAAACTAGTTTTTGCATACAACCAAGAGGTATGCGTTCCTCAGGTTGACAACAACTGCTCTATAACACTACAAGGGCTTGTTAACGTGAAGATATGTTCTATAGCATTAAATGAAATATTGCTGGTCGTATCCCCATACGCCGACCTAGGCAACGATGAGGTCTTTCCAATACACTCGTGACGAAGAGATAATAAATTTAATAGTCCTTCCGTGACCTGCTTTTCTAGGCAAAGCTCGTTAAGTCAGTGAACATTTTTTTCTGTAATAGTCCATCATCTAAAGGAATCGACATATGACGTTCGGTTAAGCGAGTTTTATACATTTCCAAATCCATTTGAAATAAAATTATTAGAAATACATTTAACCGTGAATTTCACTGGAATTCTTTTTATTTATGAAAATAAAAAGAATATAAACAAATTTTAATCTTTGTCCACGCGTTTCGAAACTTAGTGTTCAACATCTACATTGTAAAATATGAATAGCAAATGTGAAACTGAATTTTATTTTATTACAGAAAAACGAGTTTCTTTTGGTTTCTTTAGTTTATGTGTTATGTAAAGATACATGCCTGCTTTAACGCATTCCTTCCCACTTCTCACACTACTCTGTCTCCCTTAGTGTCCTATGACTCCTTAAACACTCAACATCACTTTACTAAGGCAGGCGTGCAATTCTTTGTAGTTTATATGATAGTTTATATTTTGGGTTGAACTTTTCTGTTTCAGTTTCACATTTTCCGTTCATACTTGATAGGTCTTAACCAATGTTAAGTTGTCGGTATCAAGCCTCTACAATGTCGGGTAATCATTAAAATTGTTATTATCGACAGTAAACATACTTGGGTTAGGAAAAATGTAGGACGACCAATGTAAAACCTTTATCTATTATGTGGTATTATCAAGGACCAATGTTCGACCTATGTGTTTACTCTTGTTGGACTTCCACTGCAACATAACCTAATCTAATCTATTGCCAAAAAATACATTGATCGAATCTCTTTAAACACAGCCCTCTCCATGCCTTAATCTTAGATTCTAGTAAAGGCTGGTTGTTACTACAGAAGATCCCTATGGCAGCAATTATAAGTACCTTCCGTAAAGAAAGCAGTCGACTAATATTTTTGCATCGTAAATTCAATGCTAAGTCAGGTATAACAACAGCTTGAAATCACATAACCATTCAACAGGAATGGGTTGGCAGGAATTGTTTATACCAATATAGGGATATTGAGCTACCAGGAGTACCATTACAAACCGTATGCCTGACAACAATGGGACAACTTGCTGTGTAAAGTGAACTATGACCTATTGGAGCCACATCAGAAAGTGTTATTGAATCGAAATATTCGGACAAAAAATGGTCATACTTTAATACATAAATAAAACTTGTAGAGGTATAAAAAGAACGAATTTTTTAATCTTATATTTAGTAGTTATTACTCCTCTATGAGTTATATGTTACAATAAACTTATATTCTTATTAGTTTTTTCTTTTTTACAATATATTATATAATTATAATTTGTATTGTTATGCAATAATTATAATATATAATTAAATCTGTAATTATTGCTTTACTGGTCTTATCCTGCTGATATTTTTTTTTTCTGTTCCTTTTTTAAGTATTTACTTTTTGTTTCTTCTCTTTATGATAATTAATATTATACACATTTTTTTGAAATGAATGGGCTACTGTATAAACAATCATATAGTTTTTCCTCTGAAATAAAATCATTCCTTTTGATTCATACATGATCTTAAAATTACTTACATTATGGGTTTAAGATATTTCACAATTTATCTTGAATTTCTCATCTTACTACAAAAGGGGGGAGGGGAGGTATTTGCCCAGAGAATTTAAGAAATAATAATGATTTGATGGTTTTTCTAAATGGGTATTAGTTTTTAAAATTCCACACAAATCTCCTTAAATGGGTTGCATATCAGCAATACAACAATGAAACAATGATTAGGATACGGGAGATGAAAATCATTTTTTCTTGGTGTTTTTGTTTTATAAAATGTTGAATTTTAACCCACATCTACATCTCTACCTTTATTTCAGCTTTACAAAACCCTCAATCTTGCCATTTGACATTTCTTGAAAATGCTTCAATTCTCCGTCATGAACTCTTCACTATCCAGTTTTTTCAAATCTTTTTTGTCTACTTATAAACCCAAAATTTTATCTAGAGACACGATAGTGTATCATTCTTGTGTTTCCAAAAACCCTAATGATATAAACTTGAGAATATAAATATCTTTGTTTGCATTCGTCAAAAAACATAAGTTCAGTACAAATCTCGATTCATATCTCAAACAAAAAAAAGGCATGTTGGGGTATGTCTATTTGTATCTCAAGGTTCCTCTTCATAAGATGATGAGTGAACGATCTGAATCATGTGATTCAGTTTTTAAACTCTTTACGAGATAACTTATATTAAAATGTTTAACTTCATTAAAAAAATAAAAAAAGATTTGAAAATATTAACGCATTCAGAATAGATGACTGATTGGTGGAGGAGGTGGTAATCACAATGTTTACAAAGACTGAACAACCTTGTTACCTAAAGTTTTTAAAGACAACATGGTATATTCCAACATGAATCTAAGATCACGAATATAAATAAACGTTGATTATTGATGTTTTTAAATATGTGAAATTTCTTGAACGTGAGTTCTGATAAGCATAATGTTATAGCGGAGAGATAAGAGAAATAATTACCACTACACTTTTGACTGTTATTACAAGTTATTATTTCTAATAGGTACCTCTGCTTAACAAAAAATTAGGGAACTTATATTCGTTTAAAAAATATATATATTTATGTATGTAATTAAAATATATGGTCCAGTATGTAATGGTAGTACTGTCAAAGGAAAAATAAGAATCAATCCTCATGAAATGCAAGAAGATTTTATATTCATTGAACAGTTATACAATGTGTTTCAGTTGATCAAAGTCAAGTGAACCAATAAGAAAGAATGTAGATTACAGGGTTTGTCGAAGTAAAAATGAGAAGGAATCTCTACTTCACTTTCTTTGTCAATGCTCTTCTCTAGCTCAAAGAACTTGTCAATCTTGAGAACTTAGCATCCACTGGTATGAGGGATCTAGTTAAGTTTATTACTCTCTCGGGATGGTTCAGTGGGGCTAGTAAGGGAGGAGAATAGCCCCATTCTTTTTATCAAACAGTTTATCGCTTATGTCGGTTTCTTCTAGGATGGCTACTGAAACCTAACCTAATCTGACCTAACCTACAGGGTTGCAAAGTCATCTGGAAGTCTTCTCATCGGAATATTTTAGGCAGATATCTCTGAAAAGCGAATAAATAAATAATGACTACATTATTATAATGCCCGACTGTTGTTCCCGATTCTCGATCACTGGCCCAACTTTGGCTGCCAATTCGTTACCTTGTACATAATATTTTAAATGCACTTCTTTATTAATAATTTGTTGTTTAATAATAAAACAGTGGATCAAGAAATGTCGTAAAATGACATTCACACAAATTTACGACAAAGAATTGTATAAACGAAAATCATCGTACATAAATTTACATGCTTGTATTTGGAATTCTGCTTCCAAACTTTATAGGACAGAAAAACGGAAGAAGTTCACAACTTAATGATTACAATTTACAAGGATATATATAACCTAAGTAGAGAGTCCTTAGGAGTTGACATAAAACTTATAACAAAAGTAATACAAAGTTAGACACAAACATAACTCACCTTTCCTGCCTTCCTGCGCGATTCTTCATCCCCTAATGATGACAATTGTCAGAATATAGAAGTGACTTATGTCTGTGTCTATCTGTGTAATTTTCCTTCAGTAAAATTTATATATTCTTATAAATACCCAAATGAACTAGAGTCTCTTTCTTTTATTTATAATTTCATTATTTAATTTTTGCATTGTTTGCATTTTCTCTAAATAATCCACGATGGTAAGTTGGTTCGACTGTGTATTACTTTATATCGGTTAGTGAACCCTTTCACGTCTACTCACTTGCCTTTCTTCATATCCTTTCCTTAAGACTCCGTGTAGCAGAAATGATCGAGAATAATGAGTGTCACTCTTAGTTTTGTGTTTCCTAGTTGTAACTTTAATTTTACAGATATATATACACGTTTAAATACTCTCTTTTCCCTAAATAATCACAAATAGCACTTTTTGTTACTAATGAGTCCTTTATTTTTTAAAAACATGTTTTATATACTACCATTCGACCAAAAGTTGGTCTTCATCAGGGTTTTAAATATAAAGTCAATAAACAGAAAAATATCATATAACTAAAACGAATCCTAAAATTCTGTGATTGATTTTTTTAAAACATAATTTTTTAAAGAAAATGTTGATCAACAACTTCTGGTTGGTTCTAATAAATCGATCTTTGTAATATATATATATATATATATATATATATATATATATATAATTTTTAAAAATTTACCAATCTTGTTAATTGTATGAACTACTTTCACAACCATCTTTGTAATATTTTGTTTTTTATAAAAATACAAACATATATTTTTTTATTTTTGCAGTGTGACTAATATATGTAATTTCTTTTTCACACATTTATGTCTGAAACAGCAAACACCTTCGTTGCTCGAGGTAAGACGTCAGTGAGTGTACAGGTTGAGTTTCCTTAGAAGTAGTGATTTTTGTGACGCTACAGAACCACTTGCAAAGGCTGCTGTTGCAGAAGTGCGCTTGATTTATACAGGCTCTGAGCAAATCGCTTCCAGCATGACTGCTTTCACACGTCTTAATGTTTTTATCAACAACCAAACTTGAATAACAGACTGTTCAACTTTATCTTGGTACTTTGGTATTGTTTATAGTCTCTGTGTTAGCCTAAGGGTGGCAAAGCTTAATGAAAAACACATCAAAGACAATCAAGGGCCATTACTTCATCACTAGTCTGCAAAAGTATAAAATTCATAAAATTTAGGTTAATTCAATATCCAATAAAGAAAACAAAATGTATCCGTCATTCAAGATATTGTTGACTGTGTTGCACAAGACCAGGTGATAAACTCCGTTATATTCTAAGACTATGTCAAGTTGTGATATATGCACATTAATATTTTCTATTAATGCTACTTGATTTTAAAGCCGACTCTGATGCAGCTTCTTGGTCGAAATGATGTTTCACAGCATGCACAAAGGAGCGTAAATAAGGCGAATCAGCATGATGAAATTTTAAAATAACCTTTCGGCTTATTAACAAATCAGTTAACGTATATTACAAGATTTACTCTACTTTGATTGCCTCAGTGTTTAAGAAAGTTGCTTGTTACTGACCAGCTCTGTGAATATACTCAGTGAAACAGCGACGCTGGACCTATGTCTGCAGGGTATCTCAAATATTACGCTGACTCTGTATTCACTTTCTCCTGGGTACACGATTACGGTACCAAACACCTCCTTTGTCAACTTTGTAAACCCATCAAATTAGCGACTTGATGCTGTCATTTTTGCTTTAGTAATATATGACTGTTTATATATATATATATATCAACGTAAGAAATCAGAGAAATTTCTATGATCTTCCAACCAAAACAAGTTAACATTGTCAGAGTCTAACAATACTGAAACAAGTAATGTAAAAACATATGGTGTGGGATTGAGAAGAGAGGTAGACAAGAGAGGTATTTTAATGTGAATGAAAGTGAACAAAGGGCTTGAAAGGTGGGGCAGGGTAAACAAAGGAGTTTAGGAAGAAATAACTAAAAAACTCTCCGCTGGCTGTCAACCCTCGAAGGTAATCCCATTGCCCACATCAGTACTGTTTAGCTTGAAAGATCATAGTCATTCTTCTCATTACTGGGGTTTAAACGTTAGTTTTTTATTTCATGAGTTTATTGTATCTTGTTATAAATATAAATAATCTTTTAAGTTGTGAAAACGATCCGGAACGAACAGCAACAGTTTAAAATCAGTAAAGTAACACATATAAAAAGAAGACATGCACTTACTGTCACCAATTTTCGGATTTAACCATTGCTGAGTCGTGCATTCGGTCTCACTCCGTTTGCTCTCCTGAAGACGGTTGAAGCCAAAAGTTAGACGTTCTAAGTTCATGTGTTTAACTCTGTATTTGTTTTTATAGTTTATTGATATTTACCAATAAAGTATCTGCCTGATAAACTTTTGTGGTTGTCCCCGATTTACGAACTAGCAACAGTTTACCCTGGATTCAGCTAAGCTAATCTCATATTAATGACCAGAGGCATGTCAAATACATTGTCACCATTTTACGACTTTATACCATTAGCTGGAGTCGTGCAATTGGTACTCAAAAAAACTCCGTATTGCTCTCCTGAATACGTTGAAGCCTAAAAGTTAGAATGATTCTAAGTTTTAAAATGTAATTTCTATATTTGTAATGAATGATGATATATATATAATAATGTTAACTACAAAGATCGAAAAATTATCAGATCTTCATTAAAATTATAGACTGGTTAGCAATTTTCCTAATTTTTACTGTGGTTTAGACTTGGTTATTTTATATTCAAGTTTATTGTACAAGTTGTTTTATATATAAATAACAGATTTCACACTAATTACACTAAAATAACAATAATGATAATTACACAATAAGAAATGGGAAAACAAGACTAAGACTTTCAACCGTAACAAGCGGTCTTCGTCAGAGTCTCTGACGAAGACGGCCCGCCTACGGCTGAAAGACCCCAGTCTTGCCTTTCCACCTCCCACTGTGGTTTGATCATTGATAGATATATATATATATATATCAATGATCAAACCACAACAAGAAATGGGAAAACAAGACCAAGATCTCTCAACCGCAACAAGTTTTTTGGGTTTTCGTCAGTTGGGTTTTTGACTCTGACGAGGACCGCTCGTTGCGGTTGAGAGATGAGAGATCCTTCTCTTGTTTTCCCATTTCTTGTTGTGGTTTGATCATTTATATATATATATATATATATATATATATATATATATATATATATATCAATGATCAAACCACGTGGGAGGTGGAAAGGCAAGACTGGGGTCTTTCAGCCGTGGCGGGCGGTCTTCGTCAGACTCTAACGAAGACCGTTTGTTACGGTTGAAAGATCTTAGTATTGTTTTCCCATTTCTTATTGTGGTTTGATCATATATATAAAGATTTCACATAAACACGTGAAATAACAGTCAATGATCGAACCGCAATATGGAATGGGGAAAAAAAGACTAAGATCATTCAACCGTAACGAGCAGTCGTCGTCAGTCAGTTGGGTTCTTGACTCTGACGAAGACCGCTTGTTACGGTTGATAGATCTTAGTTTTTTTTTTTCCCCATTTCATATTATGGTTTGATCATATATATAAAAATAATTTACAGTTTATCAGGACTTCGTCATATATATATAAAATATGATACCCTATAGATGCACTATAGAAATTCTCAAATGACATCAAATTTGAATAGAGGATGTCCATTGTTTGCTGGTTGTCCCAATCAAGCTAAGGCTTACAAAATCCGAAGCCAGTTCATATTATTATAGCAAAAGTGTTTATGTATAAATAGTGCCGTTCTTTTCAGTTTTTGGGATCACCCTGTGTTTATCACTCTACTTACGAACCCATTTCGTATTGCTCTCGTCATCTTAAAGAGCTCCATTTGGAAGATTTTTTTCAGATAGTCATTAGTTTAAATCTGCCAATGTTATAATAATAAAACATACAAATTAGCAGGAATGTATTTAGATTTCAAAATTATGTGAACAAACGGCTTAAAGTGTAAACCTAAAACATATCCCACCCCAAATTTAATTCCCTACAGTTTTGATAGATTTTTCACTTTAACGTCATCTAAGAACACATTGTCTTTAGAAACAAGTGTAAGAATATAAAATTAGCGTTTGTCATTCCTTTTCCTTTGAAATAGGTACTCTAAACCTTGACTTCTATACCAATTGTTGTTTTCTTTTATATTTGTTAATTTCCATTTCATTTATACTTAATTCTATTAGTGATGTTTTTACCTGATAGTTAATGAAACATTATTCTTTCCTGAATTCATGGGTATTATATATCGTGACCATGCATATAATATATATATAAAAGTAAAAGCCACAAGGAAAAATTAAAAAAAAACGCTAAGAAATGTGCTCTGAAGCACATAAATTTAAATGTGCCTTTTAAATTTATGTCATCAGAGAGCAACTAGAAATTGAAAATTAACTGAAGCTGTTTTCAGTCTCTAGTTGCTCTCTGATGACAGAAATTTAAAAGTTCTCAGAGCTTATTTTCTGTTTTTATTATTTTTCCTTATGCCTTCTACTTTCATTAATTTCCATCACGTGTTTATTGTGATGAAATATCTCTATTGTCCTCTGCTTCCTATATAATTTAACCCTCAACTCATCCTCCACATAATGTCTATTTTTAGTATAGTTTCATTTTGATCCGTCAAACGGTATTGTTTGTATCGGTCTCACAAGCTTTCAGATTAAATTAATAGTCCAAATTCTTACATTTTTTTGAGAATAACATATTTCCTCTTGTTTTAAAAATGCTATGATATTTTTCGTTTATTGTTTTTATAGCCCCAAAGATAATACCAAAATTTAAAGACTCTAGAAATAGTTGTTTAGGAGAAAAAAATGTGTCTAAAAACAGCTTTTTGTTGAAAAAAAAGTGACTTTCTTAGGAATAGTATGCATGGTGCTCCCAAACAATAGGGCACATCTACACTATGAGGCCCATTTTAGTGTAAAGTATCAATTTGATCCATCAAAGATTCTGAACCGTAGCGTGTCCACAAACTTTTTCCTCCACACAGACATCATCTAAAAAGCTCCATCAATCTACTTTTGGGACCTCAAAACATGTAATTCCGTCAAAATCTCGAGAGCGAATTTTTTCACGATCACTATACTTTACTTAAAGTAAAGTAAAAAAAAACATAATCAACAAAAAAGATATTGAAATTAAAATTAGTACAAATTCAGTGTTAAATTTATTATACAAGTATGATTATAGTGGTGTAATTAATTGATATTTAGTTTCGCAAAGTTACGTATAATTTCTGTCTTCAGTGATAACTCCATAAAACCTCTTCTTCTGCGACATTCGCCTGACTCCAAGAATATTATCGTAAAACCATTGTATTATTATTGTTCATTGATTTTGTTGTTTTCTTATTAGTTTATAAATATTTATTTAAGTGATTATGCTATATTCACTTGTGATACTGTAATTCTTTCAGGTTTTGAAATATTTTAAATTTATAAGGTAGTTTTTTCATGATGGGGGGATTGAACCTTCTTATGCTGTTTATATGTAAAACTTGTCCCATTATAGAGAAAAATCAATATTTGAAAGCCTCTTCAAAACGAATTGGTTTCCTATCGTAGGTATCACTGTATATGGAAATGAACCCCTTGGCTTTCTTTACGGGATAGAAATTTCTTAATCTGTGGTGAAGTGCGCCAAAATCAATACACGTAGGAGAGAAAGCAGTATAGATGCTTCTTGCCGCAACTATGAGCAGTGCTTCATTTACAATGCAGCCTTGCTGCTAGCGACTTCATTTACAATGCAGCCTTGCTGCTAGCGACTCATTTACAATGCAGCCTTGCTGCTAGCGACTCATTTCACCTGCGACCAAATGAGCTCTTGACTTCAAAAAAGTCCATTTTATTCTTTTTACAAAATTTCGCTAAATCGCAAAAAAACATAGATTAATTTATTTGCTTCAGTGGTTACCCCTGTCTTGAACTGGTCTTGTTGATGTTTGTGTTGAGGCAACCAGATTTCAACTTCTTTGCAGATCTCGTTTGTCCTATTACTCACAATGTTGGAATGCAGATTGATCTGCTACTATAAATATGCCTGACTGATAACACTGCCTACTGATAATAATGTTGAAAAAATTGCCCACGTCATAGAAATATTTTAACCTTGTTGTCAGAATCATGTAAGGAAACTATATATTTTCTAAACATAAATATTAAGTCAATTTTAATATATTTGCTCAAATTAGACTTTAAGTTCTCGACAAGGTATTCAACTGTGTAGAGTGAACAATAATTTTATTTATACTATTTAAGTTTTTCAAAGTATGTTTTTCTTGTAATCATTACCATTGATACCATTGGTACCATAGCTCGTTTGAGATTTCGATGGTGTATATTTACTAATTAAATTTATTTGATTAAATAACCTTTCCAAAAGCTTTTTCCCTTATTATCAGATTTAAAAAAATATTAAAATAAAATAACAGCGATACAGATTCTAGACGACTGTTTAAGGCCGTCACAATCTAACTGCTCTTCAAGAAAGTACAGTATTTACTTCTAAATACTCCATGGGTGTCTTAAAAATTATATGTATTAATAACTACAAAAAAACCTCTTTAAATACCATCAGTAAATGGATAAATTTCACTTGAATATGAAAACCTAGAAATAAAAGAATAAACATATATTAAAAAAATTCTAAACTTTCTGCTCTGAATTTAATGATGAAATTAGACAGAATATAGTATTTTCAATGACTAGAAACATAACACATTTACTAAAGTGGAACTGATAGAATAAAATTGAAGTATTTTTGAGGGTAATATGCTGGACAAACAGGATGGCCTCTAAAAAGTTTATAAACACTATATTAATGTTATTAATAGAATAAAAATAATTTTAAGTTTACTGATCATTTTTAGGTTTATTTTAATGAATTAGACAATATGGTGATCTCTGTGAACTTACTATGTGAGGGGCAAATTGGTTTAAGACTGACAATAACAGAAACGGTAGAAATCGAATATTTGACAAGACCACTGTAAATGAACATCTAATGGATGGAGAGATGGACGTTTGGTAAAAGAGAAAGTAATATAACAAGACAATGGAGAACAAGGAACTAGTAAAAAATTAAATACCAAAATATATAAAAAAGTTTGCACCCAATTACTCTGTGGTATTTATTCAGGTTAGAATAAAATAGTAAATATCCATTTACTAAACATACAAATGTTTTAGCATGAACATGCTTTGAACACATAGCAGTTTCCTTTACTTGGTTCCATCAGGGCTAGAGAAAAGAAGTGAATGTAACCTGATGAAGAACACTACGTGTTCGAAACTCTTATACAAACATTATATGTAAACTATTAATTATATCATTTCACTTAATGTAATAAAAAATACAGGAAAAAAATTCACATACTTATAAATAATTTCCTTAGTCATACAATAGGCAATAAGATAGTATCAAGCATATAAAAAGTCGACAACTTACTGAAAACTCTCAATTTTACTCTGTAAGGTGAACAAGATCTGAAACTGTTCGAATGTAGAAGACAATTCTTACTTACAGAAGACGTCTTACTCTATACAATATTTAGAAGTATCCCCTCTTCAAAATTTTGTTTCAGTCCAATTTAAATTAAAGTCAGGAAGATGAGTCATAAGAAGAAGTTAAAAGCTTCTCTAATACTTACGGCATTGAGTTTCCATTTCTATATATTTGATGATATATATCACAGGTGTATTTCCCTGCAAAAAGCTAGAACAAACTTCTTGAAATTGTTTTAATCAGTGCATATATTATTTAACTATATACTTGGAAAGAAAATAAAATTAGGACACTATGAATATAAGAAAATAAGAAGTTTTTATTGAAATCTCTTCGCTTTTGCAAATCACATTCTTTTCTCATGAATATTTTGGTGGTTTCTTATCCAGCCTACTATATTTATCACAAAGGTTACTTCCAATAGTTTCATACGCTTTTGTATATATTATTTATTTACAAAAATGTTCATATGAATTGTACAAAGCCTGAAGTGTTTTGATAAATAATAAAACAGAGATAATACATTCTAGTGGTAATGATGCATTATGCATTACATCAGCACTGTGGGAATAAATGGATCAATAACTGATTTATATGGATACATTTAAAGAGAAATTCATTTAAATTATTTAAAAAATGGATGTATTTTTTCAAAAATTAATAATATATTTGTACAAAGTAAACTACATCCTTATATATTTACTAGACTACCCGCGACCCGTTGAGTCATCCAACATCTTCCTTTTTAATGAAATCATGTTCACATAATTACAGATAAACTCTAAATTAATTCATTTCTAATAAAAGGATATTGAACATATTTTTAAGGCAGTTCTTTTTATTTACATTTTTTGTATAATTTAAATTTTTCAAAAAAAACGTTAATGTCTTCTTTCTGTTTGAACATGTAATTCGCCATGTTGAAATGCTGTTTTACATAAATGAACTAAAACTTTCTGTAGAGTCTCTCCTTGAACTTATGAATAGTCATGGCAAATGCTAACTGAATTGGAAATTGAATCCTTGAAAAAGGAATGTTGTCCTCTTCAGATAAAAGAATTTTCAATCTTGGAATTAAAACTATTTCCCCTTGACACCGTGATGTGATAATTTTACAAACCAGGACATTATCATAAAGCTTCTCAGTTATTAGTCTGTTCCATTACATAAGCGTGGTGGATCAATGTTTCTCATACATACTCATGACAGGAGATTCCTTTTTGAGTTCTAGCTTATGTTGGAGCAATCCAGACAACTCTAGTGAGTCAAGAAATTCTGAGTTAAATGTGTGGGTTCTGTTCCTACACAAACACACACGAGTTATATGACAGATATTGTTTAATTTCTCCTGGAAATTATTCAAGGAACCTATGATTAATTTCACTGTGTGTCTCGTTAAATGGAACTGATATAAAACTTTCTGTGAACAATATTTGTGAGTTTGCGAATGAAGAGTAAATGTATTCAATACACTGATCAACATTATGTGCACGGATAAATATGTCTTGGGGCAGTAATAATCTCTTTATTTTCATTCTTTTCCACTGTCTTCACCAATATTTATCAGAAATGTAGAGTATTCTTCATCTTCTTCTGAACTCATATTCCGAGTTAAATGTAATTTAGTAAACTTGCGTCACAAGTAAGACTGATACAAGCATTATAGATATCAGCATCAGTTCCTCTCTTGACAACTGGAAAAAGTTGTCAATTCCAGAGATGCTACAGCCAATGGAATTAGTCTGATCTCCTTAATTTAGAGAGAATTAGTTTTATTTAGAACTTTCCTGTACCTTCCAATGCATCAGAAGCCCTACTCTATCATTTTTATTGAAACAGATACATCAAAAGAAGAAAGTATAGGCATTATGGCAGTGTGTTTTTGGATTACGGACGAAATTGTTTGCTGTTAATTTGATTGTTACTTATATTAATTTCATAATTTTTAAAACTTCTGATAACTATCATAATTATCATTTGTTGATATATTAAATAATTATTTCATATTCTCGTCGATTATTCCTTAAATTTTCTCTTTCTAAATTTATTATAATTAAGGTCCAAAAACTGTTATTTCTTCTTTTGAATAAATAACCGTCATTTATATCAGGTTTTGGAAGCTTATTGTACAAAAGTCCCTTTGGTGCAGACGGTAGCTAGTTGCCTCCATTGCCAAGGGCATGGGTTCGATTCCCACAATGTGTCTTATATTTTATTCAGTTTAGAGTTTGTGAAAATATTTATACAAGAACATCAGAGTTTTGTATGTATATAGATTTATGATATATTTGATTAGTTTATTGTGTGACTTATTAATTATTTGTATAGGAACTGAGTAAGTTTGTTGCAAAAATTCTGAAGTGTTTAATATTTTTATAATGTGAGATCTCTTTGGTGTTCCATTTGTAAAATAATTTTGTTTAATGTCTGACTGAAGTTAAGTTTGAAATATATTTACATTTAGTTACACATTCAGTCATGACCTGCTAATTCTTGAGGTTGCTAACTTGGTGTGAGGTGTGCTAGCACATTCCGTTAGTACACAGACAAAAAGCCCTAGGAGAAAAACGCCCTCTCCTGGGGACGACGTAGGTTAGAAAGTACTCTTTTAGGATGGGAATAGAGACTTGTTTGAAAGTGAATCACATTACCGACTTCTATTTCTACGCAAGCAGTCTAAATTTTTAGGCTGGATTTGTATTTAGTATGTGCATTTGAACATACAAAGTTGTAAGTACTTGTTCTATACAAGCGGTATAGTTGCACTGCTTGGTGCATCCAAGTTTATTTAGATGAGAGATCATGAATGGGTAACTCATATCGTACGACTTTGTACTTCATTTACACTCTAAATTGAATATTTAGAAATATAGAGACATGAATGAATATATATTCTGGAAATATGGTACATATTTCATATTTTACATACATAAATATAAAATTGAAGGAATGAAAATATTGCATTATGCCTAATATTTTTAAATGTATGTTTTGAGGTCTCCTGAGTCCTATAAAATAAGTTACTTGCAACATACACACACACACACACACACACACAACACACAAACACAAACAAGCAAGGCTTAGGGGATTCAAGCGCAGCATGCCTTTGTGGTGGAGGCAAGTGGCCGTCCCTATCCAGTAACCGAGACAATGTTATGTTGTATAAAATATTAGCACCTGTTGGTAGAAACTACTAGCTACAATCCACATTTGTAACAAATTAATTAAAGGATCACAAACCATTTATTAAGAGTTTACAATTAGTTTAAATACATTGTATTGTATTGCTAGTACACCAATGAAGGAGCAAGGTTAGCCCGGTAGCAACGTGCTGACCTCTGGACTGGTAGATCCATAATTACGTTTTCCTAAGTAATAATATATCCATTAATTTATAAATTATTTGGTAATAGTTATTTGAAGAACACAAATATCTTTACTTCTTACTTCAGCCCTTTTTATCATTTTTTGAATACAAATTCCTATTTCGCTATCCCCTAATCTATTTATTGCAGAAACCATATTGTACTTAAAAATTAGAATATTGTAGTAACATAACGACCGAACTCAGGCTTTCCAGTTGAATTTCATAAAGAGGCATAAAAAATAATGAAAAGAAAATGAGCAGGCAAAAAAAGGTGAATGAAAATCATAATTAGAAATAAGTATAAAAGTAATGTAAATTTGAGGGAGGCCAGTGTAGCCTAGAGCTCTCCTCTGGTCTGGTAGATTCAGGGTTGATCCACCTCTGGCTCTCATTTTAGTCATGCGGGAGTGAAAAGCAATCAGAGTGCGTTGTCGGCCCCGAAGCTGTACGATGTCATACTTTATGTCCAAATGGGATATACTGAGAAATTAGAGTAAGAACATTTCTTTGGAAAGTTACTCCTACGAGGAAGGTTATCCCTAAGTATCAACGTGATGTATCGTGATGCCATCGATGTCACCATAAGTACTATCGTAATAAAGAGCGTTACCCTAACAACTCCGCTTCCTTTTATCAATAGCCAATTGAAGCTCATCTGGTACCATCTCAAACAAGATTTTCGATGTTCGGCCAACGGTACCGTCTGTACTCGTTAAAATCGCTACCTAAATATACTTGTTAGGCAAAATTTAGGACCCCTATGTGGAATGTTCATTCTGTGGTATCATAAAGGACCAATCTTTGACTTATGTTTGTTCTTTCGTGTGTCGGCCTTACCTAACTAACTTGATGTAAATTTTAAAAAGAGGCCTAAAAAAAAAGCAGTGTAATTTGCTAAAATCTGATAGTAACCTTACAATACTGAAACTCAGTGCAATCACTCCAATCGAATTTATTGTCATAATGTAGTTTTGGCCTTTACAAATCCAATTAATTAAATACACCTAAATATATAGTAAACATTATTATAATTAATTTTGTGAGAAACTTGATGTGTAACGTCTTATTAATCAGTTTTTAACTGTGTATTAATTCTTAATATTTTTTAATGTGTCCATAAAAGCTGTTAATAGAATAATAAAATATAGTTCTCTTAATGGAATAGTAACAACTGATGAACTAACGAAATGTGTTTTATTTAAACAAAAAATAGATCAACATTCCGTAAAGAAACAAAATTTATATTAATAAATATTTTTAACTTTGATTTTTAATTTTTTCTTTATTAGTTTCATTTACCTTCTGGTGAAATTTAATATTTCTATGTGTGTATATAATTTAAATATTTTTTAATATTTTTTAGTTTAAAAGATTGATTAATATTCTGGAATTGAAGTGTAGATTATGTGAGGAGTTTTAGATATTGTTAATTTGGAATATGCATATATTGTAAAAAGCTGGAATTGTCGACACTTCGCAAGGCTGTGTAATGCCAAAACAACTTTGATGCTTGATTTATTTTTCAGGCCCACCCCAACCCTTCAGTCAACTGGTCCGAAGTTGTTATCAATTACTTCCGTCTTCCAAACATTATGTACCAAGATGTGCCCTGCAAGCCTTTGGACTTCTACACGTGTCCCTTCAGGAAGTCAAAGGTAGACAGGTAACCAAATATTTATTAACTTTCTTATGTATAAAACAGTTTTCCATTTAATGTAAGTTTGCTCTTGGCACTAGGTGCCAAGTTTATTGATTTGCTTAGTATAGATAAGTTAAGATTGCCGTGTACAATGGCACACATCAATTAGGATTGCTCTGTATTTTGGCATACCTAAGTTATAATTGTCTGATAAAATAAAATATTTAAGATAGGATTGCTGTGACCCGTGAGAACTTAAGTTTGGATATCGTGTCTAATAGAATAAGTAAGTTTTTATTGTAGTGTATAATGTTGTAATATAAGTTACGATTTCTATACCCATGGCATATTTAAATTAGGATTGCTGTGTACAGGACATAAAATAGAAAGTAACTATTATTACCATTTGAATATAAAGATAATTTTTATCGCATTACAATTCAATCAAATCTATAAGAATAGCAACTGTCAAAAACTGACAAGGTTAATATTTCTATTCAATTCACCTTTTAACTGTATTGGAGATTGAACCTGTGCACCAATTCTACAAGTTGCTTCCTTTAAAATTTAATTTTATTTACTAAACTAAACTATATTTCAGTTGTTTATAAAATTAAAACTAGATCCTTTTAAATAGCAAGAAAACATCACCTGACAACGAAATATAGTGACGACTTGTTCAGTTTTAGTAATAAGATATCCGTTAGTCAACTATAAGTTCCTATACATAAGTGAAGAATAAAAATGAATGTATGAAATTAATATATGAATATTGAGTAAACCTGTAATCAAACCTGAAGTTAAAAATAAATTCCCTCATGGTATGGTTACTGCCCGCGAAGAAACCATTGCAAAAAAACCTGAGTCAGATTTGATTCATATTTAAAGATATTACTGTGGAATATCCCATCCGAGATTACATCAAAGTTAACTGCGTATGAAAACAAGATGAAGGCTTGATTTAGGGCTTCGCACTGCGTATATCACTTTGAAGCAACTGGTTTTGGGTCCTGTGTTTTGCAGCCATTCCGTTACCTGTTTTTCTACATTTGAGATTTATCATTTTTTTATTTTCCGATATAGTTTTATGTGTCCGATATAGTTTTTCATTATCCCAGCATATCAAATCAGTTTGTTTTGAAAATTTATTACTTGAACAAATCAAATTGTTTGCGTAACACATGTGCACAAATATTTTAATTTAGATGTGGCATTTTGTCTGAATATTGATATGGAAATATTAAAGACAGATGTAATACGAATATTTTAATTTTTTTTTAAAAAAAAAGAAAAAAAAACAAGAACTTTTAAAACACTTTACCATAATTTATCGTTAGAATATTGAACACCTGTGAGAGTAAATGGAACAGTATAGACATTGTTGCATCTATCAAAATGAAATTGCCATATACTGACCTCTTGAGGCTAAATTATTTGGCTTATCGTAACATAAACACAGCTATTGACAAAAATACTTCATCACAGAGTTAATTAAGTCAGATATGCTTTTTCGCAATAATTTACCTTTGCTCCTTCTAATTTCAGTAATTTCTGTTTATCGCATTGCTAGTAAATCTGACATTTACTAAATTGACATTGCAATCATATTAACACTATTTTTTTTATCGAGATTTGATCTAACGTCAAACACTTTTCAATAAAAGACCTTTAAACTAACGTTTCGTCTGTAGTTGCAGACATCTTCTTAGGTACAACAATACAGAATTCGTCCTATACTGATATAGCCTTGAAGATGTACAAAAATAGATGAAAAATTGGTTTAAAATTAATTCTGTTTTAATGTAACCCTGAAGATGTATATAAATATAGAAGAAATATAGAAGTTTATTGATTCATTTATAGTTTATTGACAAGTGTTTGACGCTGTAGTAAATCTCGATAAAAAAAATAGTTTTAACATTATTGAAATGTCGCCAAGATTAAGCTGCAATGCTGTAAACAGAAAGTACCAAAGGTAAAAGAAGTAGAACTTTCTAATTAAAGAAGCAACAAAACTAAATTATTGCCATAAAGCTTGCCTGACTTAATTAGTTTTGTGATTTTTGTGAATAACAGGTGGTTTTTTTCTAAAATTCGTTAATAAATAATTGAATTTATTACTATTCAGTGATAAAATGGTTTTCTCAGTGACAGCAAAAGCGAGATGTGAGGAGATAGGCTGGTTTTTGTCAGTTAGTAAGAACCTTATAAGAAGGGAATACGGTCCGAGGTGTAATTTAGCTTAGAAGGTGTAAAAGGGAGGCTTAACGCCCTTCCTGACAAGGGTTTAGTTAAAGCCCAATCAGGAAATTGCAAAGGGAAAAAAGTAATTTGCGGCTCTAAAGATCGCTGATTCCTTTTTTTTTATCATGAGTTAAAAAGATTATTACAGTATCCACACAGTCTCTTTCCTCATAAATTTGATTGATCAAAATCCTGCTTATTCCGAGTAGCTTTAAATGCCTTTTTCTTTACGCTAAATCACATTGTTATCGAATACTTTGCATTATCTCAAATCAATACAAACACCATGAAATTAAACATCTTTAACTCCTTTATATAAAAACCCACTAATAAAAAACATAGTAGACAGATACATCTATAGCAAATAATCTCTTCTCTTGTAACAAAAACGAAAATCATTAACTGAATTATACAAAAAACATTTACTGTGCAATTATAAAATATGCCATTACATAGGCCATAGATTTTTTTCTTTTGTCTCCTTCTGCATTTAACCTCCACCGACAATTCGGTTTCCTTTATGCTTGCTGAAGTGGACACGTTTAGAACTTTTAGCAGTCCTTTAGCTTTTCGGATATTAAATATAGGAGTAAGCGTTATTGCACGTTGTTATTTTTTGGTAATATTTACCAGATTTAACATAGCGTATTTAAAATAATTAGCGTATTAGAAAAAAGCTAAATGACAAATCTATAAAATTTAATTTGCTGCTTAACATTTTGTATCTTTATCTTTCGAGTAGGAGCTCTAAAAAGAACCTGGTGTATACCTTTAAATTTATTTGAAAACATGAAACTCTCCGTTAAGGCAAGATATCAGCCAATTACAAGAAAAGAATATGTACAAACAATACGCAACTCACTTCAATATGCTGTTTGCCAGCCGAGCGGAACTCATCGTCTTCTACTGATGACGACGAGGTTGAAATATTTATTGAAGTGAGTTGTATGTGGTCTGGCTAGTGCCAGAAGACCGTTTTAAAATCAAATTAATTACAAGTATTTCTATATCATGGATACTGGAAAAGAATTGAGTGTCTTTTGTAATATTTCAAAAAAAAAATTATTATATTCAAAAGTATCTTGGTTGCATTATTAACTACTAAGTTTAATAATTGACAAGAACACAAAATAAATAGTTTTTGAATTTGTCCCAATAAATTCCTGTTGAAGTCCTTATGTTATCTCCCTAGAAACTTGCTTGCATGCGTAACTATGAAGCTCTAACATTTATTACTTTATATTAATTTTAATTTTCTCAAATATGTTTTTACTGGTAGTATCTATTAGAAATGATCAATAACTTAAAAAATGTCCATATAAGGCTGTTCGTATCATTATTATGACAAGCATATCCGGTGATAATAGTTATCTCTTTTGTCTGACTTACGTTCGAAGAAAGTGTTTTTCGAAGTAAATAATATTTTGATTCTTCACTGCAATTTTTTTCCCATCAACTTCAGGAATGATATAATTTCTTTTTGATTTTGATCACCTATGTTAGAAACAATATTTTTTTTTATAAACAATGTTAAACCCTGATTTCTTACTTAACTGTAAGTAAAGTATAGTGATCGTGAAAAAAAAATCTGGAGATTTTGACGGAATTGCATGTTTTTAGGTCCCAAAAGTCGTTTGATGAAGTTTTTTCGATGATGTCTATATGTGTATGTGGCTGAGTGAGTGATCAAAAGTTTGTGGCCAGGCTCCGGTACCCAATCTTTGATGGATCAAGTTGAGCCTTATAGTGTAGATGATCCTTATTGTTTGGGAGCAATTATGCATTATGGGATGTCATTTTTTTGCCAATATGATGTTTTTAGACTAGATTTTTTTCTAAGCAACTAATTCTTGAGTCTTTAGCATTACCTTTGAGGCTACAAAATCAATAAATGAAAATAACATCAGATTTTAAAACAACAGAAATTTTTTTTTTTAATAAAATGTAAAAGTGTTATCTTATAATTCAATCTGAAAGCTTGTGAGGGTGATACAAGCCATACCGTTTAACGGATCAAATGAAACCATTCCTAAAAATATAATTTTATGAGAAAAGAATGAGTTGGATAATTTTTTTTCCAAACTGCATTCACCAAAAGGCGTACGGTACATTTTGTGTTTTCAGAAAAATTTTTTTTGACCCTAAACGGTTCATAAAAAACCAGTGAAATTTTGCCAAAAAATTGAAAAGAAAGTTATAAAAAATTAAAAAAAAATTCATGATATTTCAATTATGGCAAAGGGCAATTGATCGTTTACTTGCTATAATTTTCGTATTTGTTTACATTGATTTAGAAATTTTTTTAATGAATCGAATGAAATTGATGTAAAATTGATGATTAGAGAGGTGTAGTAAAATGGATGACGGAAGTATGTGTTCTCAGAAAAGGAGAATTGGCTATCTGATAAGTTAAAAAACAATAAAAAAATTATTGATTTTATTGAACTTGATTGTTCACAAACTTGAATTATGAGTATATAAGTCTAATGAAATAATTACATTCACCAGTAAATAAATGACGTTTGGCGTCTGGTATGTCGCTGTATTGATTTCGAATAGAGCCATAAAAAAAATTTAAAATCAATAAAATTTAGAATGTTCTTTTCGGCTTTCTTACCATTTTCTGGAGAGGAAAAAAGGAAAGGAAGAAGGAACACTGGATGTATGCGTGAAAAGCGTCCACCGATCGAGAATGTATTAAATATATTAAGTATATCAAAAATATTGAAAAATAATGTTTCGTATTTAGTCTTGTTTCAGGATGAGTGATTTGAATGACAAGAAATTTTACAGTTTAATTAGTACTTGGTAACTACTTGGTAATTAGTGATTGGTAGTTGTTGTAATGACTTGTTGAGTTAATCAGAGATGGCGTTGTGAGCAGTTTGATTTCTTGAAGAGATTCAGAGTTGGTGTTACGAACGTAGTTATTTTCTAGATTTGACTAAGAGATGGCTTTGTAAGCGCAGTATAATTTCTGGAAGAGGGTCAGAGATGACGTTAGAACGCGATTAATTACTTGTTTGACTGAGAGGTATCGTTGTAGCGCAATGTAGTTCCTTGAAAAACCTCACCTCTGAGATGGCGTTACGAGCGCATTTAATTTCGAAGAGACTGGAAACAAAAATGATTTTTTAAAAAAACTAGTATGTCATAAAATTCCTAGTATAATAATATTATAAACAAACGAAAAATGTAAAATATAATTCAAAATTGAAATCATTTTTTGAAAAGTAATAAAATAAATTATTCTACCTTCATAAATAAAAATTATCTTAAAAACATTTTTTGTTACATGTTTCTGATATTTCAGACAAAATAGGAATATTTTCAAGTTTTAAATGGGAAAATTTGTCTTAAATATTGAATGTAGAAGGAGGTCAGTAAACTATGTAAGAGATCCACTGACTATTGAAACAAAAGCCATATTTCTGTGTAAGACATCATTTCGTAACGGAAATCTATACTTTCGGTTTTCAAAAATGCTATGACTGCAGTAATACACTAAGGATATTATCAGTGGTTTGATGAACAAAGATAAGCATGTATATTGATAAGTGTTATACTACCTATAGAGTGACATCCACAGTACTACCTATACTACCTTCATGAATGAAAGACTAATAAACATCTCCCATTTAGAATGTATATTATGTCTAAATGGGAAATTATATATTATATACCCAAGAAGTTTGATATTAAGTTTACTTATAGTAAAGTTGAGTATAGGGAACTCCAGGTTTCGTAAAAAACTTTTTTGCTTTAATTTGCATATGTCATAAATTTTGAGCACCTCTTTTGCAGTGTTTGTCTTTGATTTAGCTCAAAATCTGCCACATTTGTGATGATAAGACTTAGCGTAAGGTCTGTCAGATTCCTGATGATGACATTATTGTTAGACTTATCATATTGTTGATGATTAACTTCAGATCTGCTATATTCTTTGTGATGGGATTTAGCATAATATCTTTCGTATTTCTGATGATGTTATTTAGCGTGAGAATTTCCATATTGCTGATATTATGACTTACTTGCGACCATATTTATGTTGATGAGGCACAGCGTCGTCAGATCTCTGTCGCGTTCTCGATGCTAGGATGTAGCATCAGATCTGCAGCATTACTGCTGAAGAGATTGTTTCTCTTAAAATGGCATCCACATAAAAAATGCATTTGCAGTCTATCCAGACATTTTATTTGCCTATTGAATGAATATTTAAATCTGACGATTAAATATTTATTCGGCTGAAATATCAACTTGACTCATTGTTTTCAACATAACAGTTCTTCAGAGTAACGATTTGTACGTCATTTATGTTATTTACAAGTAAATTCTGGCCCTCGATGAGGCAGGACGCATTATGACGTAGTGTTTATGTGGGACGTTATAATAACTCTTTTACTCAGTGTAAATACCTGCTTGAATGAATATCTTAGAACCTTTTTTATTTTTTTTCATTGAAACAAGTTTTTCGCTTATCTCTTACTAATTTGTTTAGACTTTGTGGTGACATATAAAAGATGGAAATTGTTCAAGAGAGAAAAGTTTTAAATATACTTTTTGCAAAAGAAGTAAATTCAATTTCTGAACTTCTGACGAATAAAGGGATTGTTAGGGAAATGTAAGCAAAGTTTGGTTCTCTGACAAAGTGGTGTTATCAAATTAGGGTTGCTGATAGTATATGTAATAAGGGGAAATTATTATAAGCTGACTATAACAAGATTAAGGAGTAAAAATATTGTGAAGAGTTTGACACACTTAATATGGTGAAGCTAAAAAGTCTCTTACAGAATTAGATTTTATACAGCCTGAATTATCCTCATTTGCAACGCTTTAAAATGGGCATTAAGGGCCATAATCTGTAGGGCCACCTACTCAGACTTGGTCGTATCTCTTAGTAGACATCCTTAGGAGCCAGATTATCCCAGAGACAACGTGTTGCCTTTGCACTGGTGGATATGGGGTTCAATGCCCACTCTGTTCCTCGATGAATAAATCTGGGCACCACGTCCCTCAGAGTCGGTTAAGCTGTCGGTCTCGAACCTGTACGATGTCTAAAATCTAGCATTATACGAGGTAAAAAGTCTTGACCTATTCCTAATATTAATACGTTACAGAGTCTCAGACCAATAATAATGGCTAAATTAAACTAAAATGTATGGTTTACGGTCCATAATGTATTATTCATATTGGTTTATTTAATGGAATATATAAGACTCTGTGTAACCCTGACAGTGATTCTTTGTCTTGTTGTAAAAACACAATAATAAAGTTTCTTCTCATTAAATTTTTCGCTTTCTTATGACTTAACCTAGTCAGTACTACCTTCTATTAAAAAAATTAGTTTAATAAAACATTCTGCAATATCACTTGATTTGCACCACTTGACTGGCTACCACTTGTCTTACTACTTGACGGGACAACCACTTGACTGGCTATCTATCTACTGAAAAATAAATGACATTTAAGACATACAAAGATACGAACAAGAAACTGACGAATACATAGTGGTAGAGAACAATTAATGATACATTAAATCATGTTAAAAAGTTTATGGAAATAAATTCAAGTTGTTTAACATGACTACTGCTATTGAGAAATATTTTCGAACATGGAAAAGATTACTAAATTTATTTTGCTCGAACATCAAGAGAAGTTGAACAGTTCAGCTATGCGTCAGTTTGATTGATCAACTGTTCAGAGTATGCTGGGATGTGTGTTTTTCACTATAATTGAAAATTAGATTTCCTATCAAATGCTCTACGTAATAACAAATGGTGGATTTCAATTGCAAACTGGAAGTATTGATTTGCAGACAATATAATTGTATAGCGGCTGGCTTTTGACGTTGCTGCTTTCATTTCGGTTCTTTCTTTCTATTTATTTTTTTGTCTGAAATATTTCTATTTTTTTTAATTTGCTACATTGAGTTCAATGGGAAGTTTGATCAACGCAGAGAAAAAAACATCTACAAATGTAGATAGATAAATAAATGTGTTTTCTTTTTTTAGCACAAAGTCAGTTATTTGGTTATGGTTTTAACACAGCATAGTTAGACTAAAGCTATGTTTCAGTACTTCAAAGTTTCTTATTTCTTCTGATTCAGATGACTTCTGAGTTCACCAACCAAATCTAATTTCAAAACTATATTCCATCCCACCTCGTAATTTATCCTTCCCACTCCACCGGTTTTATAATTTCATCCATTTTCCAAACAAACAATCAAAGTTTTCAAAAGGTTCTTTTTCAAAAATTAGAAGATAAGATGGCACATTCTACTTTAATCGTTACCTCTGTAATATTATGTATTATATTATAGTAATATATGTAATTTATAGTAATATAGTAATTAATAGTAATATTATGTAATATTATTTCTAGAATGAATAAGTTATTCATTCAAGTTATCTTATTTCAAGTTATTTTATACATCAGAGAAACTGAATCCACCCTGACAAAAATTTCTATCTGTCTGTCCAACCATTTTTTCATAATCAAACTCAGCCACTGTAAGCCATAGCTGAAACTTTGACAGTAAATTTTTGTATCTCTAACTTAAAGCCAAATATTTTAATGGATTTTTAAATTCAACGTTGAAGCAGAGTTATGGACTTTTAAGTGTATTTGGTATACACAGGTATACTAAATAGCTAAAAATATACAGGTATTTTTACTGCAGGCAAGTAGGTATTGTTAGTCGATTTCAATTTTATTTGCGTTTATCATAATTTGCTCGCTGTAAAAAAGTGAGTCCTACCTACCAACGAACTGAATAAGAAGTATGCCTAGAATAAAATAAAATTTGAGCTCAGTATCTAAAGCTGCAAAATGTAAAAGAAACCCCCAGATGCAATGACAGTGTAATAATAATAAGGAGTGTAATAATAATGATATTTTCTACTATTCTGTAATTTATAATAATATTTTGGAACACCACGTATAATCTCTGAATTTTGAAAAATTACCCGTCAAAGACGGGCACGTCGAATTACTAAATTAATTATTTAATTTCAGGATAGGAATTGTATGGAATTATTATTTGATTTTAACTTTCTCGCCCATATTGAATCTTTCAGTTATAAAATGTTGTTTTTAATAGTTTTAAAAACTCCAAATTGGGCAAATTTTCTTGGAGAAAAGTAACCCAAAGTCAACGTTTTTAGGCTGATAATGCTATAGAAAAGAAATGCCAGTTCTTTCTATTCTGATGAACAGTTGAATTATACAATATAATAACAGATAGACATGGAATAACTTATTAAAAAGTTTTTAAATAAAAACCAAAACGTTGGCAATGAGAGTTTAATGTGTACCTGAAGAACTGACGGATCCCTGATAAACTTCTATATATTATATATATATATATTATATATACATAAAAAGGATATAATGGGATGCGAGTAGTTTACTTACATTCAATCAAATTATTGCCTTGGATGCTCATAGGTGTGATTCTCAATCGGGAGTTCGTAAACAATTTTCACATTTAGAGAATAGGAAAAAAGTCAAACTCTAGATTGCACAGTAAACGACTATTTGGTATTTATTATAAACTTTTTAATAAAGGTTCTTAAAGAATGGATTAAGTATATTTTTAAAATAAGCTAAGAACAATGATAATTTAAATTACCAATTTTATGGATACTAAAGAGAACTAGACAATGATATATTTCAGTTTACTAGTTAAATCATTTTCTTATTCTTCTGCTATGAAAAAGGTTTTAAATAAAACTGAAACGTTGGCAACGAGAGTTTGATTTTTTATCCTGGAAAATTGACCAAATCCCGATTAGAGAACACACCTATATATATATGTATATGTAACATAAAAAGGATAAATGGGGATGCGGTCAGTTTCTTCCACTTCCAATCAAACTCTCATTGCCTTGGGCATGCTCATTGAGGTGGACATGCTCAAGGGACCTCATAAACCCACTACGCTATTTCGACATTTAGAGACATTAGGAAGAAAAGTGAGCCGCTAGGAATGCAAGTAAAGACTATTTGTATTAGTTATATAAATAATCTTTAATAAATGGGTTCCTTAAAAAATGGATTGCAAGTTATGTTTAAAATAAGCTAAACACAATAGAAAATAATACCTTAAACTTACCAATTTTATGGCATAACCCTCGGGGGAGAAAGAAGAGAGCTAGGACACGGCACTCATGATTTATCCTATTATAACCTAATATATAGTATCATTTTTTATTTTCGTCAGTAATGCGTACACAAGAATGTAAAAAAATACTAGTTCTTTAAATTAATTAGATCTTTGAGATGATGAAACTGACGGAAAAATTGTAAACATTTAGCAAAGAGCCCATGTTTAGTAAATGATGAGTTAGTGTTTTCTAGAGTGTAAGAATTAAGATAATTTTTGTATCTCCAGAAAATTGATTTGAATAAATATGAATAATTTATGGAAAAACCAATTCCAATTGGTTTTTATTATCAACTAGATAATATTCCAATTAATATTATTTATTCCAATTAGATAAATTATCAACGTCCAAACCATAGAAAAAATCTGAATAAATACTAAGATATTTCAACCGTAACTAGCGGTCTTCGTGAGAGTCAAATCTCAAATTAGTTGGAGTCAAATCTCGGTCGAGGTTTGACTCTGACGAAGAATGGTTGAAAAATCTTAGATTTTTTTCTGATTTTCTTCTGTGTTTTGAACTTTGATTTTTATTCACATCTTTTTTGTTAAATCTTGTTATGTATTATGAGAAGAATACAACCTTTATTCGCCACTCGACTATTTGGGATATTTTCCGGAGCTAATAATATTGTCTGTTCCCAATAACCACGCTTAAAGGCTTTTACCTTTAGTGTCGTTCTTGGGTAGAAAAAAACCGTTCCTCATTTAATATTTGGTATCTATTTTAGGCATGCGCTAATTACATTACCCAGTTGATCACGTGTTGTAAATTTTACCTCACTCAATTTATTGGAGAGTATATCTTAAAGCAGCGTTTCTTAAACTTTTTTTCTTCAGGACGCACCTATGAAATAACGAAATCCTTTGGGATGCATCACTGATTTTATTATAGAAAGTTTAGTCCTGAAATTAAAGATAGAAAATGATAGGAAATTAAAAGGAATAGTTCTTTTTAGAGAGAGAGGGAGAGAAAGAAAGAGATCAGTAACAAATTATTTAAATCCCAAGGAAAGGAAAAGAAAAAGTATTATTCACTGCTGCTTAAAGATTAAAGAAATTTACCTTCCAGTTCAAAATATCAAGTGGCGAAGACTTGACTCAGATTTGAAAATCATTGGTGTTTTAAAACTAAATAAAAATTATGCCTATTTCTAAAATATAAATTTAATCTTCGGTTATCTTGGGGCGCACCAATGCGCCCGGGTTTGAGAAGGACTGCTTTAATGAGTACCTGACATCGTACAGCCTCTGAACGCATAGCTTTATCTCCTCCCAGAAGAATGGGTGCACGAGATTTCACATTTACACAAAAAGAAAACTAAAATCATTACTAATACAGACAAGCAGGGTAGTAATATTTATTATTATTAATAATAATTTCTATCATTATTTTTTGTTATTATTAATATTATATTATGAGGTGAGTTCCTGACCTCAGAGTTGATAGATAACATCAATCAACTTAGGGCAGTGGATGTTTTTTCAAACATTGAACTATTGTTTGCTTCAGGTTCCTCGGCAGCGAAAACCGTGACACCTTCTTCACCAATACTCAAAGAAGTCGAATCCTTTACGAAATTCTTTCTACCACTTTATTCGGAAAGAAAAAGAAGGGTGAAGTAGGCATTGACCGACTGGTGGACGAGGGAGTCTTCTCTGCGGCATTTCCTCTGCACGAAGTAAGTGTTAAAAAAATAAATATTTCTTGTTTGAATAATTTTTTTAATCCAAAAATCAAGAAATGAATGATTACGATGCCTGATTTTGAATGCAGTTGAATATATATTACGTGTTTATGTAACTTCCTCAGGGAAGCCAAATTCTCGTAGTTAGTTCATAGTAAACAGCTATCCATTGGGAAAACAAGGACGTACAAACTCATTTCACCATCTCAGACTCAAAAATATCCAGTGTCCTACGAATTGTGCCTCTCATCGTCAAGATTTCATGTTTTTAATAGAATAAATATTCTATTATTTACAAGTTGTTTCTTCTAAATATGTTGCTATCATTAACCCAAAAGCTAAAATTGGTGTTAGGGTTAATGTCAACTTTCACGGCAAGCAAGCAATCAACTCCACCTCAGAGGTATCACATGCCCAAACCACTTACATTGTAGGGGGAAAACATTTGCAAAACGCTTCTGAGCTGGTAGGTCCAAAGTTCGATAATCACTATGCCTTCAATTTATTCACGTGGGAGGTGAAAACATTTGAGCGCGTCGTTTGTTTCTTGAGAGGACGTTAAGCTGTCACTCCAGAGCCTATAACTATCATCTCAGTTATTCGTTTAAGATTCCCAACTCAAAATATACTTCAGTTAAGAAAATTTAGGAATCTCAATGTAGAATCATTAGAGATACATAATATTCCCTTGAGGAATCAGCGTCAGAGGTGTATCTTTCTAGCATGCCCTCAGTACCAACAAAAAAAAAAAAAATGAATAAACTATTTGATAAAAGAAAAGAAGAGATAAATAATTATTAGAATAAAAGTGAGAAATATGTTGAGAGACATAAACAACAGTTTTGCCTTGTTTATATAACTGAATGCAAAATAAATTGGTGGAAAATGGAACTTTATTAATTAATGTGAGACACTCCCATCGTAAATTCCTATGTAATAATGTTATCAAATAAACGAACATAGTCCACGAAAAGCAAAACGGTTTATTTTGTGAAAAGAGTTGGCAGAACATTATCAATCTACACGCTCACGACATCAGAAGCACCAGAACTAGCATAACGATTAGGCGAGTAATTGAGAATTGTGGCATTACATCTGCAGTATAAGAGCTACGATCTGCAGACACGCTAAACATTGCCAAAAGTGGATGCAAACTATGCCCTGGGTCATGTGATGGAAAACTATTTCTGTTGTATCCGAAAATCACTCGTAACAATTTCACCCCAGCGACAAAATTGAATAAAAGAAATATTTTTAAAAACTTTATGTAAACTATTTTTCTATGTAACTGTTTTCACAAATATATATATTACGAATAATAAAGGCTTTTAATTTAAAAAACATCATTTTCTTGTTTTAATAAATAATTTAACCGGGGGGGGGGGGGGGGGGTCTATAGACCACATACTTTTCAAATAAATAAGAATCCGTAGTCCCTTCTTAGGATTTAAATATTGTTGATCACTTCTACCAAGCAGCACCAAGGCAGATATTAACAAAAATTAGTTCAAGGGAACAGTAAACGAATAAATAGGTTAAAGTTTGCAAAGAGAGGTGCACACTGATTGGCTGTTATATTACATTAATTAATACTGCATTCTCATTTGTCGTGGCTCGAGACTATGGCTGGTGTTTGTTCTCCTAGTAGTTGAAGTGTCCGCGTCGTCCAAGTTTGTTATCTAATAGTTATAACGCTTCATTTAATATTTGTAGAGCTTCGTGAATTTGGAGTCATATTCATTGGTTTGCAACATAATAGTAGTATTCTGTGTCAGGTCCTGGTGGACTAGGTGAGTGTTGTTGGTTTCTGTTGGAGGTACATTGCAAGGCATCGAAAAAGTGCACCTTCACATTATTTTTGACTGGTTGTTATGGGGGTCGATCTCTTTTAGAATGTACTGGAAGCTCTTATCCACTGTCATATTTGTAACAGTGCTTCCACATCAAACGACGCTATAACTGACAAACTAGAAACTTTTAAGAAATCGAAGAAGTCTGTCGAGGAGGAACACTGAAAAGCACTATGAGTGGACGGAGAGAGAAGTCGTTTATCGTCTTTGCTAGATTCTATGTGGCAGTGCAGATTTGGATAATGAAGAGTACTGAGCAGAGAAAGTATTCTAGATGGACAGTTGTCATTTCTAGATGTTCTTATTTACCAAAAACTCAAGCAATTCAATACCAAAGTATATAACAAGCGATCGAATCCTCGAATATGTCTGAACAGAAGAAGTGAATGCTCGGAAAGATATAAGAAGATATAAAAAGGGCATTCACCCTCTACAGCGACTGGCTCCCCATACACAAAGAAATTGAAAATTTCCAATTTTATTTACATGTTAGTTCAATTTCTTTCTTTCTTGGTGAAAATGTCAATAACATCATAGTAGAATGCATCGTGCTTTATGTTCTTTAAAAAAGTTGTTTCTATTCCAATTAGTGCAAGACTGCTTTATCTTTTTTGTCCTTGAGATTTTCATGTATAATTGTGATTTATACTATACTACAAATTGTTCTCTTATTGTATCATTCAAAAATCTATACTCTTAAATTAACTTTTGTCGTAATATCGTGCATAAGCCGTTGAAATAGAGTTAGACTTGATGCCTCTGTAACGAAGTGCAATCGCTTTTCTGGTAGAAGGTGGAGTTGCCACGTGAGTGTTGCATGAAACTCACCAACTCAAAACTCACCATGAAACCAGTTTAGGTACTATAATTAATATTATTAGATTTTCTTTATCAGCGCAGACTGCAAAAAAATTATGATTTTCCTTTTTATCAAAGCAATATGCTGAATAATTCCATCCAGAGGGAAGCAGTATTCAGAACATAAAAGCTGGAAGCATTAAATTCCACATAATTTATACTAATTGCAATGATTTCAGAAAATAATAGAAGATCCGCCTATATAAAAATAAATGAAATGCTTTCATTGTTGTTTCTGTAATCATAGGGGAAGCATTGCTTCCCTTGTTTCCACTGACTGCACGCCTATGTACGTATGTAATACTATTTTAATATTATGTATGTATTACAATACATACAATTAAGAATTACATGTATGCAATTAAGTTTGTATAATGACAAAGGGGAATTTCAAGCCTCTGGTGAGCCCTCAACACTCTTCTCTCGTGCTTATATGCATAGTGAATATAAACAAGATGAACGAGCACTTAAAAAATTAATTAAGAATAAAGTGGGTACAACTAATGAGGCAGATGGACTACAGCTCAGAATATATTATACTCGTAACATCAAAAATAACAGAGACCTAGTAATTATACTTTTACACTAAAAGTACACAGCAAAGAAAATTTGAGACAATTTCCGTGATATTTGTGTTTAATAAATAAGAATAATTACTTCCCTATGTTTTATGGTGTTGTTCTGTGAAAGGAGAACTTGAAGAGTAAAGACTAGTTGAGTTTAACTAAATATAATTATAATAAATATATTGAAAATGCAAGGCTCCGTAAGTGCGAAGGAAGGGAAACATGACTGTTTACTTACTGCTGAGGGTTAATGTGTTTGCTCTGCCGCGTCGCTACACCACCATCAGCTTTCCCTTACACTCCCATAAATTCTTCGCAAATAATTAACTTGACATTTTCTACATGATTTCAAGTTAATATAACATTTTTAAAGCCATCAGTAAGATGTCTTAGTAAACTCAAATGCTTCAAAAGTTTCTATACTAATTACAAAACACCTATTAGGCAAACACGGTTATAGTAATTTTTCCCAAATCTTCTTTATGTCTCCATAAAAAATTTATTTATTTGCTTGTATTTTGCACATCTTTTGCCATATATATAAGTCTAAGCAGAAGAATCACAATAAACACGTGATGCAATCAATCATAAAGTGAAATTCCTCATAACATTTATTTCTGATTGTATCCTTTTTCCTTTTGGTTTAAACTTCATATAAGTGTGTATTTAATTGTAAATTTTGGTAGCAGACTTTCTTATAGCTATAAGTTATTCAAGATTTAACTGTACTTTTCTAACACTTGTTCCTTCATCAGTGTTCAATATTTCTGAAAAATTGTCTCCTTCTTAGTAAAGTATAATATATTTTTAATACTCAACATGTTTCAAATGTTAATCAGTCATCAATGCTTTGTTTTCCAAATTTTTATTTTATAAGCAGTGTTAGAGGGAAATTGTGGAAAATATGTCTTCGTGAAAAATATATGTGGAAAATATGTGGAAAAAATTGTGCACATAGGTCTTCGCAATTCAGGTATGTTGGAGGGATAAGTAGTTGCAGAGATTAACTGAAAACGTTTTTTCTAACTTTCATTCGACCCTAATAATTTTATCATGTTTTCACTGTTTTCCATTTGAATGCTTACTACTTGCTTTGTGTAATTTTTTTCTCTTATTTGTCAGTGACCTTTAAACTAGTTATATTTGCCAGTTACTTCTGCAAGCCTCATGGTGTAGACTTTGGTTTTTAGAAAGGATGAAATTCCTTTAATTGAATGAATCTTTTATCCATGACTAACGGGTAATTAATAATTATCAGTAATGACCTGTCCCACCGTATCGATTAATATTAATTTCACCTTACCTGATAAAGCATAATGTTGCACAAGTAGCAGCAGGAGTATTAATATACAGATTATATGATTCCCGTGCGAAGAGGTAAGTTTTGCTTAGCCGTGCCGATGGGTGTCTACCGATCTTGAATGGCTATACACTTCAAAAGTTTGGCGGTAGGTTTTGTGGGATATATTGATTGAACGCACGGAAAGATCCCATTAGACAAGCCCCCACCGGCGGGTGGCATTACCGGGCGATAATCAGAAAGCCATATCTATCAAACTAAAGGCTCGACAACAATCATTTCAACCAATAAATAACTGAATTCCTGTTTTTCACCTTAGCAGTTAGATTGATAACTCCAAGAGTGTAAGCCAGGGATTTTGATTTATGTTATGGTTTTTCTCGTCAAGTATTATTTAATATGATATTGTTTTCCAACCAAGAATAAAAGTTGAACATTACTAGGTAGTCATTTTTAATGAAATATTGAACACTTAGTTATAATATGAGTTTCTTTATTGATAACTTTTAAATTTGGTTAAAAGATTTCAATATTTAAAAAAAAACGTTTTTTTTTTAAATATTGAAAAATATTTATTTAAAATTCAATATTTCCAAAATATACTGGGTGTGTTTATAGTTATTAATTTTATATTAATACCTATAAATTTTAAGGTGCTCTTTCCTTAACACACTACTTACACCAAACTGTGATGTTCTTTTTTTGTGTTTGAAAGCTAGCTAAAACTTCCGAGGGGCTCATTTACTTACTCAGTGACTTTTTATTCTCTTCTTTTTTCTCTCTGTCATTTCATTTGTTTAATTGAATTGTGGTTTTGACGCTGATTTTTATTTTTCATATTTACCGTGAAATCTTGTTAAATGTAAATAGCAGCGTCTATACCATGCTAGGAAGTTTAGAAAGAGGTCTAGGATCTTTAGTCCACGTAACTGGTCGTCGTCAGAGTCATAAGAAATACTATTAAATACATATGTTGTTTAAAAGTCAACTCAATTTAACGGAGCACTGATTATTAATTTGTCTAAGTGGTTGGATCCATTGAGTCTTTGCCTCGGGGAAAATTCGATCTGAAATTTTATACAAGTAGAAAGTAAGGGCAATACTTTAGTGAAAAGGTTCATGAATAAAACATGTAGGGTGGTAGGGTAGCTAGCTAACCATGTTTAACGAAGGCAAACAACTGTGTCAAAGGCTGGGTATGTTGACAACTGTGGCGGGGGCGATATTGCCTTGGTCTTCAAGACCCTTGCAATAGCCCTTCTCCGACCAACACCCCAACCACTCTGACACTAGCAAACTCACAAACTCCACTGTAATCATTAAAACTTCATTTATTTTACCACCATTCAATACTTTTTCAATTTTGAAATTTATAAAAAATTAAAATATTATTTTGGCTTCACACCTTGAATTGACACTGTAAAAATTTTACAATACCATTGAAAAAAAAAAAGAAAAGAGAAATGGAGTTGTGGGTTAATAATCAAGCCGGAAACGAACATCACTATGCACAAACTAGACGCAAGTAGATTTATGTCCATGGAAAGTAAACTTTCCAGTTACGCTTGTGATGCTGGAATAATTCCAGAGTTTTGACTTTGTTTTATAATCTTTGGTAAGGGTCCAACATTCTCATTCTGCATACTCATTCTGCTTCCTTCAAATTAATCAGCTCTTTTAGTAAACCACTTATCATATTAACTCCTGACGCTATACTAATTAGGTACTAATCAGTTTAAGATAATTTAGAAACAACTCTCAATTCAGTAATTTTTATAGGAACATTGAAGTAAATTTAAGCTGAAATGTTAGATTCAGAGAAGTCAAAGTTTTCAAATTACTTAATATCCTATTCTACTGTGCTGTCTGTTCTGCCAATGTTGCAATAGTCAAATATTTAAGCAGCTTTTATTTAATTCAGTTGCAAAAAAGTAAGAAAATAAATTATTAATTGTATTAATTAATGAGACAGTAGCAACGCCAATCCTTACTTCATTTGCAACAAGAGGAATTATTAATGGGACTCGGGGGGGGGGGGGGGGGGTGATGGGGAGGGGGAGAACTGAAGGCATAGAGAGAGAATATTTTTTTAGCTCCTTACTACTCGGATATCAATGTCATCAGGCGTAAAATTGCATTTTATCAATACTACAGCACTCCAGTTCCCTGAGAGGGTCGCGCTATCATTAAAATACCACTCCTTTTATATTGAATTAGCTTTAAAGTTCTTCAGTGATTTAACAGAATCCCGTTAAATTTCAAATTGAAATAGTTTTACCGTATTATGAGTCACGAGGCCTCTTCCTAGGCTTGCTCGTAAGCTTGATTTTAATATAGTATTTAATCGTAATAAAATATAGCAATTATGTTAATTAAATACTCTCCCAGGGAACTGGATAGCAGTGGTATTTATAAAATCCCATGTAACAGTTGCCATAAAATTTATATTGGTCAAACTCGTAAATCATTACGAACACGTGTTAAACAGCATCAGAAATTAATAACATCAGTTTCTTCTTTATAACGTAAGAAGAAAAGAACAAAGTATCGCCTTATTCTTGCATATAAGTAATGAAAATCATGATATAGATTACACCGAAGGTAAAATGATTACTTATGAAAAATTGATGTTGTTAAGAAATATTATTGAAACCTCTTTAAGTAAATTAAATAGATCAAATACTATAAACATTAGTAACGGGTTATTCAACTCAGTATTGACGAGGACAAGTGCCTAATCTAAGAAAACTCTTTGTTTACACTGGCCTAACTCCTCAACCCTTTCTTCTTTTTTCTGCACTTTACACCCTTTAAAATACCTCTCTTGACTCCCACCCTTCTCGGAAAATATAACAAAAAATACTAAGATCTTTTAGCAAGCCATCTTCCTCCAAGTCAACCTGGAACTGATGACTAATGGTTGAAGGACCTTAATCTTTTTTCTGATCTCTCTTACTATGATTTAGACGTTGGTATATATATGATATTCACATAGTATCACATTGACCTTGCTTTACATGCTGATTGTTTCTTCTGAACCGATTAATATTAAATTCTCTCTAAATTCAGATTGAATATGTTAACTTACATTTATCAATCAACCTCATAATGAAGAAACACTAATACCAAAAACAACTCTTCTTCTTTTGTCTAGGGACCTTACGAGCTGAAGAAGAACTGCTGGAGCGAGTCGCTAACCCCTAGACAGGTACTTTACAAGTACTGGGCAAGGTGGGGCTGTTGGTACAAGTACCAGCCTTTGGATCATATCAGGGAGTACTTTGGAGAGAAGATAGCCATTTATTTTGCTTGGTTAGGTAAGCCATTTAATTATTGCTTTGAATGCTTTAAACTAAGTCCCGTGCAAAGTACTTAAGTGAATACAGTTGGTGAATGTGTCATTTACATGCTATTATTCATAATTGCTTATATTACTTACCATTGGTCATTGATTTCAATTCATTCCATACAGGTAGATTTCACTAGAATAATATAAATTAATTTACATTATAATGCAATTATATCAAAATTAATCTATTCTTAGATTGTAACTCTATCTAAAAATAGTTTTATTTAGTTTTTTTTTTAACATATTGAGATATTTCATCATTTTTTTTATTTGGTAAAATCCCCTTTCTAATATTCATCACTTTGACCAAAACATTTTTTAAGCAGCTCAGTTGATTCTCCTTAGGACACTGTATAGAATTTAGAAGACCAGATATTGAAATATTTTAATTAAATTAAAAAAATAATAAACAATTTTGAGGAAGTAAACGTAAACTTAAAATTCATGTCAATGCTTCTTGGAAAACTACAACTATTATTATCTAATGAGTTGTGAATGTCAGGCTTTTAACATTAGAAAATGTTTTTGTATGTTTACAGTCTGCATATATTGATTTCATTGAAAATTGGTTTACTATTTTACTGTCTCAATGCAAGAAAATTTGGTGTGGACACTTAGTTGTTTAATAAGGGACTGGTGTAACCCAGTGGCTTACGAACTCACCTCTGGGTTGGTAGATCCGGGGTTCGATATTCACTCTATCCCTTGATTTATTCATGCTGAAGGTAAAATAAAAAACCAAACACGTCGTTCCTCGGAAAGTGTGCTAAACCGTCGGCCCCGAGACTATAGACTATTAGGTACTTCTTATAGATTTCTACTCTAAATCCACTTGAGCTAGGCGAAATTCAGGACTTCTAATGTTGAATGTACATTGTGTGCTATCATAAAAGGCCAATGTTTGTGTTCTGGTGGGATGGTCACTGCAATCTAACTAACCTAACTCAGTTATTTCTTACACTTATTCACTACTGTTGAATGAACATTCTACATTGGGAGTCCTAATTTCTTACCAGGTCTGATCAAAAAGTAATGATACATGTTGAATTTCGAGAGCATTGTACTCTGTAATTTCAATTTTTGTTTTGTTGTATTGGTACACTCATCACGATTATATGGTCACAATTTTGACTTCCTATAGCATGTGTTGGTTTTATGTGAGAGACATAAAAATTAGAGTCGTGTTTGTGTACTCGGCAATTTTTTGTCAACTTAAAACTCACCGTACCCGACCATCAACATTTCAACTTTTTGAAATTAATAAATAGTTCACGTTTTTGGGCACTTAATAAAATTTCTTACCCAAAAAATAATGCAAACTCTCTGTTCATTATTTTGTTCAACTCTGTTCAACAACAAAAAAACCTCCGAGCACGCAAACACGTGTCTAACCTTGTTAACCTTGTCTAGCCGCTCACATAAAAACAACACATGCTACATAGTCAATACCATCGTGATGAGTGCACTAATATAAAACAAAATAATTTTGAAATTGGATTGTACAGAGCACGTGAAATTCAAAAAGTGTCCTTCATTTTTTATCACAACTCGTATCTTTAACTTGTTAAAAATCATAAAATATCTTTAATATTTGAAAATATTTAAGAATTTAATTTATGAGAATTGCTAGTAATGTAGTCGGAAGATACTACATTTGACAGAATCTCTTCAAAGTCATTTCCAGTATTCTCTAATTACTTACTACTAGAATTCAAGACTACATCATTAATAATTATTATGCATGAAGTGCCATTGATCCCGAGAGATGAGTTTACAAGTACTAGGCAAAGGTATATGGTGCATACAAGTAGCCGTTTGATGATATCACCGGGTACTTTGAAGAGAACAATCAATTTTTCTTTATTCCATATTTTTTTTATTCAAGGAATGGAGTAATTTCAGTGACAGCAGACTCAAAACAGTCGAGCCAGCGGAATATTGCTCCAGCGGTTACCACAGAGTTTCCTCTTTAATTAAAAATAAATGCTAATGTGTAAGTTAGAGCCTTTGCCAACCCCTGTACCCTCAACTACCCTTCTCAAACTGAAATAATCCCTCTTTTTATTTAACGTTTCCCACTCAAACCATTAAGTCTGTTCCAGATACAAATATTTACTTTAGGTTTCAAAACTGTATATCTTAATTACTGCTATTTTCAAGAATAATTATGTATTAATAGAAAAATATTAGGAAACAATTCTTTTATTTTAATGTAACTAGCATGAATGATTCATCAATGTACTGCCAAGACTATTAGTTTCAAGTGCAGGTAAATTATTCAATGATAAATTGAAACAATGAATTATTAGTATCGCTATCAGGAAGTGACTTAGTCAACGATCGAGACTCATTTTACTCAAGGATGTGTATGTCACTATTCAGCTAAAAAAAAATACGCATTAAAATAAAAATTAATTCTAAAAGGTTTTTTTCATTTTTGCTTATCTGTTATTTATAGTTATTTTTTATGATTTATTTATTTTGTTTTTTCTCTCTTTTATTTTTATTTTAGTATTATAATTTTGTATTTATTTTATTACCCATTCGTTTAGTTTTCTTCTTTTCTGCTTCTATTATTTTCAGTTTGCGTTGTTAGCTAGTTTTCTCTCTTTAGTTAGTTACTCTTGCCCAAGTCATCCAGCAGAGGGCACGCGTGTTGTCGCATTCGACAGTTCACTCAGTCACGCGGCTGCTCATAGGAGTACTCCTATCTGATGACGACGCCAGTTCAAATATAGTAGTGAGTGTTGTATCGCTTTATTTATGTTATTCTCTTTTGGTATTGAATTAGTAGTCCTGTTGGACCATTTAATTTTCTTGAGTTATATATAAATATATTTACAGGCTCAAATTTATCAAGAATCGGTCATTCTTCAGTTTCAAATCAAACTCTCATTGCCAACGTTTCCTTTTTTATATAAACCCTTTTTCATAAGCCTACAAAACAAAGGAAATATAAGGAATAGTCCAAACATTCAACAACTAAATATACATACAATAGCGCAAGAATCGCAACATAGAATACATTGAAAGTTTGATTTGAACCTGTAAAACTGACCGGTTCCTCATAAATGTGAGCCTGTTTCTACTTCACGGTTGATGTTTCTGTTATTATTTGTATAATTATATATAATTATAATATAATTATAATATTATATATATAATTATTTGTATATATATT
Organism: Hermatobates lingyangjiaoensis; assembly: GCA_026182355.1. Lineage (NCBI taxonomy): Eukaryota > Metazoa > Arthropoda > Insecta > Hemiptera > Hermatobatidae > Hermatobates > Hermatobates lingyangjiaoensis. The sequence goes on along the minus strand of JAPFBL010000035.1, from coordinate 2,281,174 downwards.
TATATATATATAAGCCTCTGCACCATGAGAGTGTATTGTACTTTGTACATGTTACAGGTTTTTATACTGGTTGGCTGTTGCCGGCGGCTTTAGTCGGCTTGTTAGTATTTTTGTATGGCGTCATAACAATGCACAAGAATCAGCTTGCAATCGAAGTCTGCGAAAGCAAAGGTTCCTTCATTATGTGCCCCTTGTGCGATGAACAAAGTGGCTGCAAACATTGGGATCTCAGTGAGATTTGCATTTATGTCAAATTGGCTTACCTCTTCGATCACCCTGGAACTGTTTTCTATGCCGTCTTTGTCTCCTTTTGGGGTATGTTGTATTCTTTCATTATTTAAAACTTATTATTAACTATTTCTAAAACAAAGCAAATTGATGTGTAATAATAAAATCTATTAACAGAAAATATGTACATAGTGTTTCACATTTATCTATTTATATAAAAATGTATGTGTGTTTTGTCTTTATTCGATGGATTCAATAACCATAATCCAATCACCGTGAAAATTTAGGAAATTATTAGGTATATCCCCGGGAAGGTTTTTGAAAATCAGAGTTAGGGTTCTAGGTCCTCCCGAACAAATATCCCAAAGAAATCATAATCAAAAGTTTTGCTTTATAACCTGTTTGTTTACATTATGACTTTAATTGGTAATGGCGGTTGCAGTAGGTTATACCTTATGACCTTCTAATATTTCCGCATGCTTTGTTCAATTGGAAACATTCAGGTACAGAAATTGTATTACTGTTATCAGATTGATATTAAAAATAGTTATTGTAACCTAATATTGGTTTGTTGTTAACTTTAACAAAGCTTTAGTTATTAACAATAGTTTACCATTAACTTTTTTTACCTAATTGGTTTAACTTTCTTTAAGCATTAAAGAAAGTTAAGCATTAAATAATAACTTATTAACTTGAAGTATGCATGATGGTATTATGAATGATAGTATTTGAACCATAAAGCAAATATTTTGGCTAAAGTATAGTTAAGGTATTTTGTTAAAGTTTAAGGTTGTAAGGCTCCCTTATTTATTTCTGATTGATTAATTTGTTTGTTTAAATATTTAATTATTACTAAATTATTAGTAATTAGTATCCGGATCTGACGCTTTATATGCTCCATATAAGCAAAAAGATAAGTTATTTTTTGTCGATGATATCTGACTAGAAGACGTTTATGATCAGATCTATGTCTAAATCAGTAAAATTTATAAGGGAATGTATACAGCATAAAAAATTGATTAAGAAAATTCCAATCAAAATGTAGATATATAAAACTTAATCACTATATGTATTTTTGTGTATAAATACAGTTCTTAACATAATAACTCTTAACAATACATAACGAAAAATGTCGGTAGAATTTAACATTTAGAACTCAATTGACACTTTTCAACACAATGCTTCTTCATAAAGAAATAATATTTCATCAAAACATTCTTATTCAAACTTTCAAGAGACAATTCTGTTTACTGATATAATTTTAATTAAACATTTAAAACTGTGTGAAGTCTTCAAATTGAAATAATTTGTGGGTTTAAAATACCTGTCATCATATTTAACAGATGATTAGAGCTAAAACTACCTTCAATATTTCTTGTTGTGTTGTTCGACAAAAAATATTTTTTTTTACTATTGTTTAATCTAATCTGTCAACTACCAATTTTATTAAACAATGTGTGCAATTTGTAATCAGTGTTAGGTTATATCTTTTTGCGTAATTTATAATTTAAATTTTGTATTAGTTTCCTTTATCTGAAAAAAAGTGTAATGGAAGTATAGAAAATTGAAATTGTTTTCGTTATATGTAATTTATTATCAGAGTTGGAATTAAATTGTTTCACTGGTAAAGCCGGGTAGATCTGCTAGTTATATATATATATATATATATATATATATATATATATCAATGATCAAACCACAATAAGACATGGGAAAACAATACTAAGATCTTTCAACCGTAACAAGCGGTCTTCGTCAGAGTCAAAAACCCAACTGAGTTTTTTCAGTGTTTATGTGAAATCTTTATATATATATATATATATATGCGATAAAATCTATCAGGATTTAACAACAACTGTCTAGTTTGAATAAATGCGCGATGGTTCATACTTCTGCCTATGAGAAAGGTTTGAAATGAAAACCGAAACATTGACATTGAGGGTTTCGTTTGAACCTGAAGAACTGACATAGTTATTAAATTTTATCCTGTTTCTATTCCATGGTCGATACGTTTAGGAATTAAACGAAACGATTCCACGAATTAAATAAACTCTATTCACAGAGAAACACACATAAAAATGATCGCAAAATCTCATTACTAAATTTGGGCTGCTTCTTCATGAGGTAGAGAAAGATGTGAGGTGCTCTTAAGACAGGTGACGACTGAAGGGAAATCTCATTTAAGAAGCACTCAAAAAGAGTAGCCAATTTACAGAGGGAGAGTGTGCAAGAATAAATAAGATTAATAATAACAAAAATATAAATAAAAAAAAATAATAAATTAAAATACGTTAAAATTATTAAAAAATGAATAATAAATGAAAAATAAATAAACAAACAAGATTATTTAAATAGACTAAATAAATAATAATTAAGGTTAAGTTGAGGAGCTGGTTTACCTCCCAGGAGACAAATAAGTGCTTCTTATGATGCTCTCAATGTGATGTTGAGGTCAGTAATCTGCACATGAAGCTCTACACGGAAACAGTCATTGAAACCCCAAAATGTGTAATCACCTAAGAACTTCATATGGGTATTTTGAACCGAACGCTAAGCTTTCATATATTTATTTATGAATAAAGTCATTACTGTTTGTGTTCAAACTCATTCTAGACATTTATAGAAATGTATATCTATTTAACTGTATATATTCTAAAACATCATGTGACACACTACTTGATAATGTAGTTTTATTTTAGTATTTTATGTATACGCAGTGTACTGACATTATGAGAATGACTTTGTAAAACGAACTCCTCTGAATGTAAAACTCTAAAGGCTAAAAGTGTTAAAACGTGTAGAACGTATAAAAATTCGGATTAAATTATTTAAAAAACAAATGACTTTTGAAAAAAAAATCTAAAAGAGGTAATTTATTAAAAATATCATTATCTACAGCTTTATTGAAAACATTGTCGTCTGTGATGTTACCAGACGTCTAACATTTTTAAAAAAGTTAAAATATGCTATTAGCTTTTCTATTTGTTGACATTTGATATTCAAATGGCCTTTGATGATTGCATTTTCTCTAACTGAGGACGTTTATTTTATTTATTTTTTTTCAGTTTGATATATAATCTTTCATTTGTTTGTATTTTATTCCATCGGTAAAATTAAGAACTGATATTACGATTAAAAATTTTAATTTTTAAAATTCAATAACTATTAAATAACTATTTAAGTTTATATAAATACATTTATTATTATAAAAAATTATTATATTTTTATTATTATAAAAACTGAGTTTTTTTAGTTGGGTTTTTGACTTTGACGAAAACCGCTTGTTACGGTTAAAAGATCTTAGTCTTGTTTTCCCATTTCTTATTATGGTTTGATCATTGATTGTTATTTCACGTGTTTATGTGAAATCTTTTTATATTATTATACATTTATTATTTATTTATTTACTAGCAAACGTACCCGTCTTTGACGGAATCAAAAATTCTATTATACTTGCTATTCCAAAATATCAATTATAGTATTATACTAATACTACAATTAGAAGTTATAGAATAGTAGAAAATACCATTATTAGTACAGTGCTAAAAAAAAGCCTCTGTATACAAAGATTAGATTTTAAGTTAGACATACACAAATCTACAATCAATGTTTCAGCTTTATATGTCTTATGGTAGCAATATTTTGTGGACAAACCGACCGACAGAAATTATTCTAAGGGTACATGTGGCTACTCTGAAGTATGAAACGTAAAGAAAACTTGAAATGAGTTAGTTCTAATTAACGTGCTCCCAGTCAAAAGCTAGCACGCAAGCCACTGGGCTACTCTGGTTCCATACCTTACTTTATTACCAGTGTTTATATTACGCAAATATTAAATTAAAAAAAAATATTTTTGTTGTGTTTATTTATAATACATTTGCACTACTGTCATCGGCGAGCAAGCAAGCTACTGGCAACCCTGGCTAGATCCCTTTACTTTATTACCATCTTTTATATTATCCACATTTTAAATTCAAAAAAATATTTGTTTGTTACATTTATTTATAATACATTTGCACTACTGTCATCGGCGATCACGCAAGCCACTGGGCTACTCTGGTCCCATACCTTACATTATTACCAGTGTATTTATTAAGCAAATATTAAATTAAAAAAAAGTTGACAGTTATATATAATACATAGCAAACGTACCCGTCTTTGACGGAATCAGAAGTTCCTGTTTTGGTTTATTGCCGTGTGCCTATTGCCTTTCGGCTATACCACGGAGGAATCAGAAGTTCCGTCATTTTTGGTATTTCAAAATGTCATTAGAAATTATAGAATAGTAGAAAATACCATTATTACTACAGTGTTAAACAAATGCCTCCAGCTTATACACTACATTAGCTGTCTGTCCTTCAGGTTCATGGTAGAAGAAAGAGTTGAAACCTCTGACCGTTGAGCATGTAAACTACATTTGACCATGTGAGAAAAACTTGGTTTTGCTACCTTGTATTCCTGCGTTAGATGAAGTCTCCCTTTGCGACTTAGTTAACGTCATTGCGAAATAGACTCTGACCCGACTTTGCAATCATTTCAACGTAAACAGACAGTGGCTCGGAATCAATGGTATGTGAAGTATACACACAGACTCCCCAATACCACATCCAGTTATTATGTCCGCCTCTATGGCATATCTGTGTAGAGCACGAACTCAGAGTCGTGTCCCGTTGCACAGTTTTGGGGCACTCATGTTTCGTAACATGAAATTTGTTACTGCTACTAAATTGTAGCATGATTGGTGCTCTACTTTAAGTTTTTACTCATGAGCAGGCAGTCCAGGAGAAATAAATTCAGAGTCAAGAAATTCAATTAGATAATGAACTGCTTCTTCGTCACTAATCCAATCTCTTTACTGACTTGTAAGTTCTTTCCTCGGCTTCATATAGCGTAAGAACTTGTTTGTTGATTTTTCCTCCCTGTTCATATTAAGAGTTGAGAATTGCTCGTTTACAAAACATTTATTCTCAATAGATATACATCCTTAACTCTGTGAAAACCATTTCAATGATGTCAAATACGCAATATATTCATATGCTCAATTGAAATTAAAATCAACTAACAATACCTACTTGCCACACCTTGTATTTTCAAAACAAACTTGTCTGTGAAGTTAGGAAAATACAGCTAAAAGCCCCATAACTTGCTTCTGTACTGAATTAATAATCTATTTAGAGCCCATATTTTAAGTTAGGCACACACAAATCCAGTGTCAAGTTTCAGCTCGCTATGTCTTATGGTGGCTGAGTTTACTTGTGACAAACATTTTTGCGTTAAACTCCATAACTTTACTTCTACGTTGAATTTCCAATCAATTCATAGCCTATATTTTAAGTTAGACCTACAAAATCTACGTAAAAGTTTCAGCTTTATATGTCTTATGGTAGCTGATTTACCTGTGACAAAGTTTTGCGGACAAACCGACAAACCGACAAACCGACAAACCGACAGAAATTTTTTAAGGGTGGATTCGGTTTCTCCAATGTATGAAAACGAAAGAAAACTTGAAATGAGTCAGTTCTAAGCAATGTACAGAAAAAATCATTATTTTATTTATAAAGATCTAGCAAACGTACCCGTCTTTGACGGAATCAAAAATTTATTTACTTGGTATTCCAAAATATCAATTATGTATTATTACTAATACTACAATTAGAAGTTATAGAATAGTAGAAATACCATTTTAGTACAGTGCTAAAAAAAAGCCTCTGATAAAAAGATTAGATTTTAAGTTAGACATACACAAATCTACAATCAATGTTTCAGCTTTATATGTCTTATGGTAGCAATTTTTGGGACAAACCGACAGACAGAAATTATTCTAAGGGTACATGTGGCAACTCTGAAGTATGAAACGTAAAGAAAATTGAAATGAGTTAGTTCTAATTAACGTGCTCCCAGTCAAAAGCTAGCACGCAAGCCACTGGGCTACTCTGGTTCCATACCTTACTTTATTACCAGTGTTTATATTACGCAAATATTAAATTAAAAAAAAATATTTTTGTTTGTGTTTATTTATAATACATTTGCACTACTGTCATCGGCGAGCAAGCAAGCTACGGCAACCCTGGCTAGATCCCTTTACTTTATTACCATCTTTTATATTATCCACATTTTAAATTCAAAAAAATATTTGTTTGTTACATTTATTTATAATACATTTGCACTACTGTCATCGGCGATCACGCAAGCCACTAGGCTACTCTGGTCCCATACCTTACATTATTACCAGTGTATTTATTAAGCAAATATTAAATTAAAAAAAAGTTGACAGTTATATATAATAATAGCAAACGTACCCTCTTTGACGGAATCAGAAGTTCCTGTTTTGGTTTATTGCCGTGTGCCTATTGCCTTTCGGCTATACCACGGAGGAATCAGAAGTTCCGTCATTTTTGGTATTTCAAAATGTCATTAGAAATTATAGAATAGTAGAAAATACCATTATTACTACAGTGTTAAACAAATGCCTCCAGCTTATACACTACATTAGCTGTCTGTCCTTCAGGTTCATGGTAGAAGAAAGAGTTGAAACCTCTGACCGTTGAGCATGTAAACTACATTTGACCATGTGAGAAAAACTTGGTTTTGCTACCTTGTATTCCTGCGTTAGATGAAGTCTCCCTTTGCGACTTAGTTAACGTCATTGCGAAATAGACTCTGACCCGACTTTGCAATCATTTCAACGTAAACAGACAGTGGCTCGGAATCAATGGTATGTGAAGTATACACACAGACTCCCCAATACCACATCCAGTCATTATGTCCGCCTCTATGGCATATCTGTGTAGAGCACGAACTCAGAGTCGTGTCCCGTTGCACAGTTTTGGGGCACTCATGTTTCGTAACATGAAATTTGTTACTGCTACTAAATTGTAGCATGATTGGTGCTCTACTTTAAGTTTTTACTCATGAGCAGGCAGTCCAGGAGAAATAAATTCAGAGTCAAGAAATTCAATTAGATAATGAACTGCTTCTTCGTCACTAATCCAATCTCTTTACTGACTTGTAAGTTCTTTCCTCGGCTTCATATAGCGTAAGAACTTGTTTGTTGATTTTTCCTCCCTGTTCATATTAAGAGTTGAGAATTGCTCGTTTACAAAACATTTATTCTTAATAGATAGTACATCCTTAACTCTGTGAAACACCATTTCAATGATGTCAAATACGCAATATATTCATATGCTCAATTGAAATTAAAATCAACTAACAATACCTACTTGCCACACCTGTGTATTTTCAAAACAAACTTGTCTGTGAAGTTAGGAAAATACAGCTAAAAGCCCCATAACTTCGCTTCTGTACTGAATTAATAATCTATTTAGAGCCCATATTTTAAGTTAGGCACACACAAATCCAGTGTCAATGTTTCAGCTCGCTATGTCTTATGGTGGCTGAGTTTACTTGTGACAAACATTTTCGCGTTAAACGTCCATAACTTTACTTCTACGTTGAATTTCCAATCAATTCATAGCCTATATTTTAAGTTAGACCTACACAAAACTACTGTAAAAGTTTCAGGTTTATATGTCTTATGGTAGCTGAGTTTACCTGTGACAAAGTTTTGCGGACAAACCGACAAACCGACAAACCGACAAACCGACAAACCGACAGAAATTTTTCTAAGGGTGGATTCGGTTTCTCCAATGTATGAAACGTAAAGAAAACTTGAAATGAGTCAGTTCTAAGCAATGTACAGACAAAATCATTATTTTATTTATAAAGATGTAAATAAATAAATCGTTTAAATAAATAATTGTTTAAACTTAATAAAAGTTTAAAACTTAATCATGTAAATTCATAGGTAGTAAGTAGTGTAAACAATGTTTGATCCAGTTGAAATTTTAGCATGCATTTTTTCCGATACACAAATGACAAAATTTGTTCACCAATGCAGATTAAACAGAAAAATCCCTGACAAATTTATATTTTTGCTTTACTATAATTAAAGTATAGTGATCATGAAAAAATTCAGTCTCGTGATTTTGACGGAATTACAAGTTTTGAGGTCCTCAAAGATGTTTTATTAAGATTGTTCGATTATGTCTGTATGTGTGGGTGGGTGAGAGAGAATGTATCCAAAGTTCGTGGTCCCGCTACAGTCCAGAATTTCTGATAGATCAAAATGATTTTTTACATAAAAATGAGATTCATAGTCTGAATGTTTGGTATAGTCTGGGAGCATTTATACATGCCGGGAAAATCACTTATTTGCAAAAAATGTGTTTTTAAACGACATTTTTTTTTCTTCAAACTACTAATTCTAGAGTCTTGAAATTTTGGCATTATCTTTGAGGTTACAAAAGCAATAAACAAAAAATATTCTCAAATTTTTAAAACAACAGGAAATATTCTTTTTTCAATAAAATGTGAAAATATGACTTATAATTCTATCTGGAAGCTTGTGTGCGCGATACAAGCTACTATACTGTTTGACGGATTAAAATGAAAATATACCTATAAATAGAACATCATGTGGAAGATGAGTTGAGATATTTTTTTTTTTTAAATTAGGTACATTAACCGAAGGGGCGTTAGAGTACTTTCTGTCACCAGAAAATATTTTCTTAACGTTTAACAGCTCATTAAAAACCAATGAAAGTTTGCCAAAAATTGAACGAAAAATTAAGAAGTTAAAACAAATCATGAAATTTCAAAAGCAATAAAGCCATAAAAACTGAATATTGATCTTGGACTAATGGTTTTCTTGTTATAGTTGTTGTATTTGTTTACATTGACTTAGAAATTTGTTGAGTGAATCCATGAAATAAAATTGATGTTTTGAGTTGTAGGGAAATTTTTATAAATAATTAAATAATTTAATATGAGATGTAAAAGAATAAAATTCTTACACGCAAAAAATCAACGCCAATCAGGCATGTAATTTATGATGCTTTCGTTTCTCTGAAAATGCTCTCTCTAATCAACCTACGAGGTGTGTAAATAAAGTAGTGAGACTGATTTTTTTTTAAATTTTCTATTCAAATATAATTACAATGTGATATTGTCACCTTCAAAATAGTTCCCTTCGGAAGCCACACAGCGCTGGAGACGGTCCTTCCAATCATTGTAGCATTGCTGGAACTCGGATTCTGGAATGGCCTTCAGCTGGTCGGTTACAGCAGTTTGTATGTTTTGTAGTGTCCCGAAATGAGTTCCCTTGAGGTGATTTTTCAATCTCGGGAAGAGGAAAAAGTGATAAAGACTCAAGTCTGGTGAATAAGGAGGCTGAGGAGCAACAGGAATGTTTTTACTGGCCAAAAACTCGTTTTCTTTTCGGAATTTTCGGAACCATTTTCGCACAAATTTTTCTCATCTCCAATTCATTGGTCAAAATGTGATGAACGGAGGTGTGATTCAAATTCAACTGTTCCCCGATCATTCTGACTGTCAAGCGTCGATCTGAACGCACAAGGTTCCGTACTCTGTTGACATTTTCATCGGTGTTTGCACTTGAAGGCCTTCCGCTTCGTGGTTCATCTTCAATCGACTCTCTTCCTTCTGAAAATTCCTTAAACCACCGAAAAACCTGTGCCCTTGATAAAACACGTTCTCCATAGGCCTCCTGAAGTTTTTCAAAAGTTTCGGTTGCATTATGTCCGAAAAAATTTGATTGCACACCGCTGCTCAACTTTGAGGTCACTCATTTTTAAAACGCTCAAGAAAAAACCATTTCACGAAAACCAACGCTACGGACAAACAAATGACTGTGGCGAGTTCAGATTCATACTGGAGGCGCATCACACGTGTACCTGACGCTACTCAAGGCCACGCGTCTCCAGCGTTGCCAGATCGAAAGCGACGTTGCCAGTCTCACTACTTTATTTATACACCTCGTATATGTTGCATCCTTCAACGTATCTTAATATCACATGGAAATTTCTCGTGTTTACGAATCATAGTATCTTTGGATAATATTGAAGTGTGAGAAATGTACCCTTTCCTCAATAAAGAGCTATTATGTTGACAAATATCAACTTTTTCACTTTGATATTGATTTTAAATATTCTAACTTCCAGCTATAAAAATTTTAAATTATAATGTAAAGCCGACTTTTAATTTGATTTGAGTAAGCAAAACTGGTTAATTACTAGTATGTTGTTTCTATATATACATTTTCAGCAACCATATAACGGAGTAGAACACGCAAGAAAAGATGACACTCGCTCAGTAAATTGGATTTTTATGATTTTTGACAAAGGCAAAGAAAGTAATTTTTTAAAAAAAATTCCCAGTATAATAATTTTGTAAAAAACCAAAAACAACAATTCAAAATTGAAAACATTCCTTGAAAAATAATAAATGAAATTATCCTACATTTTAAATTACAAATTATCTTAAAACATTTTTTCTACATGTTTCTGACATTTTTTAGACGAAAAAGAAATATTTTCAAGTTTTAAATGGGAAACTTTGCCTTAAATCTTCAATGTAGAAGGTCAGATAAACTATGTAAGAGATCCACTAGCTGTTGGAACAAAAGCCATGTTCCACTGTTAGTGATTATTTCGTAACACGAAATCTACACTTTCGCCTTTCAGAACTGTTATTACTGCTGCCGTATGTACCAATGTAGTACATACATGAGTGGTGTGATGTATAAAAATAAGCATGTATATTGATAAGTGGATCAATGGCCATCTGTACTACCTTCAGGAATGAAAGACTAATAAACCTCTCCCATTTAGACATTTATATTATGCCTATACTGGACATTGTGTATTATATACCCAAGAAGTTTGACAGTATGTTTACTTATAGTAAAGGTCAGTGCATGTCATGCCAGATTTGTTTTATTCATTTGTGCGGATATTGAGATTTTATATGGAGAATAATTGAATGTAATGTGGAGGTATTGTTATATCCTTGGAAGCATCTTCGGGTAAGAGGAAGCACTCCCTGGTGGAAAGCAAAAATCGAGTATAATCACTTTTGCAGGAAAGGTTATTGATTTATCTGTATAGGCCGTGGTAGTGGACCAAGTAATTTTATTTTTGAACACTTTTAACACTGGAAGAGCTGCAAGGCTGTCATATGACTTCATATCAAGTGACTCTCTTTTATGAAAAACTCTGATTATATGCAAGAGGCACTATTCTATAGTATATGATGCAACTATATGAAAATCAGAAATGCTGGCATTTTGTCAGTGCGACTGAAACGAAAGTCTTTCTTGACACTGTTATCAAATGTACTCGTATATTCAGAGGGTCAAAGAAAAAGTAACATTGGTTGAAATGTAAGTAACCCATAATATATATTGCACTTTAACAATTCTTAGTACGTTCATTTCGTAAATGATGTCACTTATTTGTAAGTTGCAAGTTCACATACATACGTAATATTTTTTGGATTACCGAAACGCAAAAAATTAGAGAATATATTAAAGCAACAACTAATGATGAATTACAAAACGTACTAATATTTTAGGGGTAGGTGATTTACATGTCCTAGGGTAGCTTCACCTATAAGCGCGTTCTGTCATATTCTTTCGGCGGTCAGGCAGCAGACCGGTCGACAAGGTCAGTTGACCAAGTCATAGGGCAACGGGAAAGGAAGTAATGACCGTAATGAAATGTACTGCCCTGCTTGAGAAACTAGTATGGATTAACTTGTGGTGAGCCTGTGTAAGCAAGCTCTCTTAGTACTTCAGGTAAATGAACATTTCTAGGTGTTTAGGAGTAGTAGTGTTTCTGCCTTTAGAAATGTAGTAGTGAGTTTTTATGATTTCTTTTTTGTGTGTTCTTTCTGTAAATTTAGTATATCTTTATAACAATATTTCACAATAAACACGTGAAATAACAATCAATGATCAAACCACAATAAAAAATGGGAAACAAAAGACTAAGACCTTTCAACCATAACAAGCGGTCTTCCTCAGAGTCAAAAACCCAACTGACTCTGACGAAGACCGTATATACACTCTGATATTCTTTTAGACACCAAAGTCCTCTTCATATTAAAATTGAAAGTCTGTGTTCAACAAAGTCACCCCTACGTCCTCTGAATCTCCAGCCCTTAAAAATATAACGTAAGGGTGAAGGATGAAAAAACAGGCCACTCTTGATAGGTAAAAAAGTCATGAAAGTAGAATCTGCTGTTATTTATATACAATATGCTTAAAAGAGAACTTGCTGCCTAATACACTAATATAATATATATATATATATCAGATTCAATAATATATCGACCGTTTGATAGAATAGATATATATATATATATATAACTTTAAATTACACAAAGCACGATTCAGAATAATAGAATACAAAGAAAACTTACAGAATTCAATATTTCGAACTGTTGTTCGTCCATGCAGTGAGAGTCCCAGACTACCCGCTAGCCGAGGACGAAGCCTGAGACGTAATTCCGCCACGTGGTATAGAACGGTCGCGACATCCCTCTATGATATAATGATGTATGTGTTGCATGATAATACATGAGCCTCACTATATGCAGTGATACTCCTGTATCTCTATTCTATATTCTGATTTTCTATGAGTAGTCTGGAGAAAGGAATATGGTTTCGTTACAATTATGTGACCATATAGAAGTAGAGTTTGTAGGTCCATGCGTGCGGTCCCAGATACCCGCTCCCCAGCGAAGCCTCCGTTATTCAGCCAATGGGTATAGAGGTTGCACAGTCCCTCTGTGATATAAGATTATTGGCAGAAAACATGAGCCTCACTTTGCAGTTCCTGTTCTCTTTCCATTTCTGATTTTTGTGGTAGTTGGGTGTTGGTTTTGTCAATTATGTGCTATTGATATTGAATTAATTTTAATTGGCCTTACCCCCATTGGCATGAAGACAAAGGCTACTTTTCATAGAAGACAAATGAGAGTATCAATTTATATATGTATGTATATATGTGAATTTTATAACAGAAAAAGGTTTTCTTTTCACAAAAGTTTCATCTTTCTACTTGTTCTATTTAAGTTAACAGCAATTTGGTATAATAACTATTTGCTAACAACAATTTTGTTCATCTTACTGTTATTTTCTAATTTTTGGAAGACAATTCGAATAAGTAACATATTCATTATTGTTTTCGAAAAAACCCATTATATAGAACAAAAATGCAATAATGAATAGGGAAGTAGAGAAATAAGGTACTGTAGTTATATGGTAGACAGAAAGATTAAATAAATATTTAAAATAGGCTATAATTAAGGCTATCTGACTGCGAGGTTTTGACCACTTTTGTCATCATCGGATGAGAGATAGCTGATGGAAGAAAGTTAAAATATTGCAGGGGAGTGGTGGGGGTGCGGTGATATGGCTGTCAAGGACGATGACTCATTACCTGTGCCAAGCACGGCGCTTCACTACTACCTGCACCACCACGCCTCTCACAGTCGCACCGCCACGGTTACACAAGGGTATATCCACTCCTGCTCTTCGCCTGCCGTTTCCCTCAATCGTTCTTATCTGTTAACAATGTTTATTTAATCTCTCTGTCTACCTTACATTCACACATACCTATATTTCATCTATTTCTTTCCTTTTTATCTTTACTTAATTATGCAACTATTTGTTTATTTCCTTGTATATTTATGAAATGAGATATTCGCTTGGACAACTTTCATTCAAATTACATTAATAACGGGAAAATAGTGTGAAAGATGAAAAATTACAGTAGTATATCCTGAATTCAAAACTTTAATAAAATATGTGCATATGAATTTCTGCAAGGAAAATTGAATAGAAAATGACAACAAAAACTTTCTTCTACATTTCGACGAATACTATCACTACAAAAAGTGATATAACTGATATGAAAGTGATACGAGGTAACTGGAGACTGAGAAATCAACATTTCTAACACAGTTGTTGCCACCATGCAAAAGAATGGAAGATACTAATAGTTCAAATAAACATCATATAGATATATTTGAATCTAAATATAAAAGTACAATATAATCATCCGTGAAAATAAATATAATAGAAATATAAATTTACCCCAGAGATTGAGTTCTGAAGTTCATCAGTCTACGTCAAGACGAAATTTGTTTAATATTATTTAATCTTCCTTTTCTTTTTTTTTTCTCTTTTTCTTGGTTTTATTCATATTCAACTATATATATCTACTTTCTTCATATTGTTTTTTTCCTTTTATTTGCATGGTGGCACCAGTGCATCTGTAATGCTCCTGATTTTTGCTTTCTCAGTTGTTGTGTGCCAGACAACCAAAACTTCTCTTGATAATGACGCATGTCGAAGTGAGTTTTGTCAGAGATTTTTTTTTGTTTTTCCCCAAAATTGTATTTATTGTCTTAGTAGATAATTTCATTTTTAATATTTATTATCTTTATGCCATGTAATCAGACATTTCAAGCTTAGGTAGATTTAAAATTACCTACACTTAATCAATAATAGTGATATTTAAACAAAATTTAAGTGTTTATTCATAATAATTATACCAGTTAATATTCATCAAGACAATTGTTTAATAAACCATGTTCTTAAGATCAACATATACGTTTTTTTGTGATAGAATGGAAACTCCAAATTCATATGAAATATTAGGAAACCCTAATAGTAAATATCAAGTCATAATAAGGTATGTTGTTGTGAAGTCCATGTACAACTTGCCAATTAAAAAATAGTTTTTATCTTTAAAATTTAATTTGATTTTATTTCTAAAAGTCAATTTTCATCAATAATTGTTAACTGTTGAGTTTTATTAGATACACAGGACTGACTAGGTTTGCGAAATAATTTAACTTTTCTTATTATAACTGTTACTTTTTCAGCTGTTACCTTCCTGGAGTACTGGAAAAGAAAATCTGTTTCTCTGGCACATCACTGGGACTGTATAGGCTTCCAAGACGAAGAGGAAAGACCGAGACCTCAGTTTGCTGCCAGAGCACCTTTCCTGGAGAGAAACCCTGTTACTGGTGTACAGGAACCTAGCTTTCCAAGATCTCTTCGAAATAAGAGAATTGCTGCTGGCTTAGGAATAGTCTTCTTAATGGTATGTAATCAAAATATAAACATTTAAAATATTCAATTTAGACTGATGAGTTACTCATGAAGATAAATTAGATACTCATCGATAATGTGGGAATTCGGTCGAACCAATAGCATTTAATTCTCTCATCAGGAAGTATACATACTGTATAAACTTTTTGTAGTTTATATACTCGCTTTTATATAGAGAAACCTACAATATTTAAAATAATAACACCTGTATATAATTTGGCCAAACGCCATTTCTTATTATTTATTTATTATTGGAAAAATGGTTTTAATTTTCGTCCAAATCAATCGTCAACCAAAATTCAAGAACAAATTATGGTCGAGAACCAAGCTACCACTGTATTTTTCACCAAAGTGGACCACTTGTACTCCCTAAATTGTAGGTTCCCATTAAGGCAAAAGTTGATGTACTATTACTGGAACATTTGTGCTTTAAAGTCAACTAACGATCATGCTAGTGTTTAGCAGTGAAAATCGTATTACAGATTATTTGCATAACACTACTTAACTTGTCTTAAAACATGAATCAAATCACCACCCATCAATCGTTAGCAAAAAATTTATCGAAACATATAAATCACATCGTTTGTACAGTATCAATCTTATGACATGACATTTATTATTATGATGATTTAACAGCTATTGCATCCTTAGTTATCTTTTTCACCCATGAATCGTTAAGCAAAAATTTATCGAAGACATATAAATCACATCGTTTGTACAGTATCAATCTTATGACATGACATTTATTATTATGATGATTTAACAGCTATTGCATCCTTAGTTATCTTTTTCACCATGTTTAACAGATCAGTGAGAATATTCATAATTTGTTGTGATTGTTTTTGCCCTGTTTAACTAATATGTGAAAGTGTTTAGTACTATTTTCTTGGTACGGTTGTTCTACTTCATACGAACTGCTGCAATCTGAAGCATCTTTGTCCGTTGTATCATTGGCACAGGATTGTCTGTTCATTGCACAATGAAGTTTTAATCCATTTTCTAACTCTTCACTACTTTCAATGCCTGCTTCATTGCTACGTTTAAAGGAGTATTTATATAACAAAGAGTATAATTTATAAATAATTAGTTACACCGGATGATAAACTTGCTGACAACGTAATTGTGATTATTATCCAATAACACTTATTTCTCGTTACTGAATGCAATTCACAATTAACTGATAGCAATTTGTTTTGAGTGGCATTTGATGGCCATCTATTAGTTCCATCGATCGTTCTTTCTTGATTAGCAATAAATATACACTTCGGCTAAACTCGGGCGGGCTTTGTCGCATTTGGTATGGACAAAATTTCCGTGATATGGCTGGAAAGCTGGGTACACGTTTTAATATCAAAACAGGTATGGACAAACAAACACTTGCAGTTTGTTATTAATAGGTTACATGTTGCCAACTGCACATAAAAGACCTCAGGTCTATTTATAAATGAAGTGAGTACTTCTCAAAATATTAACGTATAATTAGAACAGCCTTCTAGAAAATTGGTAAATTGGCCTGGAATGAATGAATATTATGTTTAAAATTATCTTTCTATCTTATCTGTTTGAATAGTCTTCCCAAACGGCTTTATTGATCTTGATAAAATGTTCAGTTTGATTTAGGTTGACCTTTGAAAGTTTTTAGGTAGATTAAATTAATTGTAGGCTTACTTTGCATTATAGTAGGTTTGTATTATAATAGTAGGTTTACTTTTACTCACCCGTCTCAATGAGGACTTTTTGACAATAATTATTATTCATTTAAATGAGTCTAATCTGTCTTGCCATTGTTTATCTTACAAACACCAAAAGTTTATTTTTTAAATTTTGGACTATTCTCCACCTTCCGCCCAAATAATGAAAAAAACCTATTAGAAAATTGTCTTTTAAAGTTATTAAAAAAAAATTTGAAATTCTAAAAATAACTATGCTGTTCAAAGATGTTTTAAAAGCTGTTTAAAAGATAAAAGAGAAACTTAAAAGTAGGAAATTGCATTTTATACAATTTAAACTGAAACAACCAGACATTTAATTTAAAAGTTACTATCAAAATATTGAGTGTATTAGGTACAATCACTGACAGCCACAACAGCAAGTGGAAAAAATAAAGAACAACAATCGTCAGAACTTAGATAACCTATCTAGTTAAACCAGAATGATTCTGAAATAATTTCAAATTCCGCTACGTGCATCCTAAACAAGTGCCTAATATATGAAGAAATAAGATAGTGTTCGTAAACTAAGTCACTGTGCAAAGAGGAAAGTGACTAATGGTTGACAGCGAAATAAACTTCGACATTTGTTAACTTTATAAATTCAATATACGTACACAAGTTATAATATTAATCGTATAATTTAACAAAATTGTAAATATCGAACAATATAAGTACGAAAATGTAATAAGTATACAAATATTATAATACAAACATACAAATAATATAAATAGTAATACTATAATTATATTTTATTATAATTACAATATTATTAATATAATTATAATTTAGCATTGTAATTTAATAATATATATATTTTTTAATTTTTCATGTGTGCAATATATAATATTATGATTTATACATAATTTAATACAATTGTAATTATTTAATGTATATTATTACAATATATTAATAGTATAAATGAATATTAAAGTTTATAATATTTTATATGGATCAATATTTATATCCCATAATAACAATAAATATTCTGTATATACTTATGTATATAGGTTTAGTTCATTTAGCTCTCTGATGATGTAACGAAAGGCCTTAGAGCATTAGATCTAATATATATTTGTTTATTGTGGTTATTTAATTATATATATATATATATATATATATATACATATTAGTCAAATATGGTAAATCATTAAAGACACATGTAAATACAACACCAATACAACGTTAAGTAGTACAGGAAAAAGTAGTGCATTATCTTGCATATAAAAAATGAAAATCATCATATTGATTGGACAGGAGCTAAATTTATTACCTATGAAAAATCAATGGCGTTAAGAAATATTATTGAATCGTCTCTAATTAAATTTAATAGATCAAATATTATAAACATTATTGGTAAAAATACGTTATAAATTACGAGGTTGAAAATAGCCTTTTCAAAGAGGGTTGACAGCTAGCGGATAGTTTTTTTACTTTTTCTTACTGTACTCCTTTGTTTCCCCAAACATCCTTTTCTGGACATTATCCTGCGCTTTCACCCTTTTAAAATACCACTCTTCTCTCCAACTCTTCTCAACTCCTCACCAGATGTTTTCTGCATCTAGTGTTTCAGTTGGGTTTTTGACTCTGACGAAGACCGCTTGGGATAAAAGATCTTAGTCTTGTTTTCCCATTTCTTATTGTGGTTTGATCATTGATATATAACTATGTATTCTTTTTATTTTGTTTGTTTACTAAAACTCCATTTTATGATTATTGTTGCATTTCAGTATACTTTATGCACCTACGTATATTAATACTTTGCAGTTTTAAAATGTTATAATGGCTGGAAGCCATCAAAGTATAAACTGAAATGTGAGGTGTGTAAGGGAACAATAATTAAAGTTAATTGAATTAATTAATTACATGGTTAATTTAATAATGAACTTATTTTATTATATTTCAGTTTTATTCAAGCATAAATGAGCATGAATGCGACTAAAGTATTATTGAACAATTGTTCAAAAATTATAATTTTTGTCATATTACTTATGTTGACTGATTATTCAAAAGCCATTAATAACGAAACAGTAAGTAATTTCTTGCGGATTGGGTAAGGCCCACTGTAGAATCAATCTTCATTGTGTTCGGCCTACGTATGTTTCCTTGTGAAATTGCCACTGCAACCTAACCTAACCTATTTCTTATTTATTTATGTTTGTTATAATTTGCAATTATAATTGTTAGTCTAGATAGAATCAATTTAATCAGTATTTTACTTTGTTATTTGTAATGAAACAGCAGGCTGATTTTATAGATAGCTGAATATTATATACAAAAGGTGTCCCAAAAAGATGTATAAATCTTTTATACTTGAACTTGCTTCAACAGTCTATGAGACCAAGCAAGAGAAAGCATTTTGTAGAAAATGAATTTTATTTTCAGCAAGATGGAGCGCCCTTACACTGCCATCGCAATGTTAAGTGCTTCCTGGATTTTTGCCAAACAGGTTGGGTGGACGGATAGGATTTGTTGAATACCCTACACCAGAGTTTTTCAAACTTTTTTCGACGCGGAACCTTTTTTGGTTCCAGTAACTATCCTGGGAACCCCAGATTCTAATGATTTCATACAATCATAATATAAATATTTTCATATGCCTTTTTAAATAGTATTATGTTTAAAAACAATTAAAGAAGTAATATTACTGCAATGTGTATTTTTGAATACAAATTTAAAACTAAAAGATTTTAATTTTCATATTTTCTACTAGTGCATAATACATAAAACAGAATTTCTAGCAATTTCAACACAGAGTTTGCTTTGTAATCATTTTTGGCTTTATAGTTGAGAGTTTGATTCTCAAGTTAGCCCCAGCATTAAGTCTACTTCAGTATTTGGTTTCTATGGCAGTTTAAAGGGAAAATCCAGTTTCACATAAGTAGGTAATGGGTAGGGGTTAACAATATTTAATGAGTGTGAAATAATAATAATAATCTTTTTGTGACACCTATATACACAGATTGTATAAATAAGAGTTGGTTGGGGAAAGAAACTTTATAAGTTTTACTGAATTCTCCTAGCCAAAATGGATGCAGCAAATAGTTCTATGAAAAACAAATTCACATTGTTGAAGTTTTGGTATTTGTTTACTTCTGCTATCGGAGCAACTTAGCTTAGGAATGGTAAACCTCAACATGATTTATAATTTAAAAATCGAAGAGTAAAGAAACAAACTAGCTCAAAATTTCAGAAAATCAGTCTTCAAGAGAAAAGGGAGAGGGAATCTAAACTGCTCTCCTAAGCGTGCATGGACTCCATCTTTGTTTTCTCCTGAAAACGTATTTTCCAAAAATTTGAGTCAGTAAATGTGTTTCTTTACTGGATATTTTACTCTTCTGTCAATTTTGAACTTGTGTATGTCCAGTTTGGATTGTCTTTCTGATTTTATAGTCAAAATGATCTGACCATTACAGACTCTTGGAAAAACATATCTGCTGTAAGTGACTTTAGTTAGTAATAAATTTATTTTAATACAAAACTAATATGTTATTTATTATTGAATTTTGTTTCAGATATCGTTGGTTTTAATATTTATAGTGGCTGTGATAATCTACAGAGTGTTGATATCGATCCCTCTGTTGCAAATAGAGACGTTCAAGTCTCAAGCGCAGGCCATCGCCAATGTCTCTGGCGCAGTGGTCAATTTAATCATAATCATGTTTATGAGCAGGCTGTACGAGAAACTCGCCTACAGACTTACATCCTGGGGTCAGCCTCCTACATGCCCTTTTCAATATTCAAACATTAAATAAACAACTGCTAATTTTTTTTTCTTTGTTCCAGAAATGCATCGAACCCAAACAGAATTCGATGACAACCTTACATTTAAAGTTTTTATCTTCCAGTTTGTCAACTTTTATTCTTCCATTATATATATAGCTTTTTTTAAAGGTCGTTTTGTTGGTTTTCCTCATAGAAGTTATACTAAGATTTTAGGTTTAAGAAATGAAGATGTAAGTATTTAATGTTTATTTGTTTTTTAAAATTTAAAGTGGAATGATTGCTTTAAATCAAGTTTCCAGTGCAGTGCTGGTGGGTGCCTGATAGAGTTAGCTCAGCAGTTAGCTGTCATAATGATAGGAAAGCAAATAATAAATAACGCTCAAGAAATATTACTTCCCAAAATGAAAGCTTGGTGGCACAATCGTCAGGTGATTTATCCTTCATATCAGTTTATATAAACTTATTTTAAATATCTTGTTAATTTATTAATGATACAATGTTTTAACTAAAATGACTATATTTAGTTTAGTATTATACAGTTTTAGGGGGTCAGACCAGCCGAGTGGCTTACGTGTTCGCCTCTGGACTGGTAGATTCGGTTTTTGATACCCACTCTTGCTATCAGATTTATTCAGGCGGAAGGTGACAAAAAATCGGAGCACATCATCTCTCGGTGAGGACGTTAAGGCGTTGATGCCGAGGCTGTAGGAAATAAGGTGAGACTGTGGAGTCAGAGTCAAGAAGTCGGAGTCGAGTGTAATTTATGGACTAGACCAGGGGTGTACCCCGCGAGCGGCCAATAGATTTTTTAACTTGATGCTATAATTGTTAGAATTGAGGACAATGTCACTAAAGTTTAACTAAACTGTTAAGACGAGACATAAATTTTACTTCATATAACAACCATTTGTTGATTTATTTCATATTATAATTGCTAGCAATAACGCTCTTTAATTGCAAATTTTAATAAGAAAGTCATGACTGGGCCTGGCAGTTGTGACGAACTCTCAGACTGACTGCCTCGCACAGGCAGCACTCAAGCAGCCTTGAGTCCATTGGTCTAAAATTCCATCAGTCATTCCTGTGCTCAAGTCTACACTGTTAAGTCATTAGTTCGAACTTACTTATTCACTTACTTTTTAATATGGCCCTCGCCAAATCATTGATGTTCCCCCGAGACCATAACCAAGCGAATAATTGGCCCTCGAAAGGATTTGAATTTGACATACCTAGACTTAGACAGTCGGAGTTGGTAAATTCCCTCGACTCCGTCCCCCCAAAAGGGTTAATAAGAGACATTTAAAGTGCTGTGCCCCTCTGACTCACCTTGTTGGAGTCAATTTACAACAACAACAACAAATTGACGCAGACCTGTGTCACAAAATTCGAACATCATATGATTTATGAGTTTTCTTTTTTATTTCAACAAAAAGTTGTTATGATTACTAGGCTATTCTATAATAATGTGTATGGAAATTATATTATTATAATTCATATTATAATCAGTCAGCATTGATCTACTTAATATATATTTTTTTTCAATAAGGTTGATAAAAAGAAGTCAAAAAGACACAGCTGTAGCCATAAAGTTAGTAATTTATTACTTTAAAATTAGCTTGATAATTCAGTTGGGATTGAGAAAATGCCATTTTAGTATATAGGTAACACACAACACGAAAATGGTATATGCATCAATATCCATTTATTATTAACGAGTAGGAGTCGTATCACTTGACATCGGACATGTCCGACACCCTTGACGAGTCGGTGTCAAAGTCCCGACACTTGACCTGAAGCCAAGTACTCCAAGAAGATCCCTAGTCTGAGTACATTAGAGTTAGGTAAAATTTTGGACTCTCAATGTAGAATATGTAATGTCTGAAGAATTAATGTGGACTGTTGGGTCCGTAATTTAAAATTATTTATAAAATTAAATATGTAGTTGTTTCTTTGTTTTTTGATAATAAAACCTGAATGCTTTCAATGACCGCTTTTAATATGGCTGGATAATAGTAATCACCTTAGCTGACCCCTAACTATATTTCTTTCTATATTTTTAATTACAATTAAATGATGCGATATTTTATCGTTGGCAGGTTAAATTACCCAAATCAAGGAACTCCCGTTGGGAAGAGGACTACCAACTAGTGGATAATGAAGGCTTGTTTGAGGAATATCTTGAAATGGGTATGGAAAGTAAACTGTCGTACATTCTTTCAGTATTTTATTCTGAATTTATATTGCCAAAAACGTTGAGGTAGATTCTGAACTGAGTTTAGAGTTCAGATCTACCTCAACTCTGAACTGGTAGATCTGCATTTCATTCTCACTCGACTTTTTTGCAAGGAGTGAAAAAATGTCGTCCCCTCAATAGGACGTTATTCTGTCGGTCATGAGCCTTTACGATGTTCTTAACTCGTTAAAGACGCTTACTCTAAATACACTTGGGCTAGCCAAGTTAAAATGTAGGACTCCCAATGTAGAATCATTAGGGAGACACAATGTTCCCTTGTAGAATCAGCGCCAGAGGTGTAGCTTGCTGGCAGACCTCAATCACACCCAAAAAAACCTGAGAAATATCCAGTCAAAAACCTTACAGCATTAACAATTCCTTGCTATAATTTGTACTTTTTTTTCAATTAACATATTCCTAATTATGTAATATTCCTCATATTATTTTTGTAAAAATCTACAATCTATTTTTTAAATGTATTAAGTTTTTATGTTTGTATTTCTATGTTTCGTTTAGAGGTAGTTAAAAGACCTTACAATCTTGCAAAGTTGACCTGCTTCCTACAAGACACTCGATGTCTATTCTACCCCCTCTCCCTGCACCTCTGCCCTCTTCCACCCCATCCTCTTCACACAAACACCTTCCATCCAGTCATTCCCCAATCCTTTCAACAATTGGTAAGAAAATCTTTAAATTTCCTATTTTTTCTTGTATGTTCTAAATCTAAATGTTCTCTGGTATATTTGTATTTTGGAAGTAGCCGAGTAACACAGAGCTTTAGAAACACTATAACTGAACGTTAGACTATTGGTAATATTTTTCCCGAAATAAGTAAATACTACAAACCTTCAGCTGAAGCAGGTCGCTGTTGCCGTTGTGGTACATGTTATCAGTTTGTGGTCTCTTCCATTAAGCTATACTTTGTTTAACCTTTGTTTCCTTGTCGACTAACTTTCACTTTCCTCTATTATGTATATGAAATATAAAGAATCAACATTGTTATATACCATTTTTAACGAAATATACGTGTTGACTTTCCCTGAGTCCAATGAAATACGTTTTACGAATTGAATGTATATTTGTTTTAATAAGTGTTTTAATAAGATAAAGCCAAAAGAGCTATAATCACCAAATTTCACATTTCTCTTTACAATTAGCCTTCAGACGGGGATCTGGGGTAGTCCACTGGTAACATACTCGCCTCTGGACAGGTATTTAGTGTTCAAACCCACGCTGGGCTTCGATTTTCACGAGGGAGGTGAAAAATTTTGATCACTTCGTCTCTCAGAGAGGATGTTAAGCCGTCAGTCCCAAGCCTGTACCATGTCAGGTACATCGTTGAAGATATCTAATCTAAATACACTCTAGTTAGGCAAAATGTAGGACCTCCAAAGTAGAATGTTCCTTGTGTGGTATCACAAAGGGTCAATGTTTTGCCTAAGGTGTTCCGTGTGACCTGCACAGCACATAACTTAATTAAGCCTTGAGACGGAACATCAACTTGAGTACCTATATTATACTTTATTCAAGGTTACTGTATCTCAAACAATTCTTTTTTTTTACTCTTTTAGTATAAATTGACACAAACTTAGTTGTTTAAAGTAGTTAAAATTTAATCTATTTAGTATTAAAAATTTAATTTTATTAGCTTTCATTTGAATTATTTATTTTAATTAAATTAATAAAATATATAACAAAATTACAATTTATTAATAATATTAACTTAATTAATTGTACTAATTTATTATATAGCTTGTAATAACATAATATAAACCATATAGAACGAAGAAATGAGGTAATTTTTTTGTAATTAAATTAATATATTATACCCTACTTTTTCTGTTTAAAAAAATATATTAAATTATACAAAACAACGAGACTTGCTTAAGCTGATAATTTTGTTCCAGTTTATATTCCTACAATTATTCATTTTAAGCCTTATTTTTGTAAGTGATAGTTTATTACAAGATACTTTTATATGTCAGACTAATTCTTATTACAAAGGTTTCCAATGAGAATTTTAAATCAAAACTTTGCTCTGAAAGTTTAATTCAAACCTGAAAAACTTACGGAATTTTGATATGTGTAAGTTATGTATGTATATTAGATTTTTTGGTAAACTCGTGAAATAAAAGGATTTTCTAAACCACAATAAGAAATGGGACTAAAATGTTTCGTAGAAAATAACTGTTGAGTTATATTCTATATAAGGAATTGATGTTACGCCTGCAATTATAAAATTTGTTTGCTAATGTTGAGAGAATATCTTTTTAATGTGATTATTTGTAAAGTCATATAGTAACCACTGTTTCCTTTAATATTTTTTTGAATAATTTAATATAAACTGGAGTTAACAGGTAATGGTAAGATAAAAATGGGCTTTTATTTGTTTCTGACAGTGTTACCACCCTCTGTGAGAAAATATCGTGACTAACTCAGCTGTGCATAGACAAACCAGCAGAGTTTATAAGAATGTAGATGGTTATTTAGGTTTATCTCTATAACTCTAGAACAAATGTTATTACAAATAGATGAAACAAGTTTATTATACAAAATTTATTTTATTGTTATTTTGTAAACAGCTACCGCTTTGATAAACATGTAGTTATCCCTTTGATTTCATACAGTATAACCTACAAAAAGGAAATCAGAAGAAGTATTTTATTTTACGTGTTTATAGAGTAGTCCTGTAAATATAGCAGTTTGGATATATAGCTCCATTTTTAATATTTATATATGCTAACCTATTTATTGTGATAATACCCAATGTAACGATGTGCTTAAACTTAAAAAAAAGATTGTGATTTAGATATGTATGCGATATTAAATGAATGACATATTTCAGTCAAAGGTATACTGCTGTTTAGTAAAGATACTTTACTTTTTGTTTTTATATAAACAGGCATTCAGAATATTCTCGGAAGTAAATAAACTCGCATTATAAAAGGAAGTGCAATTCTTTTCATCTAAAATCTGAATTATGTATCTGAAGGTCTTTTGAGTTATAACTTTATAGACATCGAAAATACTACATTTCATTATTTAAAATAAAAATACGTAAGCCATTTACTTATAATTTTAATTTAAAGTATTAAGTTTGCTGTTACTTTCATTTCCTATTTGAATCGAAATGTGGACTCCATCCACAAAGGTGTTTGGATTGGCGAGAAATCGTGGCCTGTTTGCATAGGAAAGCAAGCCACACATTGGTTTATTATTAAAGCGGAACGGATTGGGTTAGCAAAAAAAAAAGCCGCCCAGCCTTCCATTCCTCTGCAGGCGTGAAATATTCCTACATCAGATTAACTTGCGTACAAGAAATGAGTCTCTTCGTGGCGCTAAATGGTAAACGACAGTTGTAATTGTGTTAATCCTGATGCTTATTGTGCTTAAATATCCTCTCTTTGACTTCCCGAAATTACACAATGAGGTGTTGCATGGAATTACACGGACTGCCTTTCAAAAAAAAAAAAAGAAGTACGTTCTTAACCAATAATAAAAACCTAATCTGATTACCTTATTTTAAATTAATTCAAATAATTCAGTCGTCACATTTATATAATTTCTTCAAATTAAACCATTATTGTTCATTGTGTCTACTAGGTCGAGATCAACATAATGTTTACTTACTTTCAAAGTTTCTATTTGGTATGGCATTCTGGTAATCCATAATCAGCTGATTTTTTCAAGATCTAATAGTTAATATCCTAGCTTTGTATGGATTTTGTTAGTCAATACAGATCAATACTTAAGCATTAGTGAAAAACAGTATGGCAAACTAAAATTACAATTTTTTTTAATTGGATCGAGGTGGTTATTAATACTTGTGAATGTCTTAGTTTGAAAAATTAATATACTATTATCGAGGCACGTAGAATTCCACGACTGTCATAGGAGACTTGTGTAAAAATTGTAATGTATAGAGTTAAAACATGAAACAATCCGTTAGGACAACTAATCAAAGGTTTACAAGGAAAGAACACAACTCGTTTGAATATTTGGATCTCGTTGTCATAAGGAGAAGAAAAAGAAGAGTTCTGTTCTGCTGGCAAACGACAACTCATAATATAATATATAGATTATGACTAATCGGTAATTACTAGTTATCAGTAATGACCTGCTCAAGGGGTCAGGGAGCCCACTTGTTTACGTATAGCCCTCCGGACTGGTATATCCGGGGTTTGATACAAACTGGTCCTCGCTTTATTCATCCGGGGTGTGAAGAAAAAAGTACCTGACTAATTATTCGTCTTACAGAAAAAGTGTTACACCATCGGCCCCGAGCCTGTAGGATGTCAGGTACTTGTTAAAGATGCCTACCCTAAAGCACTTGATTTTGTCAAAATGGACTCCCATTTTAGAATCAATCCGGTAATGTGGCTCACCCATTACTAAAATGTGTGCCAAATAATAAATGAACCACACTCTCCGCCCCTTGAACAGAACTAAAATGTGAAGACCTAATATAACTGTGGATATAGAAAAAAAAGCATCCGAAATGGTAAAAACAATTACTATTTCCGTCGCCTAGGAGTCACTTACCTAATACTATTATTGATCGTTTTAAACGATTCCAAATTCCCATGGTCACTTTTCCGTAACCCCGGCTATCACTAGAATCACTTATGTAATATTAAGTGAGATGTACAGCTGTTAGGTAATTAAACAGTGTGCTATTTTTATGATTCAGTCATTTTTTTTTGGCATTAACACTGTTCACCCAATTATATTCTTGTTCAAATGCAAAATAACGATATGATGTATACATATTCTGGCAAATAATTTGTTATGTAGTCCATTTCTCCTGTTGGGAGAGAGAACATGCTACAGGTTTAATATCCTGTATATAATGAACTTAAATATGAAACTATAAATCAATCAGGTACCATAAGAATAATTTCTGTAACTCAGTTGTCAAATAAGTTTGTGCAATTCCCTGTTTTTCAAAAAAATGTCAGTATGTTCTCAGTATAAATTCCATGTATATTTTGTAATAATGTATAATAATAATTGAATTTTTTTTTTTTAGTTCTACAGTTCGGCTTCATAACGATATTTGTCGCCGCATTCCCATTGGCTCCTCTTTTTGCACTTCTAAATAACTGGGTTGAAATAAGACTGGATGCTCAAAAATTTGTCCGAGAAACTCGAAGAATAGTAGCAGAACGAGCTGAAAATATTGGCATATGGTTCAAAATTTTGAACATGCTGGCACATTTAGCTGTTATAAGTAATGTATGTTTATCATAAATGTATTTTTGTAATATATACAGAAATAAACGTTTCAATTTTTTTTAAGTTTAATAATAGAACTAGTTTATTGTGATGGCAATTATTCGATTTTAACCTTTGAATGATCTACTTAGTACTGTGAAATTCGTTATTATTGAAAAATGACGTTATAGAATAAATTATATCAGGTGAAAAGAGAAACTACTGCTTTCGTTTATTATGTGAACTTAGCATGTTCATACGGAATGATAGTGATTCATTCCTTATAGTACTATGACGGAGACCTAATGCGAATAATAAACAGCCTGACTTCTTACAGTGGTGTTTAATGAGTGCTAATATATATCACTCATGTTATATACAATGTAACATATTATAATATATATATATATATATATATATATATATATATATATACTCGTATATCATATTATGCAACATATTGTATAATATATATATATATATATATATTAATTTTTAATAAGCACTCATTAAACACCACCGGCTGACAGGGCGGTTTCCTGCCTTTGTGTTTCCGGCGTGCTTGGTTGCCCATTCTATTTTCTCCTGAAGACGGATCATCCGAAAATTTGAGTTCGTAAGTGTGTCTCTTTCTCTGTGTGTTACTTTTCTTTGTTTTTGAGCTGTTTTGCGTCCAGTTTGGATCGTTTTTTTTCGAATTTTAAGTATATAACAGATTATATTATATATATTATATTATATATATATATATATGCAGTAATTTTGTTTTGAGGTTTGAGGTCCAATGATTTTAAACTAGTCCTTTTGCCGACGTTTCGACATATATTTATGTCATCTTCAGGACTACAACATGATGACTTTTTTAAAATCATTGGACCTCAAACCTCAAAAAAAATTACATCATATAAATATTGGGACAAGAAAACAAATCATGATGAATATATATATATATCAGGAATGCGCCAGTTTTCAAGTTCAAATCAGAATGTGAAAATGTGAAAGAGAGAGAGATTTATCTCTATTTCTATCTCTATCTTTTATTTATCTATATACTTCTGCTTATAATATTCATAAGTTGTAACAATTCATTGTTCATTCAAATATTTATATAAACTATATAAACATTTGTATAACTATTCTTTATTGGTGATATGATCAAACCACAATATGAAATTATTGTCTTTTTCTCCCCATTTCATATTGTGGTTTGTTCATTGATTGTTATTTCACATGTTTATATGAAACCTTGTTAGTGATATATTTAATAATGATTCTTACAGTTGCTATTGTTTTTATGTTTGTAGGGTTTTTTGATAGCATTTACATCTGAATTTCTTCCAAAACTGCTCTACCAATATGAGTATAATTGGAACCTTGAAGGTTACATTAACTTCACTCTTGCTCATTCCCCTAACGACACCTATGACAATGGTACTGTGCGAAGACAGTGCCGGTACAGAGGGCTCAGGGATGACGAGGGTAATCACACACAGTTCTTTTGGAGGCTTCTGGCTCTTCAATTCGCCTTCGTCATCATATTCGAGGTAAATCTATATCCCTTTATATCAAAACCTATTCCAATCTATATATACAGAATCAGCTACTTGGTTGTGCTGTAGAATCAAATGACATCCAGTTTAAAGAGAAAGAGGCTCATCATTTCAATGTTATATGCTCAAGGTTTGATGTAAACAAATTATAATAGATTATTTCGTCTAAAATTGAATAAATTTGCATTTTGAATGAATGCATTTTGACACTTTCGCGTATTCCGAGTGTTGAAGCTACTATTGAACAAATAGATATTGTTGATACATCTCAATGAAATTTAAATGGAGGCATTTTCACACCGTGATCTCTCTAAATCTGTAAAAGTTATCCCTCTAACATCCGTAAATGTTAAAAGCAGTTATAGAAATATTTTACAAACTTATGACTTTAGAGGAAATATGAAAATGCATACTCTATTATAATTTTATATTTCCTAAAATTTTTATTATAAAAAAATCATTCCAAATAATTTTAAAAAGAGATAATATCATGTTTTCTACTCTATATAACCTAAATCTAAAGTAATATTTCGTGCCTATAGTCCCCTAAGTGATTTCCGCAAAAATCCATTATTTACTAAGATATTCACGTCTTCTGTAACTAATTGCTTTAAAATAAAGTTATGCTTTGTCCCCTGGGACAAGAAGGATGTCACACAATGCGGTATGAAATTAGATTGCCTTTGAGATTTGGTGTTATTTACTTAAAAATGTTGATATAAATGTTCATTTTAATTGCATTTTATTTTTACAAGTATCAGAGAAAAATGATTTTAAATGAACTGTTTTCAATCATATTGGTGACTGTCCATATTTTATTGAAATATTATATTATTATATAAATCCATCATACCTCGTAAATTGTTTTCGTAGAAGTGGGACTTGCTTGTATCTTCAAGATGCACTTCGTGCGAAACGGGTCAGGCGTCTACAACAACGATTCACGAAATATGATTGATTGGTATAATGATATGACGTTTACTAACCTTTGTGGCGTTAGGTTAGGTTGCAGTGACAGTCTCACAAGAGAAGACACATAGGCCGAAGATTAGTCCTTTGTGATACCACTCTATGAACATTCTACATTAGGTGCCATAAATTTTGCCTAACTCAAATATATTTAGAGTAGAAGTCTTTGATGTGAACCTGACATCTTACAGACAAATCTGGACCGGATCATCCAGTTTACGTTAGGTTGCAGTGGTAGTCCCATAAATTGAAAGCACTATGTAGAACCGTCATAATTTGCAGCTTTCAATGTTAAATCGAAAATGCTACTTATATAGAGCTGTCGTAATTTGCAGCCTTCAATGTTAAATTCAAAATACTATTTATAACTGTCATAATTTGCCTCTTTTGCTTTAAAATGAAATGACTGTTTCTATAAAAGTGTTATAATTTGCAGCACGTTGTGTTCGGCATTTGTCGACTAATAGACATTTTGGTTCCTGACATCCCCGAAAGCCTTGAACTGAAAATAAAGCGAGAGCGATACTTGGCCAAACAAGCTCTGCAGGACTCGGATACCATCCTCAAGGTAAGCCTACTACAGCACTACAGCACCTGCACTTCAGCACCAATCCCTCTCACACTGTATTTCTACCTTCACACTTTTGTTCAGTACGGTTGCAGTAATTCTTTTTATTTTTATTTCCCTTTATATATGCATTTCTTCTTTACTGCTTTTCAAAACTTATTATTTGCTCATTTTTTAACCATATTTATAGCAAGTAGTCTAAAAGTGTATTACTTGTTTGTACAGAATGCAGTAAAAGCAAGAGGATATGGGAATCCCACCAGGATGATGAAGGATTTTGCCACGATTACTGCTTCCGTACTGTATCAATATTTTTTTTTGCTTGACATATTTTTTTCAATAAAATGATGTTATTTTGTATGAAAAATGGCCACTTAGTGAGAACTGCATAAATTATATAGAATTCATACAATAGAAACTCATACAATTATAGGATATTATTTTATACGGGTGTCCCAAAAGTAAACAAACCGCAAACTTTAATAAAAACTATTAATCAGAAACAACAAATTTAATGGGTATAAAAATATTTGGTTTAATAGCTATACAGCCAAATATTTTATTTTAGCTGATTAATTGCCCTAGGCTTATTAGCACAAACTGAGTTCTTTAGAACTCCCGATAAAAAAAAATCAGGTGGTGTCAGATCCATCTTGTTGAAAATGAAGATCACTGAAATAGGGCAACTCAGTAATAATAGGAAACACTTTGGTCACCAGTGTAGTTCGGTTACTTTTGGGTCACCCTGTATATTTCGTTATCATTGAGATTATTTGGTAAACAAAATCCTCCTATCAGCTTATCACCTTTAGAAAATAATATTCATGAAAATTATGCTTAAGCTTTTAACATATTAAGAAACTTTGTCTATTTACTTGTGAACGTAGTACATTGAATTGATATATTTGTTCCAATTCTGTTTCAAATGAGCAGCAACAAAATCACTGCTTGTTTAATTATCCGGGATTTAAGAGACCATAAACCGTAAACAATGGTAACATCTGTGTAAAACACCCACATCATTGTGAGTTTGTCTGTTTCTTCACTTTGATAACATGAAGTGTTGAAGGAAATGTTGTTTGGGTACCATTACATGTATTTTCCTTGATATTACTTCAAATGTAATAAAAATTATTCGATACCTAATTTTTCTTGGATAGTTCACTGTTAACTTCAGATTGAATTGTAAAATGACTAGAAGAAAATGGATTAAATGAATGCTATGAAAAGTTAAAATTACGTTCTGCAAATTACAATCAAAGAACAGTATTATGTTGAGTTCTAGATAATGATTCACTTCAAAAATTATAATAAAAACATTACAGTAGAGTGAGAGCAACTAAATAGAAAATTAAATTAAAGAAATTTTGATAAATCCTATCAGAGGGTGAGCAATGTTGTGTAAGAGAAGTTTGCGTTTCTTGTTAGTGAGAGGGAGGGGGAGGTGTGAATAGTGATGACTATAAGAATCTGCGGCTTTCCCCAAAGTAGTGTTATATTATGCTGCTGGTTTCCTGAAAGTGCTGGTTATATGTTTTTTACGCTTTCCAACAGTGATCAATGTAAGATGCTGCCGCTTCCTCACTAGTGATGGTTATACGATGCTGGCGCTATCTCGACAGTGATGACTGTAGATTTCGAGCTGAAAATAGAGAGATCAATTTTAATCCAAATATCGGTGCCGAAACTTTCATATAATAATGAAGTCAATTTTATTACATTCTTATTTTTAAAAATAAGTCTTGAAAATTATTATGAATTTGTTAGAAAGATAAGTTACAAAATTGCTAACCCTGCCATCCCCTTTCCCCAGACCAGCTCAATTCACGCGGGAGGTGAATAAATCTGAGCACGTCGTCCCTCGGAGAGATCGTTAAGCCGTCGTTCCTGAGACTGTACAATGTCAGTTAACTCGTTATAGATCCCTACTCTAAATAGACTTGATTTAGGCAAACTTTAGGACTCCCAGTGCATAATCAATCTTCCTTGTGTAGTATCCCAAAGAGCCAATATTCTGCCTATGTGTGTTCCCTTGTGGGACTGCAAGCTAACCTAAGCTATTATGATGGTAAGATTATAAATCTTGTTTTGTAACGCTTAATAGCTATACAGTACTAAAACTCTGAAGGCGTTGATTTTGTTTTGCTTTGCACAACATTGTTATTTAATGAAGATAAATGTTACTGATGAAGACTAAAACATGAGTTACTTCCTCCCTGTACGTGAGACTTAGCTTTACAGTGTTTTTCTGTACACAGAGTTCCCAACATATATAGTGGTGCTCTATAATTGATCTAGATATTATAATAAACTAATTTTAAGAGACTAAATTGGTTCTCGAAGAAATAGATCCAAAAATGATAAAATAAATTCAAATAAATACTTTTTCGGTGTTATTTATATTATTACCAATTCTGAATAAATTGTTTTTAGCTCTGATAAGGCCAAACAATTTTCAGAGAAACGTCGGCTTGTAATTTATTATCCCTTTTATTCCTATTTATGCGATAATCCATTTGGTAGTTTGGATATTCAGAAATCGAAAAACTGTATCAAGTAATATTCTTTTTTTCTTTCTTTTCCTACGTATTTATTTTAGAAGCATTTCCAATTGCAAACAGTGGTGCCACCTTAAAGATATTAAGGTACTATGAATCTTGCAAGAGCACTAAATTAAATATATATATGTTAAAATTCATTTTACAAAAACAATAGAGTAGGATAAAATATACTTGTTAACACATTGGGTTGCGGGCAGTCTTGTATAAATTATAATTTTAGTTTTAACAGTTGTAATTATGAAACTATTTCCTTGTTTGTAAGTGACTAATGTCTTTAGGTCGCTGCTGGAGTGGAAGATTATGGCCAAATGCACAAGAGAATGGTACTGGACCTGACCGCCGAGTTAGGCAGTGGGAATGACTCACCCACGACTTCAAGCTCTTCCAAGCAGAAGGTAATGAACAGTGTTGGCTACACACCGGCACAGTCATGCTCTAAGCTGGCAGCCGCTGAAGAGAAACAGGATTGCAGTAAAGAGCAGGCCCGTTCAGCTCTGGCTGCTTCTGAAGAAAGGCAGGACTTTGGTTCAGGTGAAGCCATTATGGTTGCTGGCAGTTCGAACAGGCCTTCAACACCTCCTTCACTTGTTCCTGACCCCCCTCCTCCTCCACCAGTTGCCCCTATAGTTCCTCCAAGGAGATCCAAGACGTCTTACGACCTCCAGAAAGCTGTTACAAGGCCTAGACCGAAGAGTTTAGCCTCCTGATCCATCACGGCTGTCTAACCTTTACATATCCATCATTTTCAACTCAAAAACAATAATTATGATTTTTTTTTTCAAATGTATTGTACAAATGTTTATAACAAAAATTAAAATATATATTTTTTTGCGTAACTAGTTATATTATAGAATTGGTTTACAAAGTGAACCGTGTAAATACCGCTTGTAATAAACAAAACACCGCTGTATATATGTGAACATATTTCTTTCTGATGAGTAATAATCTTGCTCATTGTTTTAAGGACGAGATCTTTCAACCATACGATATCAGTTGCATTTTATTTGAACTCTAAAGAGAGCATTTACAATGTAAAAGGCCTCAGTTCTTCTTTAGATGTTCAAATCAGGTACTTAAGTTGGCCATTTCCATACTGATTTTCATACTACGTTTCTTAGCAGTTAGGTAATTCATGAATGTTGCTTAAAACTGTCATTGATATTAATAAATATTATTCTCATCAGTAAATTATGATCTTTTGAATATTTTTAATTTCTCTCGCCAAAAACATGAAAACCGGGAACATTATAATAATATAATATTATTTATAAAAAAATCTTCACACAATTAACTCTGAACATTTATAATAATCAACTTTGTATTGGTTTTTAAGTGTTAGGAACCATTATATATGGTTACTAACTACTATTATATCTATAACAAGATAATAGACTGCTTCCTCTTTCATTTCCTTGTAACAATCCTGCCACATTATTTCAAATACATGAACGTGTTTTGATAGTTGACATATTGGCTTCCCTTGATGTTTTATAAGCTTAGACAATTCCAGACATTGTTTGTTTTCATCAGTGAAGTTTTCCTTGGAATATTCGATTGAAACGAAATTGTAAATTGAACTTTGTGCAGAATTGTTCTGCTTCGTTATAGTCATCATGGTCATATTGAGATGATAGAGTAACTACAATTTTACGCCATATGTTGTTTAATTCAATAATATTGTAATAAAACATTCAAACTCAAATGAAGGACCAATATCCATCCAGAAAATAAAATATAATGTATTTTTTCCATAAAAATATGTTTTATCGAAAAAACAACACATGCCGAACACTTAGTATTCTTCTTCAGGTGACATGTGTGTGAGTTCTCAGTTCACATTTTGCCTCTTCCTTCTCCTACCTAACTACCCAAGTATCAGATGTACCCTGAAAAAGAACCACGTATTTCGAACATTTGTTGTAATTCTTCAGGGTGCAAATTTATGAATTCTTAGTTCACACTAGCCCTCTGTCTTTCTCTTTCTCACTTACCCGAATAGCAAATAAAACCGGAAAATAATAACGCCTTTCTGAGACTTGATGCTGTTCTTCAGGTTACATCTATGTGAACTGAAGAAGAGCCTCTGTCCATCTCAACCTACCTGTGTAGCAGATGTAGCCTAAAGAGATACTCTCACTGTTTGAAACACGTGGTTTTTTTCCCGATAAATCCTATTTTTGTGGCATTCATTTCCTTAACTTCCAAATATTAGTAAATACCTACTAATATATATCAATAACCTACGATGTATATATCAATAACTGACCCACAGCTAAAATAATTAAGTAAATATGTGAGGCAGAACATTGATTCCAAATTCAATTGCATACCGGCCTTCCTTGGGGATCCAATACTACTAAACATATTATAAATAATTAATTTCTTATAAAACAAAGTAATTAATGAATGCAATGCGTCCAACATTGCGTTTTACATTTCCCTGCAGCTAAACATTGAGTATATTTTTAGCAGGGTTAAAAATTTATCATTAGCATTATATTTTTATATTAATTATTGAGTCAATATTTTTATTTTGCTTTATTAAAGAAGCTCCTATTTTTATAATGAATACGTTCCAGTTCAAAAATTAAATTCAAAACAGAAAGGAGAAGAGTTTTCTTAAATCTAAATGTTATTTATTCTAAGAAATCCAATGACACTAGTCTTCTTTGAACTCTTATCTCTTCAGCTTTGTAAGGAATTGTAACACCTTGCAAAGATACAGCATGTAGTGAATTAAGATTTAAGATGTAGGATTATTTCAGCGTGATGATTGGTCGCAAACAAATATGTCTAAACATATGATTGTTGAAAGTAGTATTTCTAATGAATGAGCAATAAAATGACGTTTGTTATTATTAATCTACTAGAAATTCAGAAACATTATTATAACACCACGATGGCAATAATAAAGTATTATGAGCTTAAAAAAATTGTAATATCAATTAAAATGTCAACAAACTTTTCATAGTAAACTATGGACACAGAGTGTAGATACGAACACACTTACAGTCTGTAATTTTCGGTTGAACCGTCATCAGGAGAGTAGAGATAGGGACACCAAGTGCACTTGCGCAACGGACCCAACATTTTCTTCGCAAGTGCGCTTTGTGTCCCTATCTCTACTCTCCTGATGACGGTTCAACCGAAAATTAGAGACTGTAAGTATGTTCGTACATATATATATAATTATAAATATAGCTATAATTTGCAGAAACTTGATCCTTGTTAAGTTTCTACATCTTCCTGAATAACTTTTTTGTTAATATATATATATATATATAATCATCAGGAAAACCAACTGTAAGTCTGTTTTTCTATTTACTGTGGATCTATACTTTACTTTGAAACGTATATATATATAATCCAAAGATCTGGATTATGAAATCAACATTTGTTTGTTGTATTAACTCGAGTCTCAAGTTCATATTTTTGTTTAATGTATATTATTCTGTTTGATTCAGGTTGGTTTAGTGGTAGCCTTTAATATCTTCTGTCTAACCTCTTCTATGTTTTGTGAACCAATTCTAAATTCGCCGAATTCTCTCCACTTCCGTAAGCTGCCAGCCTGGTCTGATTATCAGTCCAATATTTTCTTGTACTCCATTACCTTTTTATTCCTTAAATGTTCGATTAGATTTTGCAATAAAGAGTCTTCAATAAACTTTAACCACTCCTTATATCTTCAAAAAAAAAAATGTCTTTGTTTTTCTTTTTTGAAAGAATAGTAGTCTGTTGTAATAGTAAGACTAAGAAAATAGAGTAAAGTCAAGTTTTTGATTATTGTATTTGAGTTTTTTCTCGACTAGGATATCTCAACTAGGCCACTTGGTGTCTAGAACTTCAATCTAGGAAATTTAAATTATTTTCATATTTTTGCTATCACCTCGTTGTTACAAAAGATTATTATTAATAGAATGATCGCAAAGCCCTTAAGAGTCTCTCAAGTTCTAGAGAATGAAGTAAAAGTTCTCTTTTCTGTAATTTCAAAATTGAAAGGCTTACATAAAATATAACATCCCTTTACTAATAGGGCATACTTTAAATAAACCTATTAGTTATACACACATAGATACATGTATATAAATTTTATGTACTTCATTCTTCATAAAATATTTTGAAAAGAAGTATATACTGAAGCTAGTTGCATTGATTTCAAGGTTACAGGTCATCTATTTTGACCTTTTTTATTGGCAATAATATATTTGGATTTTAAAATTATTCAATTCTGAGCTTCAATTTGCTAGAAATTATTATCTACCAAAAACTCATGAAGCCGTCCTTGTTCAGGAAAATAAACCTCTAGATCAATTGAAAGTTACAAGTATATATTTATTTATAATAGTTTAGTCTTTCTTTAAGAAATTTTAATTTGTTGAGCATCAAAATAATACTAAAATCGCTTTTAATGATCTCATTTAATAATCATCAAAGTTTATTAATAAAATGTACAAAACTTTCACATAGATTTATTTCTAGATCAATAAATCATTTATTTAAGAGTAAAAATAAACTATCGTCTTTCAACAAACAGGTATTTCTCAGAATTTAATGAAGAAGTTACAATACTTCAAACATAAATTTAATTCATAATACTTCAGCCTATATATTTAGATCTATTTAAAAGTATATTAATTTAAAATTCAAATGTTTCAACATTTCTGAGTAGCAAGTTCAAAAATTACTAAAAACAAATAATTATTAATTATGTTTGTGAGTTAGGTTAAAAATGTTTTATTTCTCGTTACGCAAAAATGACAACTTAACCAATTAGTTTTGTAATTTCAATTAATCAACGATAATGTATTTAAACGTTATGCAATTCTTGCACAGCATTTAAACTAGTTATTACTAGTTATAAACTGAAGACATACGTTATATCACCAAGGTAAGGAGAAACAAATACAGTACCACTGTCTTATATACGGTCAAGTAAAACAAGTGCGATTGGACCGTGTACAATATTAAATATTGAACAATCCAATGCTCCAAACTTCAGATGTAAATGTTCTTCTCTGAGCCCGTTCTCTTAAGAAATATCTTTTGTGTTAAAGGTATCTAAACATATAAGATATCTCCCTTAAAGTTTGTTATATCGCTTTCAGAATAGTAACTACATCTTTTGTCACTGATTCAATTAGACCTCTCATAATCTATATGTAACATTAATGCATACGTATTGTTAGTACGAGTTATATTCTGATATTGATAAACCATCTCATCAATTTCTTATCTTTTTTTTTGTACTGTTAGGACCTTTCTATTGAAGATGGTTACCTTCCGAAACCAGTTCAACGATTACCAAAACACTTTTACGAATCAAGGCGAATTACCATTTCTTAATTTAATTCAACTTTTTTTTGAAGAGTACATGCATGTGATCTTACTTTGATTTAATTCTATCACAAATGTTTACGACGCTACTTGTTTCTTATAAGTAACTTCATCTAACCTTAATTCTGTTAACTCTATAATCTGATTGACCTGGATCACTTTACTTGTCAATTTTCTACTCTAGAAGTCTTTGTAGGGATTTGAAAGAAAAATAAATCCTCATTTCGGTCTTT
Organism: Hermatobates lingyangjiaoensis; assembly: GCA_026182355.1. NCBI lineage: Eukaryota > Metazoa > Arthropoda > Insecta > Hemiptera > Hermatobatidae > Hermatobates > Hermatobates lingyangjiaoensis. The sequence continues at coordinate 2,241,869 of JAPFBL010000035.1, read as the reverse complement.
ATCATATTAACAGTAGCAATAGAAAGCAAAATATTGCATTTATCAGTTCTTTTGAGATATTGAATTATATTTGCCATCCTAGCTCGTTTTCAGCTAAATCAAAATTATTTTTATTTACTCTAACTCTTAAAAATCTAGGTTATTATTTTGCATAAGTTTTACCATTTCAAATAAATTAATTCAAACAAATTGTATTATTTTATTAATTAAATTAACCTAACGTTTCGGAACCTTTATTACACACTGTATTATAATGTCAATTTATCTTCACAATTGTGATAGTGAAGGAAATATATTAAGTTATTATCACCTCGGATTACGAGGGAAGCAGTTATCAACGTTAACACCCACAGTTTCCAGGAATCCTCACTGATTTCAATCTATTTGTTAAACCTTTGTCTAGATGTATTTTTTGCCGGTGTCTCATATTTCTAATTGCAGTTACATATAACATTGTATTAATTTCGCAAACACATTGTGTGAAGACGTTTGCAACCTTCTTGTGTTTACTTCACTTTTTTATCACAAAAATATAATTGCAGTTAAGAATTAATGCTTCCTAAGCGAGGTCAAAACAATTATTAACTTTTGTTTTTACCATCAATATGACTAAATACAAGAGTTACGATCCAAAATTAAAGAAAAGAATGGTTAAATATGAACTTCTTTTGAGAACTGTTATGGTAATTTCTGGATTGGAGTCGAAGAAACGTATGTAGTTTATATATTTATTATTGATTGTATAACAAATATATAAAAACAAATGCCTACATAAGTTTCTATGCTTTGTTGTATAGATTTCTAGAGTTTATGGCTAGATATTAAAGAAATTAAAGCTTTGATTCGAATCACCCTGATTAATTCCAATGTTGATCCAATTATTTTGTTTTGTAGTTGAAGAAATCAGGAATTCGTTGGTCAAAGAATAATTTCTGAAGGCTATAGTTTATGTGTTTAATATTTGTTTTAAATACATAATTTTCATTAATTCAACAATTAGATTAATTTTAGTCATATCATACCCATCTAATTTATAATAAAACTTTCCATTTCCGGTATGCATTATTATATTTTTACAATTATATTAGAGAAAATTATTCCTGCCAAAGAAATATGTAATTAAACGCCTGTAAGATTTTTCAGGAGGCCAGTGTTACAGTTGACTTTCTTGATCATTAATGTGTTGGTGTGACAATAAAAGGAGAAATGAAATATTGTTAATGATATTATTGGGGATGACAAAGTAAACAATAGTTTTTTATTAAGTCAACAAAAAATGTTATGTCATTCTTGAGCTAAGCATAACTGGTTTATGAAGATTAATCATTGATTAATATAAGTTTCCAAAGTTCTAATATGGTAACTTTATGTTTTATTTCAAGGCATTCTTTTAAGTTTTTATTTATTTTCATTGAAACATTTATAAATAACTATTTCATTAAATTACATTTAACTCTAGGCTCATCCAAAATGTATGTTTGTCTTCTTATTAAAGAATGAATATATAATTGTCAAACGTATATTCCTTTCTATTCATCAGTAGCTATTCCTCCAATGTAAATTAGTTTATACAGTTAATTCCCCATTAGTAATAGAATATAGAAGTCTTAAGTATGATTTATAACTTCTGTACTATTACTGGATTAAGAATAATCATTCTTATAAATAGTGATAGAATTGTTAATTACTAATTCTGTGTAAATAGTAATTCCCTGCTTTAAAATGTAAACATCCAAGACAGCACTTTTTACAAACACATATCTAAACCTACAAATATTCCAGCTCCACAATTTCTTTTTTAGTACTTGCCATGTAACTTGTTCATAAAACCTTTTCCAAATGAGCCATTATTATCTAATTAGTATAATTTTATAAAGTTTTCCTTCAATAATTACCCTTTGAAGCAATGGTGCTTTTCAAATGTTACCTGTGATACCTGGTGTTATCCATTATAAATTGTATTAATTATTTTGCTTATTGATGAATTATAATTGTTATGTACGAATTGTAAATATTTATACAAGTGCCATTGTCAACATATATTATTATAATAAAGCAATACTTTTTAGTTCTTTTAAACAAATCTACATTTATTCATGTACTATTAACACCAATAGAAGACTTCATCTATTCAAACATTATCCATGAATAAAATGTTTTTATTACAATGAAACAAAATGTGGGATAACAGCATTTTGTTTAACAAGTTTTAATTTATAATACAACCTTATTTCTTTAAACATTTGTAATGAATATATTTAAATTTTGTATTTTTTATTAACTTGATTACTCAAATCAAAATGAATATCTTTTCATCTACTTTTAAATTACCTAAATATATCATCACCATCAGTGGCACTACAGCCCTCGTAGAGCCTGGGCCGCACCACAGCCTGCCTCCATGTCTGACGGTCCTAGGTTAAAGTTCTCCAACCCTAACTTTCATTCCTCTCAGGTCTTCTTCCATATCATCCAGCCGTCAGAACCTGGGCCGTCCTCTTAATCGTCTACCTCCGGGGTTTCCTCTGTAGACTTTCTTGACTGCTCTATTTTCCGACATCCTTTCCACATGCTCGAACCATCTAATCCTTGCTCGACGTATCTCCGCCACTATGTCCAACCTCCCAAAAAGTTCAGTCAGTTCTCTATTGATCCTTAATTTCCACCTGCCTTCCTTACATACTGGTCCAAATACTCGAAAAACTTTCCTCTCCCACCGTTTTAGGACTTCTACATTCCGCTCTGTCAGCGTCCATGTCTCAGATTCATATATAACCATCGGACGTATCACTGTGAGATATATTTGTATCTTGGTGTTACGGCTTATGCCTCTGCTATTTAGTGTTCGGATGAGGGAAAAATAACATCTGTTATCTGCTGATACTTGTTTTTACGTCATCGGCCATGTCATTCCTGCTGTTGACAGAGCACCAAGATACTTGAACAGGCTAGTGGCCTTCAACATATCCCAGATCTACTTCCAATACTGGCACCCTTCCTTCTCTTCTTGTCATCGCCATACATTCACTTTTCTCATGGCTTACTTGGAGACCCAATCTCTCCGCAGCTCCTTTCATTGCTCTATACCCTTCATTCAGGCCTCTCAGCGATCTTCTCATTATGTCCATATCGTCAGCGAACCCTAAACACTCTAATTTTCGGTTGAAAATTGTTCCTCCTGGGTTGGCTGGTACTTGGCGCATTGCTTTCTCTAAAGCCAGGTTGAAAATCATCGGCGAGAGGACATCTCCTTGTACGTAAATATTTAAGTTGCCATATTCTCACCACAAATACTATCACATTATTCAGAATCAAATGAAATGGTATTAACATTGTTAGATTAACGCATAAAAGTGAACAGGGAAATTATAAGTAAATACAATTCATTAACATAATGATTTTAAGATCTGGAGTCACTAGTTGATAGCTGAAAGGTAACGAATCCTTTTAATTGGTCCCTTCAAAAGAGCATCCCTTTTCATGAGTTTCAAAGGCACTTATTCAAATTGTGGTTCTGGTATTTATTAAAATCTTATTTTGATTTTAATGGTTTGTTATATAAGGAATGAAAACGCCAAGAGCAACAGGTTTCAGATTCAATAGGAATCATATAATCCATATAAAATGAAAAAAATCATTTAATTGTATTGGGTTTTATAATTCATTGAAATGTCACCTCAATTAAATGAAATGTCAGAGGGTACTGCAGTAATACTTGATTTTATCATTTTTTCGCCGACATTTGTACTGTTGCGATAAACCAGAGTTTAATTCGATTAAATGATAAATATACACTAGGATTCAGCTGGTTCAGACCAATTCGTTAGACACTTGTAGCGCGCGTTTATGAGTTTAGAGAATAGACTGGTCGCTATCAGCTGTTATATTTGTATTAATACTCAATGATCAAACCACAATATGAAATGGGAAAAATATGATCAATGCTTTGATCATTGATTGTTATTTCACGTGTTTATGTGAATCTTTTTATTGAATTAATACAAAAAACTGAAGCATATTTTTTACATAGTATAGTTTTATAGTGATTTTGTTTCTTATGTAATAGTTATCTATAAAAAGTTTGAAGGTTGGCGCTAAATACTGTTAAAATTACAGCTCATTGCTATGGATAAATGTTTAAAACCTGGATTGTTCATAATCTGGACATAATCAAGAACTAAATGAAGTTTTTATTTAGTTGTTACAAAATCCAAAAAACTGAAAGTTGATGGGAAGAAGTGACTGATAATGCAACTGCTGTTCCTCCATATTTAATAAATAATGCCGATTTAACATCTGCTTCTGATAGCCATATTGTTAAATCTGTAACTGGAGTATTTAAACATCCACTACTGATGAAAGTACTAGAACAAATTCTTCTAATAAAGGTATGTAACATGAAGACGTTACTTCCGGTAGCATATTATATGTTTATGATGAGCGAATTGTTAGGTCTGTTTCTGATAAGGGTGCACATTATGAGCAAATGCTGATACACATGCTGCTGTGAATTTGAAGTTTTCATTGAATGGTAGAGGTTGAGGACTAAGGTGAACTGCTTGCAGGTTATTGTGCCTGCAGTATGGTGTCCATATTCAGTAGGTTTCCAGTGAAGGAAAAGGGTGAACGTTTTTCAAGAAGCAGTTTTAGTAGCAGTCAACGTTCATGGAAGATATTCTCCAAGAAAATTCCTTACTAATGCTCTCGAAGCCACATAAGTTATAAAAAACAACAAGGCATTTGAATTCCTTAGAGAAAGGAAAGGAACCTATGAGGAGGAAATCAATGTCAGAGCTGCTTTAGATTTCTTAAAATATAATATGAAACTTAAAAATTTATTTTGGATGATATTAATAACATCAAAAAATATTTAAAGTAAAAAATTGCAGTTTTACGTTTAAATATTCCACTAAAGACGTTTATTGGCTACCCGTTTATTTTTTCTTTAAATTAAAAACAGGGTTCTTATTTTCTTTTATAGAATAGAATAATTTAATGCCAATTAATGAAATATTTTTATTTGCATCTTCTGAAGAGGAATGCAGATGATTATAAAATATGTAGCAATAATGTACATATATTTATAAGGTACGTAATAATCTAAAAAAAAACAATGTTAAAAAATGTGTATTCAGTAAGATGGTACATTTTACTTCATGTTTCATAGTAATTACCTATGTAGCATGTAACATAGGTAGTTTTCAATATCATCATAATGAGTGTACTTAATTATTTTAGAAATATTGTTTGAAAAATAATTATAATTGTACAGTTTATTTGTTGGCAAAAATTACGTTTGTTTAATATAAACTAGTGACATCTGGAATGTATATTAACTTGTACATTCATAATTTTAAGTCCTGGTTATCATATTTCTCAGAATAAAATATTAAACAAATTAAATGCAACAATTATTTTTTAATAATATAACAATGTGTTATCAGGCCAAACTGTTTAATAAGGCTTTAGGGTAGGTTACAATCAGTGTTTTGTTGTCAATGTGATGCTTTTTGTGGAATGATGCATTTGTCTGAAGTGAGTCTTTGAATCCTAATACTGTTGAATATAACCGGGATTCCTTACTAGTTCCCATGGATGGTGAAGGTAACTCAGAATTTGAATTTAGTCCTATTTGTACCGAAAAGTCCTTAGATCGTGATGGCTTTAAGAAACCAGTTCTCATAGGACCATCAAAGAAACGCTTCCTCAAACCTAAACCAGTTTCTCCCTCTCAAGATAATATTCCTACAGTTCAAAATGAGCAGTCTTCTCTTGTAAAACTTGAAAAAGAGATTGAATCACCTCATGAAGATTTTATTCCCCCTGAATTACCATGTTCTAAGAAAACAGTTATTGTAAGAGATTTACCTAGCCCTAATATTTCATATCAAGAACCTCCATGGAAAGGTGTTCCTTTTTCAAAATATTCACTTGAGGTAATTTAAATATTTCTCGTTTTTTTGTACTTGCTCGTTCTAAGGAACCATTGAGATTTCTTGCATTTTTTCTAGGAGTTGAAATCTGGTGTTATTGAAAGGGAATTCGATTTATCGGAGAAGTCTCTTATTGTTATTGGCAGGTTGGACAGTTGTCAAATTAGTTTAGCTCATCCTACTATATCGAGGCATCATGCTGTTATCCAGTACAGAGGTTCTAGACAGGGAATTTATGATAAAGGATATTACGTTTACGACTTGGGAAGTACTCATGGAACTTTCTTGAACAAAAATCGAATTAAACCCAACACATACATCAGGATTCAGGTAAATATTTTGGTTGATTAAAGTTTCTTCATGTAAATGTTGTAAAAAGTGCTAAATATAAGCGAGTTGTCCATTATTATTACAACAGTCAACCGTAATGTGGTCTTATTTTGCCGGTTTTGGATCTTGTGCTTTCCTGATAGTCCTGGTACAAATTAATATATAGGTGGTCCTAAATTTGCCGGGTTATGAAAAAAAACTTACGATTTATGATTGTTATTGATGTGTGTATGTTATATAATACATATATATATATATATATATATTACATAATAAGTATTATATACATATTATAATTATTTTTTATGTATTGTGATTATCATAACCTTAAACTAAAATTCGATTATGGCTTCAACCAATATTAAATTTTGTAACAGACTTCACGCGGAGTTAACAAACTATCAATTCATATGGAACTAACTATAATATAATAGTTTTAATGCAGAATAATAATTATATTATTTTACTGTTGAAGAAGTGTGTAATTTTTTTATTTATATAAAATTGTTTGTAATAAGGTTTAAGTACATAATTGTTTAATATTTACTTATTACATGTATTCGTAGTATTTGGTCAAAAAAAGTTATTAACTTTAAACATCAGAAGATTAATACGTTCATCTTCTATTATAGTCCAGTAAAAGGTTAATATCCTGCACAAATAATGTTGCTGAAATCTTTGAGGGTTATCTCATCAGAAATCACAAATCTGTCTTCCAACGTACGACGTTCGACTTCGTATTACCTACCGTTTTTAACTCCTACATTCAATGTAAGCCTTGATAATGAAAATATAAATATTCGAAACTTTGGAAGACAGAGTTGATTTTTTTGACCAGACAACCCTAAACAAATTTAGTAACATTAGATGTGACGTGTATAAGAAAATTAAATCGACCAAATCTTTGTATGTTGCATAGTAGTTACCTTAGTTTTGGGATTTTGGGATCGATTTCCTCAATGTTTGAATGTAAACGCAGTGTATATTTGAAATGCTGTTTAATCTTGTAGCTAAATTACTTGTTAAAGTATAGATTGTATTTTCTAAATTTTCTAGGAATATATAGTAGGTAACTTCATTGCATGTATTTAAATAGGTGTAGCACTCGGCTCGTTGATGTAAGTTAGTATAATTGTAGTTTTTCGATTGCTAAGGTTATTAATACATACTGAGTTTCCTAGTAGTTGATATTTCTGTAGCAGAGATTCTAAAGTGTTTTCTGTAAATATCTTAAGAACTTATATACTCTCTCACAAAATCACTTCGGTTGTTTAACTTTTAGTGCTTAAGAAATGTATCCTTGAAATAAGTAAATTAATTACTTAATAATCATTAAGTAATTATTAATGTTAATTAATAATTGCTTAATTAATTATTAAGTGATAGTAATTTAATTAAATCAACCGGATCTCTAATGAATTGAGTAGATTAATTAAGTAATATTCATTTAATTAAATCAACCAGATCTCTGTTTGTTGAGTAGTAGGTATGACTGTTGATGGTATAACATTAATATGCATTTTCTTAAAAAAAAATCTGGAGTGGCCTACACTCGACTTTAAGTAAACATAACATCATACTTCTTGGGTATATAATATATAATGTTCCATTTAGGTATAATATAAATGTCTAAATGGGAGATGTTTATTAGTCTTTCATTCCTGGAGGTGTTACACATAGTGATTGATCCACTTATCAATATATATATATATATATGCTAATTTTTTATATCACACCTATGATGCATATAATATCATTAGTATAACTACAGCAGTAATAGCATTTTTGAAAAGAGGAAGTTTAGATTTCGTGTTAGGAAATACTCTCTTACAGGGGAACATTGCTTTTGTTCCAATAGCCAGTGGATCTCTTACATAGTTTACCTGACCTCCTTCAACACTCAATATGTAAGACAAATTTCCCCATTTAAAACAAAAATATATTCCTACTGAAAAATGTCAGGAACATGTAAGAAAAAAATGTCGTTTTAAGATAATATTTAATTTAAGATGTAGGATAACTACATTTATTATTTTTCATTTTTGAATTATTCTTTACATTTTTTTGTTTTTTATAGAATTATTATTCTGGGAACTTATGGCTTACTAGTATTTAATAAAAATCACTTTTCTTTCCATTTGTCAACTATCATATATACCAATTCTCTCCGAGCGAGAATTCCTGCTGTACTCTGTTTTACGCTTGCTGTGAATGTATATTGAGAAAAAATATATTAGTAATTAGCCAGTTTTACATACTCAACTCAAATTCAAAACCAACTATTCAGTATAATTTAAAACTTGTATAGCAGGAAGCTTGAAATTATTAAAATAGATAGATATGAACTATTAGACTAGAATAGTGAAAAGACTGTATATGTCAACAAATATAACTCCTCCTTCTAAAGGAAAGAGTTCATTCCTCACACTTCAATATCACCCAATGATTCTATGATTCATAAACTCAAAATAATTTACAACTGATATTAAGTTTTTATTCAAGAGTGCAATATATAGGTTGATAAGAGTATTTTCTGGGACAGATTAATCACACCATGGAAAGGAACAGATATTTACCATATGTTCATTGGTAGTGATTTTTACATGTAAAAATATAAATACCTCTTATATATCATATAAGTCAATAATATTTTTTAAATTTTTCCATTATAAACATCAGTTTGATTTCAATGAATCCACTCAAAAAATTTCTAAGTCAATGTAAAAAAAAAATCAATAAATTCGACTAGCATAGCAGATGATCTGTTAGTCTAGGATAAACAGTCAGTTTTTATAGCGTTATTGAAATTACGTGAATTTTTTGTTATGAGTTTTTAATTTTTTGTTAAATTTTTTGTCAAAATTTAATGTTTTTTTTAATGATTGGTTTAGCCTTAACGGCCATTGAATTAATGTAATTTCCAAAAAAGTTATATCAACTTATGTTGATGTAACTTATCGTTTATGTTGAACATAAAGTTCTATTTTTAGGTATAGTTCCATTTAGATCCGTCAACCGGTTTGGCTTGTATTGGTCTCACAAGCTTCGGATTGAATTATAGGTCAAAATTTTTATATGTTATTGAAAAAAAAATATTTCCTCTTGTTTTAAAATTCTGAGGTTATTTTTGGTTTATTGCTTTGTAGCCTCCAAAGATAATACAAATATTTCAAGACTAGAATTAGTAGTTTAGGAGAAAAAAATGTGGTCTAAAAACAGGTTATTAGCAAAAAAAAAAGTACTTTCCCATAATGCATAATTACTCCTAAATAATAGGGCTCATCTGCAGTATGAGGTCCATTTTTGTGTAAAATATCAATTTGATGTATTACATTCAAATTCCTATCAAAGATTCTGGACCGTACCTTGGTCAGAAACTTCGGATACGTACTCACACATACATACAGATCATTGGAAAAACTCATGAAACGACTTCTGGGACCTCAAAACATTGATGCAATTCCGTAGTTCTATCAAAATCTCGAGATAGAACTTTTTCACGTTGACTATACTTTACTTATAATAAAGTAAAAAAAAAGTCTGAAATGTTCGATTGGTTCCATTTTAATACTTGAACAGTTAATAGATCACTTTCTGTACTTCATGAACTTATTTATAAATCATCTACTTAGGGGCCAGGTTAGCTCAGTGGTTAACGTGCTCGCCTCTGAACTGGCGGTACCAGGATTCGATACTCACTCTGATCCTTGATTTATTATTCACATGGAAACTGAATAAATCTGATAACGTCGTCCCTCGGAGAGGACATTAAGCCTTCGGTTCCGAGCCTGTACAGTGTCAGGTGCTCGTTAAAGATCCCTTCTCTAAATGCACTTGACTTAGGTAAAATTTTAGGACGCTCAATGTAGAATCAATCTACATTGTGTTGTATCACAAAGGGCCCAATGTTTGGCCTATGTGTGCTCTCTTGTGGTAGCATACAGTGTTGCCTACCTACAAATCATCTACTGTTTTATAAATATATTTTCAGGTTGGTCATATGCTTAAGTTTGGATGCAGCTCAAGACTTTTTATTTTACAAGGACCTGATGAGGATCAAGAACCAGAATCAGAACTAAGCATATTTGAGCTGAAGGAGAAAAGACAACTTGAATTAGAGGAGAGGAAGAGGAGAATCGAAGAAGAGAAATTATTGGAAAAAGAGAGAGAGGAAAAAGCCAAACAAGAATGGGAAAATAGAGGAATTGATTGGGGAATGGGTAAAGCATATCATCATTTTTTACTTTAATATTGGAAGAGTATTTTAAATGATATTTAAATTTGGCGGAAGTGTAAAATACTCGGTTTCCTCTGACAGCGGGACTGGTGACTGTTGATCTTTGTAACGTCATATATATCGACACGTGACATATTCTGTAAGGCGACATACTTGCCAGAACATATATGCATATGACGAGATTTACTTGGCCGGTAGAGAATAAACTCCAATGTACGTATACCCGATCATGCCCCAGCCCGATGCGGTCGGGCCTTAATACCCGCGTGCTTGAGTCGTGTCGGTTTGGATGTTTTAGGCAGGATCTTTCCTCTAACTCTGACCGATTAAAGTCAGTTTTTCACTGAATTAATTGAGATGAACAAAACTATAGAATCCTTTAAGTAACTGAATTGCTATTTTTCTTAATTACTGATTACTCCAATTTCATGAACAAGATTACAAGTTTTGCAGCCGATTTTTATGAGCTTGTTTATCATTTATGCATTGTAAATATCCTTTCACGATTAGTACTCATTCTCTTATATACAGTTAACGACTTTCCTTTTTTTTTAAAAAAAAGAATTATTTCGTTTTAATAATAGTGTAGTTTAAAGTAATTATCTTTAAATGCATGCATATTCTTAGTGCCACAGAGGCTGGTAAAATTCATGTTATGAGATAGATATGTCTTAATCATGAATAGCAGTTGTAGTCATCCGTGCGATCCATGTCCTACTTGAATATTCACTACCTGTGAAACCTGTCGGAATACTACAACTGTTATTCATATTAACTGTTATTGTAAAAATACATATCATTAGATAGTCTGATCTATCAAAAACAACGCATATTGCCAGTGTCAGAGGTTAGTTGAAATCGCATTAGCATTTGATGATGGCCTCGTATACAGGAGTAGTAGTAGTTGTTTGACCTTCAAGATCTTCATGAAGTGTTTCTTTTTAGGTGAGGATGCTGAGGAAGAAACGGACTTAACAGATAATCCGTATGCTGTAACGAATAACGAGGAAATCTATGCGTCTGATCCGAAAAAGGAATTGAAGAAGTGGTTTGAAAGGGAAGGAGAAGAACTTTCTTTTGAAACAGAGCAAGCAGAGAAGGGCAAGATGGTTTGCAGAGTCACGTAAGCAAACTCTTTTATCAGTCAAACCGAGCTAACTCTGTGAAAATAACTTCTGTTTGTAAACATAAGTTTACACGATATCGCTCAGATGCAATATATATTTAACAGGGTTTCACAATAAATACGTGAAATAAAAATCAACGTCTAAATCACGGTAAGAAACCAGAAAACAGACAAAAGATCTTTCAACAGTAACAAGCGGTCTTGGTCAGAGTCGAATCTCAACTGACTAAAATCTCAGTTGAGATTTGACTCTGACGAAGACCGCTTGTTACAGTTGAAAGATCTTTCGTCTGTTTTCTGGTTTCTTACCGTGGTTTATAAAATAAAATTTATCTGATCTTGGACAGTTCTTCAGGATCAATAAAACTCGCATTGCCACGTTTCGGATTTTACTTAAAAGATTTTTCATAGGCCTACAAAACAGAGTAAATATAAGAAATAATACTATCATTCAAAAATGAAACATACATAATAAGTGAAAAAAGTTGAAAATAAGAAAATACATTAGGGGTTTTGATAGCAATTAAGTTGAGAGAAACTACAAAAGTATAAAATTTTGCAACAGAAAAACTTAAAAACACAAGACACTCAACTTGTGCAAAGCCACAGGGCTACTCTGGCTTAAGAAGGTAAACATAAGCAAAATGTGCATTGCGTTTGTTCGAAGTGTCCGAATATATATATTTTCAGTAAATAATATTTCAGTTAGTATTTGAATGTATTTATTCTAGGTATGTAATTATGTAGCACTATTATAAAACACTGTTCTCTGAATGACTCTTGTTTAATGATGATGTCTTTGTTAGGCTCCCTGTGGAAAGTGAAGTTCGAAGTGGAGGGGATGTGATCATTGAAGCCACTGGTCGAAGTAAGAAAGAGGCAACTTTTAGTTGTGCCCTCGAGGCTTGCAGACATCTGGATAAACTAGGTCTCTTCAGGCAGACCAACCAAGGTATGAATAATCTTATATATTAGTACGCTAGTAACTACCTACCTACCTACGTGTATCACGCTTTGTCATAAACAATTGTACAATGTGAGTATTGAGATATCATTGGCACATCTAATTCCTTTAATTAAATTACAGCTACAAATCAAAGTCATTATAATTAGGTAGCATTACTTTCATTCTGAAATAAATATGTTATTATGACAGCACATAGCATTTAATAAAACATGACAAGTTAAATAGTCTTTTTCATCTGCATTCCTTTACTTGTAAAACCTAAAAGTAGCATATTATGTGAGGTTAAGTTGAGGGATTTTGTTGAAAATAAAATTAAGAAGTTTAAATTAAGTTTAAACATTTCTAAATTCACTTTATGAATATAGAAATTTTTTTTAATGCTAAACTTATGCTAATTATAGAACAATATACATTGTCCAAAAATTAAACCTAATATTAACAATTTATAAAAAAATCACAAAATTCCAATTCTTGCAAAGGGCAGTATATCTTAAAAAACTGAAATTTTGTCATAGAAAAATGAATCAGATATCCTGTTCTAATTGAATATTTATAGGAAAGGCAGGTCAGCGTCTGTTGGGGTAGCCATTATTTAATAATTTAATACTAAATTAAGTTAAGCTAAAGGTAACACGACATTCACTGACTGTTAAGAGGTTCGAAGTTCGCCAGGTCATCTAGTTTAGTAAAATTTTCATCGAAAAACTTTTATAAACAAAGCTTGTTTATAAATTTTTAAAATATTGTATATTATTCATTGATCAAAATATGAATGACTGGTTAAGTGTTTCCATATGGTATCTATTTTTTTCTTTATCAGATACTTTAATGTAAATCCCACAGCGCACAATCAAGTTGATTTGGAGTGGGAGATTATATTGGATAGTAAGCCAACCAGCAGTTGCCTGAAATTTCAAGTAACTTCAATAGGTTGTTAGCAGTAATTTGAAATATCACTTGAGCCAACCAAACGCATCTCCAACTGGAGCTATAACATTTGAACCAATCTTGCTTATAACATTAACAATATCTAATTGTTACTCATCTAACAATTTCATCCATTTTGGTGTATCAGACTCTTTTTCTGATATACAGAAAGGTCAGTAATTAATAAAAAAAATTGGCTTAGATTTTAAAGGCTCAAATTTCGACTTTTTTCAATCTTTAGAAGGAATGACTAAGAAGATCTAGAATTTACGTCTTCAAATGCAGCCAGGCCACTCTGAAGACGTTATATACGGGTTTCGGAAAGTCACTGTCACTCACATATTTATTAACATACATATTTCAATATAAAGTACAAGAGGTATAAATGAATGATAATTATAAATTATGTTGAAAGTGACAGGCTTGGACCCTTCTTCTAAGCCTGTATTAATGCTAAGAGGGATCACTTTCAACATAATTTATAGCTGTCATTCATAGTTACCTCCTGTATTCAACATTGAAACATGTATGTTAATAAATATGTGAGTGTACAGTGACTTTAGGAACACCCTGTATATGGTCTTCCATTCAAAATTAGAGTGGGAATGCAGATTTCTTTATAAAATCTAGTCATTCAATGTTGAAGCATTTGATTATCCTGTTACTGTATTTAAAGTCATTGCGATATATAAACTTTGTTACTTTTGATTGCATTTAGAACCTAAAAAGAAGAAAGTGAAAAATTGGGAAGAAAACGACTACTATGACAGCGATGAAGATTCATTTTTTGATCGAACTGGTGAGCTAGAAATGAAAAGAAAGAAAAGGATGGAAAAGGCTGGAAAAGTTCAAAATACTGCAGAGACATACGAGTCACTTGTAAGTATTACATTAGCTCTTTCTTATTTTATAACATGATTACCTCTGAATTGGTGAATACATTATTCTCAATGAGAATTAATTAGTTATTATTCTTGCGCATTATGGAGAGATCGTCATGAAGCACACACCAATTAGTTCCTCATCGATGATTCGTCAATATTTATTGACATTTTCAAGGCTCTAATACATAAACAATAAGTGTCAAAACAATACAGAATATAAACAGTATTTATAATTATTTTAAGTCTTTTTATATTCTGTATTATTTTGACATTTATTGTTTATGTATTATAGCCTTGAAAATGTCAATAAATATTGACCAAAATAATAAGGTACTTGAAGAGAAATTAAATTACAAGAATGAAGTAACAATGATCGAAGAGAGAAACAAAGAAAAACAACAGAAGTGGCATTAGATCAAGAAAATGGTCAAAACTATCGTTTATTATTTACTATAATTATAGTATAGTGATCGTGAAAAAAATTGATCTCGAGATTTTGACGGAATTATATGTTTTGAGGTCCCAGAAGTCGTTTTATGAAGTGTTTTCGATTATGGCTGTTTGTGTGTGGGTGGATGGGTGAGTATGTATCTAAAGTTTGTTATCACGCTGCGGTCCAGAATCTTTGATGAATCAAGTTGATGCTTTACACAAAAATGGGCCTGACGTCATAGTGTAGATAATCCCTATTGTTTGGGAGCAATTATGCATGATGGGAAAGTCACTTTTTTTTGCCAAAAAACTGTTTTTGGAAAACATTTTTTTCTGCTAAACTGCCGACTCTAGAGTTTTGAAATTTTGGCATTATCTTTGTGGTAACAAATGGAATAAATGAAAAATATATTCAGAATTTTAAAACAACGGGAAATATTTTTTTTTTATAAAATGTAAAAATTGTGACTTATAATTTTATCTGAAAGGTTGTAAGACCGATACAAGCCACAAAGCTTGATGGATCAAAATGAAACTATACCTAAAAATAGGAACATTCTGAGGAGAATGAGAAGAGATATTTTTTTCAAGATTGCATTCACCAGAGGGCCGATACAGTACAAATTCTGTTTTCACAGATGATTAATCAGTCTCACAAAATACTCTGATCAACCTATATATTGCACTCTTGAACAAGACTTAATATCAGTTGTCAATTATTTTGTGTTTATGAACCATAGTATCATTGCGTAATATTGAAGTGTGAGAAATGGTCTCTTTCCTCTAGAAAGTTATGTTTGTTTACTAATAGTTCATATTTATCATTTTTAATGATTTCAGCTTTCTACTGTAAATTTTTAAATTATAATGAATAGCAGGCTTTGAATTTGAATTGAGTATGTAGAACTGGCTAATTACTAATATATTTTTTCTCAATATACATTCACAGCAACCGTATAACAGAGTACAGCAGGAAAAATATAACACTCGCTCGAAGAGAATTGGTATATATGATTGTTGACAAATGGAAAGAAAAGTGATTTTTATTAAATACTAGTAAGCCATAAGTTCCCAGAATAATAATTCTATAAAAGACTAAAAATGTGAAGAATAATTCAAAATTGAAGAATAATAAATGTAATTATCGTACATGTTATATTAAAAATTATCTTAGAACGACATTTTTCTTACATGTTCCTGACATTTTTCAGTAGGAATATATTTTTGTTTTAAATGGGAAAATTTGTTTTACATATTGAATGTTGAAGGAGGTCAGGTAAACTATGTAAGAGATCCCCAGGCTACTGAAAAAAAACCATGATCTCCTGTAAGAGGTTATTTCGTGACACGAAATCTATACTTTCGCTTTTCAAAAATGTCATTACTGCTGTAGTTATACTAATGATATTATAGACATCAGTGGTGTGATATACAATAGTAAGCGTATATATTGATAAGTGGATCAATAACTATCTGTACTACCTCAAGGAATGAAAGACTAATAAAGATCTCCCATTTAGACATTTATACTATACGTAAATGGAACATTATTTATTATACTATATACCCAAGAAGTATATTATGTTTACTTATATTAAAGTTGAGTGTGGGCCGCTCCAGATTTTTCTATAAGTCTACGAATGTCACTTTTACCCAAACATGACTTACAATACCTTATATATTGGTTGTTTTTGTTGTTAAAACAGTCTGTAAATGGTTGTGAGTTGTAAAGTAAGTCAACATTTGGATGTACTATATTAAATTTTAGTTCTTCACTCTGACCGGTCGGAATTCCCCACAGGTTAAGAACCACTGCTCTAGAATAATTGCCATACTACGTGGTTGATAACAATACCATTTGTTAATTAGTTATTTCATTAGTGTTAACATTTTAATTCAAATCAAATTATAATGCGTGTACTCGTAAATTAGATTTAATTTTTTTATAAATTTCTACTAGATGGAAAGTCATAAAGAAGTCCTAAGAAGATTAAAGGAAAATGAGGAGAAATTGGTTCAAATGACAAAGTTGGCAACATGTTCATCGGGGTCTTCTGGAGAAGTGGACTTGGACACCTATGTAAAGTCCTTTAATCAAGATACCATGTCAAAACTCCAACTCAAGGCTCACAAGGTAACCTTTAGGGGTTTTATTTCGTTAAATTAAATTGTACTAATTCATAAATTAAGGATCACAGATTATGTTTTCTTGTTTTTGCGATACTACATCCACAATAAGGCCTACGTTAATTGATTGAATATTAAAATTGTACTTTTAACTACTTTTGCCTCTTAAGTATATATAGTTGGTACTCGACTTACGACATGCGTGACTTACGACGGGTAAGAATTCTTAGCCGTTGCTAAGATTTGATTAAACTCGTTCTGGGTCCTTCTTCTTGACATTTTTCTAGATAACTTTTCTAGCTTTCTAATAAGTTGTTTGAAATTTTCAGGTATACCGTAAAACAATCCTCAAAATGTTTTTTAATTAATTCAAATTAAAATTATTAATATTTTATTCATAATGCTTGTCATTATTTACAACTATTGACTCAAATAACTTTTACAATTAACCTATGTTAATTATTATATAATTGGTGTTGATTAGTTTGAACGTATTAATTACAGGTTAAGTAATTAATACGTTCACTTTTAAGTATATATAGTTACTCAATTGAGTTTTTTAATTAATCTTAACATAATAAAAAAACTACCTTGTATTGTGAAAATATTTTGATCCATGTATAAATAAGTATATGTAATGTCCCTTTCTCCATTTTGATAATCTTCAGCTTGGAAGTAGATACACTATTGCTAAAATAATAGTTTTAATTCAAATATAGTATAGAATGTGTAGTATATGAAAGACTGTGTAATTGATTAAATAAATCTGCACACCTAAATTAATAGAATTGAATATGTGTTATTTGTTCATGAATAAACTATAAAAGTAAACTATAAACGTTAATATAACGTTTGAACAAGCTGCAGAGTAGTTCGCCTCTGCATGAAGGAGTTTTCATGTTAAAGGCATCAGTATGTTTAGTTATTGGGTGTGGTGTAGCTGACAAGCTGGGTACACACTATACAAGTCGGTAATCACTAATCAGGAGCAATCAGTTATCCGGCATTATTTTCGCTACTGTCCGATTTCATTTGGTGCCGCTCTTTACAACATAAACAAATTAGAGGCTGTTTATTGAAACACAGGCAATCTTTTCCTATGTGTTTTTAAGCTTTAATTGTGTAAAAAGACCAGCCGTGGCTCCAGTGATTAGCGTGAACATAAACCAATGTCAGTATCCGGAAAGGTTAAACTTTTCAAAAAACTTGATAAAGGTGTGTCTGTGAGAAGCGTCTGTGAATTCTATGGCATTGGATCATCAACAGTTAATGATATAAAGAAACAGAAAGAAAAGTTATAAATTCAGCTTTTTTAACAGTGGATTGAACAAACAGATGTTTAAAAGGAAACCAATAAAATAAGGTAATGATGGACAACTAGATCAAATAATCATGAGGTGGTTTAAGTTGCGTGAAAGTGTTGAACCTCAGGTGACCTTGTGAAGGAACAAGCAAAAACATTTAACGAAGAACTCGAATAAGGGGTATTTTAAATTTGAAATGTGTTGGTTACTACTTGGTTTTCTGTATTCCAGGCTAATCAATCACTAATCCGCAAAAATGGATAATCCGTAACTCTCCAGGTCCCTAGGTTGTGGGATTAGTGATTGCCCACTTATAATACTAAAACAGATTTATTCTTCTCCCACGTGAATAAATCGAGGGCCAGAGTGGGTATTGAAACCTGGACCAACCAGTTCGGAGGCGAGCACGTTGCCACTGGCCTAACCTGGCCCTCCACCAAAACAGGTAACACAATGGCCAATCTTTGGACTATATGTGTTCCCTCGAGAGTCGGCCACTGCAACCTAACCTAGTAGAAGTATCGATTGCCTGTACACTTCTGCATTCAATATTCCTCTAATAGTTTATGACGTTAAACTGTCTACTTGACTTGTCTGAAAAACTAAATTTTCAATTTCCTTTAGTAAAAAAAAAATGTAGTAATCGAAAGTAAAATCACCGATGATCACAGAAACCCCGTTGAAAGAGGAGGTGGCAATATCTTTGTTTATCTTTTGTGAACCACTGTAAAGGAAGTACTTCCTGTCATATGAAGTGTTTTTGAAAATTCCTGTCATCCGTTGTGCTTTTAAGTAAAATTATTTAATTTGTATCACAATTTTTCGTGTTCGTTATAAATAATGTGTATATCATTTTCCAAATTATACTAAAATCAAAATAATTTTAAATATAAGGATCAGTTGTTTGCCTGTGAATCGTTCGCGCTGTAGTGATGCCCAAGTGATAAATAAAGGGGTCTTAGATTCTTGTAAATTTACGGGATTATTTTTTTGGATTAAAAAAAACGAAAGATCGTGTCACCTTTTAAATATTTGAACGGTATAAATATTAAATGTCCTCAAAAATGAATCAACATATTTTACTAACCGTTAACTTTAGGGATAATCTGAAAACACCTAGTGGATTTGAAAAATAAACAATTCTGAATATTCATATCTTCAATATCATTGATGTCCAATTGCTTTGCTTCTTATTATAGGGTTTTTAATTTCGTCTATTATATATAAGATTTGTAGTGATGGAATTGCCATTATAATTAAAATTACTGCAGGGGTAATGGTTCAAATTGTTTCGATGGTTTGATTGTCTAAATTGAATCGATTAATTTTTTTATTATTATTGTTAATATCGATCATCCTACGATTGCTGTAATAATTATTTTGTCATGAAAGAATACTAATTGTTCTGTTAAAGGTGAATTTGTATCTTAAAAGTTAATTTGAAATCATTTTCTTATTTCTAATAAAAGGTTTTCCTTTGTATATAAATCTTAAATTTATTACACTAATCTGCCATGTCAGAATTTATTTGTTATGGGTAATTCGTCAAATGAATGTTCTGCTGTCGGGTATTTTTGTAGCCACTCACTCCTTGGTTTATTCTTTCTGAAGAAATTATTTTTCGTTGGGCTACTATTCTTTCTCATATTATGAAAATAAATATTATTGTTCCTATGATTGAGATTGTTGATACTATTGTTGAAATAATATTTCATGATGCATATGAGTCCGGGTAGTCTGAATATCGTCGAGGTATTCCTCTTAACCCTAGAAAGTGTTGTGGTAAGAATGTTAAATTAATTCATAAAAAATATAATTATAAATTGTGTTTTTAATCATTTTGGATTTATTGTTAGTCATGTTAGTAGAGGATATCATTGAATACATCCTCTTATAATTGCAAATACAGAAATCTTGAAATTTGGAAGAAATCTGTTTCAAAATTTTGAAAAAAACGTATCCCGTTTTTTTCTCTATACATGTGAAGTTCAAAGGAACAATCCATGCCAGTTGTTGGGCAAAGTGTAAACCGTGTAACTATAGGATTGCACTAAAAAGTTATTTGTTTTGACGACTTATTGTGTGAGCATAAAATATTGTGCCCGACTGTGAAGCTTGGGCAGGCTGATGGTAATAGTATTGCATTACTTGATAATATGTTGATGACATTCTAAAGATTTGCAAATTTGATATTACATTTCTTTAATGTCAAGTTAGTGATTTAATTAACATCAAGTTAAGTAAAGAA
Source organism: Hermatobates lingyangjiaoensis (assembly GCA_026182355.1). Taxonomy (NCBI): domain Eukaryota; kingdom Metazoa; phylum Arthropoda; class Insecta; order Hemiptera; family Hermatobatidae; genus Hermatobates; species Hermatobates lingyangjiaoensis. The sequence continues at coordinate 2,221,354 of JAPFBL010000035.1, read as the reverse complement.
TTGAAGTGAGTATAATGATTCCAGATTACAGAGTTGTATCAGACCAGTATCATCTTAACGTTATCTTCAGATCTATATGACCATTAGAATTCGTATTTTTATTTACAATAGGGGATTAACGGGAATTGTAAATTTGCTAGTAAGAATTTAACTAGCAAATTCTTCAGTTAACATTGTATTACATGATACCTATTATGTAGTGGCCCATTTTCACTACATTTATCAGTAGAAGCCGTTTTCACAGTTATAAGAGGATTTAAACAGTAATATTCACTACTTACAGGAATAAGAATAAAACCTAAATTATTAAAAACACAATTTATAATTATATTTTTAGGAATAAATTTAACATTCTTCTCCCGACACTTCTTAGGTTAAGAGGAATTCCTCGACGATACTCAGATTATCCAGATATTAATTAATTATTCCTTCAATAATTAATAATATTGTCAAACATATTATGACATTAAGTGACATATGACATATTATTGACATTAAGTTTGTCAAACATGTTATGAATATTTTTATATAAATACTTCTATCAATTTTACTAATTTCTTTTCTGAGTAAGAGGTAGTTTTATTAGTTGTATTAATTTTTTAACTTTTTTTTAAAAAAATGTATAAGACTCGGTGATTCATAGTTTTGTATATTACAAAAAGTTGATATTTTACAGTTCTGGTACTTTATTACGATTTAATTATTTTTTTCTTACAGAGAGATCTAGAGAATTTGAGGACAGAAGAAAAAAGATTGTTATCACTTATAGAGCTAGCCAGGCCGGCTACAATGCCTGAAATAAAGCCACTTCCTATTAAAAAAGCTTCTTACTCCAAACCGACTCCAAGTTCTGTTAAAGATGTTCAGTTAAGTTTAGCAGAAAGCAGCAGTCATCAAGAGCAATTGAAGAAATGTGACAACAAAGAAGTTAGTGAAGAATTGAAGCATAAAAGGCCTGATTCTTCAGTTCCCTCTGTCATTGGTAAGCCAATCATGTGTTGTACAGTCAGTTACTGTGTGATATTTACTTATTACTGGAAATGCTGGGAAAAGGTCTGTACGTAAACAAATTTTATTAACAAACAACACGTTTCTATTGGTCCTTCTTCATGTTTTCTTCAATGAAAGTTATAACGTGGTAAAAAATTATAAATAACAAAATTATGATTTAACGTTTGGAAGTGTAATGAGTCATTCCTGCTTCTAGAGTGAAGGCAGAAATGAGAATGGCGGATAGAAATTAACATCCGCACAGTAGCCAGGAGGAGAATCATATATACTATCAACCAAATCTGACCATCAACATAGTTTTTCATTATAATTAAAATCTGATGACAGAAGTAGAACCTTATAACTGTAATTTACGTTTACATGAAGAGTTAAGGAAATTTAGTGCTACGGATTTATTGAACTCATTAGCCTCAAGAAATATTCTGTGAAGTTTCAAAATTGGTGTTAAGATCGAAATAGTAAGTATTTAAGGTGTTTGGCAAAATATTTAAATTTTTACGGCTGTTGGATATTCAGGTCTGGCTGAAAGTCACTCTACAGTAAATCGAAACCATTTTATTACAAGAGATATTTATTTTTAACAACTGAATGAATTTAATAAAACATGTTGAAAAGGAATTCCTTGACGATACTCAGATTATCCAGATATTAATTAATTATTCCTTCAATAATTAATAATATACAGGATAGTAATAGTAATAATGTACAGGACAGTAACATATAGCAACAAACACACTTACACTCTAATTTTCCGTTAGAACCGTCTTCAGGAGAAATAAGAAAAGGAAACCAAGAGTACTGGTACAGAGACGGTTAGAGACACTGGTTGGTTGGGTCTCTAACCGTCTCTGTACCAATGCGTTTGGTTTCCCTCTCTTATCTATCCTGAAGACGGTTCAAACTGGAAATTAGAGAAAGTAGGTGTGTTTTTAATTTTTATATGTTTCTTTATCTACATTAAACTTTATTTGTCCTGTTTCGGATCGTATTTCCATCGAAAAGTGTTTAATAAATCATGTAAATATGAAACATCTTAAAATTGTTCAAACTGACTTTTTACCTATTTAACTATGAAACATTTTTAAATAAATTCAAATGACGTCCTCCTTGAGTGACTCATTTTTCTATTCAAGTTAATACCAAGTTACAGATTTTATGACGCAGTACCTTATTGGCATTAATTTGTTTGGACTCAGATATTATGGAAGCTTGCAGCTCAACCAGAGTCCTTGGTTTTCCTCTAAAAACTTTATCTTTCATCATTCCCCAAATACCACCTGTTAATTCACAGCATTCAATCAGTAATCATTCATATTCGGAATAAATAATTAAAACTGAATATTTAATATTTATGTAAGTTTTATTTTAGTTTCGGGTGACTTTTGGATAACTCTGTACTTTTTGATGTATGATTTGTGTTTTCTTAACGCATTCCAAACCAGCTGATTGTCATACCGATATAATCACTTAAGTCGTTTGAATATGAGAACATGCGTACTCCACTAAGTGACATGGTGCCCTAACTATTTCGACCTTAAAATAAATAATTTAATTAAAATAATGTTTTAAAACTACTTACTGGAATAGTAACTTTCCTAAAGTCCTTTCTCTTTCTTCTCAGTATTTAATCTTAATCTCAAACAATATTTTTGATGATCTAGTTTTGAGATTTATAAGCATGGTCTGCTCTGTTTCTCCCACACCTCCTCAAACTCGTTACCCCTTGATTCCCACAGCCTATTCTCTTTTCTACCTTCTCACTACAGGAAGGTACAGGAGCACGCGAAATTCAAAAAGTGTCTTACTTTGTGATCACGCCTCGTTTATCTCTGACCTTCATTATTCCAATTTATAATTTTATTTGACAAGTTGTTACCATACCTTTTTATTGTAGATAAACCTGAAAAACATGATGTGTTCGACACTCAATGTTTTGTTGAAAATTTTACTCATAATTTCCAATAAAAATCCTTTATGTTTTTATTTTAATTATATGTGTTATAGTCGTGTTCATGTAGTATTGGATATATTGTTTCCAGGTCCCCAACGTCCTTCAAGTGAAGAAATGAAATCAGTAGAGGTAAAAACAAAGAAGAGTAGATCTAGGAATAGAACCAAAATACCTAAGGTACATCCGTACAGTACAGTATTCCTTTCTCACTTGATTATTTTATTTTATGCTTTGAGAAATCCATTCTAAATAACTTATATTTTAAATTATCACATCCTTAATTTAAGTATAGGCAAATTATATAAAAAAATAAAAAATATATTTTGTATATGTTGATGTATTTATTTTTAAACTTTTAATACTGTTGTGTTAATAGAGTATATATACATGCCATATTGAATATGACTCATACTCAATATAGTATGAATCATGAATATCTTTTGAGCATGACTCAGAAAATCTTGAGTCATATTCAAAGTAATGAGTATTGACTCATATTATTTTGTTAATACTCATATTGTTAGATAATTTGGTTTACAGTAGTGAAAAGATATTTCCTCCAACAATTTGTAATGGTTCGTTTATGTACAACTAAATTAAATTTAGATATTTTCTTGGTTAGAAATCTTATCTAAATTACAAGCCAAAAATGTAGATGGAAATAAACTTTGAGGTCCTTTAATGATGGCTCCAAACCTTGGCTCTTTGAGAACTAGTTTCTTGTATATTTCAGTGTGTTTATTATGCAAGGCTGACAGTGGTTCTATTTCAGTTTGATGAAGATTTCATGAAGGAAGATGATTACAACAACCTCACGTGGACTCCGCCTGTTGGTCAGACAGGTGATGGTCGCACCAGCCTCAATGACAAACTTGGTTATTAGGATAATCTTTACTACAACCTCACGTGGACTCCGCCTGTTGGTCAGACAGGTGATGGTCGCACCAGCCTCAATGACAAACTAGGTTATTAGGATAATCCTTACTACAACCTCACGTGTACTCCACCTGTTGGTCAGACAGGTGATGGTCGCACCAGCCTCAATGACAAACTAGGTTATTAGGATAATCTTTACTACAACCTTACATGGACTCTGCCTGTTGGGTACAGTCGATGAGTGTGCCAAGGACAATTTTGGTTTCAGGATAATTACGGATTTTTGTTTTATCATTACATTCTGTAACTGTTAAATGTGTCATATCAGAGGTAAATATTTTTTGTATATTAATTTATAAAGTTGATCGCTGTTTTATAAAAGCAGTTTTGCGTCACTTTACAGAATGTGATTTTTAACTGAATAAATAAAATAGGCTTATTGATGCCTTAGGTGCATAGATTAGTTTATATGTATTTATTCGACTTATGCAATTACAATTGCATCTTATGAAAACATGTCATACTTGTATTTGCTGTACATTGCTATCTAGTGACTAATATAACTTTAGATACGCTACAATTAAAAACAAATAGTAGTATTTGTTGTAATTCAATAAGAAATCATTTAATAAACGTAATGAATAGTTCTTTCCTGTTTTATAGTCTCAATACATAATTTTGTTTATTACTAGTCTTGTTTTCAGTGTGATTGCTATTTTAATTCTCAGTGACCATTAAAGCAAATGAAGAACTTCTTATTGAGTCAATAAGTGGTTAAAAATAAATTAATAACTTCGTCGTAAAATCTCCATAGAAAGCGGATAACATTTTGTTAAGATTCAGAGTGTGTGAAAAATGAAATTATGCAACCATGGTATTGTTTGGATATTATATTTTTAAAACATTATATCGAAAATATAGCATTTTTTTATTTGATTGTACAATCGTGGTTCCGAAAATCAGCTTGGTCCGAATACCCCACCCAGTCGACGCCTGTCAAATTGACTCTAAAGTTTTCTCAGGTTCGAGGTTTATCGAGGTTTGGTCCTGCGTCAAACCATTCCCTGTAAAACATCTTGCAGGCAACGTTTCATCTATTTTGTAGACATATTCAAGGTTACATCAATTCAGAACTTGACGTTGGACCGAACCTTAATAAAGTAAACTAGTGTGGAATGTATGTAATGGTGAAGAGCATATTTTGTATTGTATTTTTACAAATTAAGAATAATATTCTTTCCCGGATTTATTAAATTGAATCCTCACTTTTTGCAGAATTTTTACTTTACTATAAGTAACGTATAGTGATCGTGAAAAAATTCGATCTCGAGATTTTGACGGAATTACATGTTTTGAGGTCCCAGAAGTCGTTTTATGAAGTTTTTACGATGATGTCTGTGTGTGTGTTGGTTGGTGGGTGGGTGCGTGGGTGGGTGCGTGTGTTAGCATTGCTTGTTACCACGCTACGGTCCAGAATCTTTGATGGATCAAATTGATATTTTACACAAAAATGGGCCCCATTTAGACGAAGATCCCTATTGTTTGGGAAGAATTATGCATGATGGGAAAGTCACTTTTTTTGCCAAAAACCGTTTTTTTTAAAACATTTATTTCTCCTAAACTACTAACCCTAGAGTTTTGAGATTTTGACATTATCTTTGAGGTTACAAATGGAACAAACGAAAAATATATTCAAAATTTTATATCAACAGGAAATATTTTTTTTTTCAATAAAATGTACAAATTTTGACTTATAAATCAATCTCAAACCTTGTGAGAGCGATACAAGCCATACTGTTTGACGGACAAGAATGAAACTATGCCTATAAATAGAACATTATATGGACAATGAGTTGAGATATTTTTTTCTAAAATTACATTCGCTAAAGGGGCGTTAGAGTACGATTTGTGTTTTCAGAAAATGTTTTTTTGACGCTAAACGGCTCGTTAAAAAATTATGAAAATTTGACCAAAAATGGAACAAAAAATTAGCAATTCATGGAAAAAAAATTCATGAAGTTTCAATTACGGGAAAGAGCAATAACGATATAAAAACTCTTTGTTTATCCTAGACTAAGAGATCACCTGCTATACTTGTCGAATTTTTTGTATTTTTTTACATTGTTTACATTGACTTAGAAATTTTTTGAGCGAATCCACTGAGATAAAATTGATGTTTCTAATGGAAAAATGAAAATATATTATTGACTTATAAGAGATGTAAGAGGAATAATATTGTGCAGGTAAATGATAACACTCATTAAAAAAAATTCGTATATATGGTATTTGACAAAGGGGAAGGAAAATGATCTTATTAAATACTAAGAAGCCATAAAATTCCCAGTATAATAATTCTGTTAATAACCAAAAATGTAAAAGATAATTCAAAATATAAATCTTTCGTTTAGAGATTAATAACTGTAATTATCGTACATCTTTAATTAACAAATCACCTTAAAACAACATTTTCTTCGCTGTTTAAGATGTTTTTCAGAGAAAAAAAGGGTATTTTACTGTTTTAAATTTGAAAATTTTACATTAATATTCAATGTAGAAGGATGTTAAGTAAACGATGTAAGAAATCTACTGGCTATTTGAACAATAGCCATGTTCTCTTGTAGGATAATATTTCGTTTCAAGAAATGTTCACATTGGTTTTTCAAAAATGATATTACTGCTGTAGTTATACTAATGAAATTATTTGCAAATAATAAATTATTTGTGATGTACAAATATAAGCTTATAAATTGATATGTCCTTCAATCACTATCTGTACTACCTCACGAATGCAATGCTAATAATTATATCCCATTTAGATATTTATGTTATGCTTAAATGATACGTTATGTTTTATATACTCAAGAAATTTGACATTGAGTTACTTATAGTAAAGTAGAGTGTAGGCCACTCCAGATTTTTTGTTTTACTATAAGTAAATTAAGTGATCATGAGGATAGTTTGTTTTGAGATTTAGACGGATTTACGAGTTTTGTGGTCTCCTGAGTCAGTTTTAGATAATTTAGGATTATACCTACGTGTGTTTAAATAGTTTTACTGGTTTTGAAAACAGTGGGATGAACTTAACTCCGCTAATGCGGAAGGGATTGAAACGCTGTCTGGTTGATTGGTCGTACCACTGTGAAATGAATAAACCTGCATGTTCTTCGTTGCCAATGGAAACGTTAAGTTTAGCATCCAGCTTGTTCTCAAATATTCGTTGAACTGTGATAATTAAGGTGTATCATATTATCACGTTCTTAAGAGGCTTTCGAACCTGGAAAGCTGGGGTTTATTGAGTGAGGGGTTGTACATAGCAGTGAAACACCGAAGATTCGATTATTCCATCTGTCCAATAACACAGGTTATAACTTCTCTCATAGATGTCTTTGTATGTTAGTTTAGGTGGCAGTCCCACAAGGAACACAAATTGCCCCTTTATGGTACCACACAAAAAAGACTGATTCTACATTGGGAATTCTAAATTCTTCTTATCTCAAATGTATTTATAGTAGGGATCTTTTACAAGTAACTGACGTTGTACAGACTTGAGACCGACGGCTTAACACCTCTCCTAGGGACGACGTGCTCAAATTTATTCACCTCCCGCGTGGATACATCGGGAGCCAGAGTGGGTAATGAACACCGGACCTACCAGTTCAGAGGCGAGCACGTTTCCACTGGGCTAACCTGGTCCCCTAAGGATCTTTAACGAATATCTGACATCTTATAAACTCGGAATCAATTACGTAACGTCCTCTCCAGGAATGACATGCTCAAATTTATTCACCTCCCAATTGAATAAATCGAGGGCCTTGATAAAACAAGTCTACAAACCTAGAATCTAGTAAAACTGTGTGTTATGTGCCACGTCTTCTACATCTACAATTCCATAAACATCTGTACTTTACTTAACAATAATAATATTCAGTGTGTGTATTTTTCAGAGTCGATCCGTCTGCATTCCAAAATAAAAACGTTTGATAAGACATTATCATGACCCTGGAGGAAAGAAGTATATTTAACTTCCAAACTCTCTATACTTAGTTCTAAAAAAATTGTTCTGTCATTTATATGCTAATATTTTCTTCCTAATTGTATTGGTTTATTTTAAAACATTAGGATTTAGGTAAAGGATATAGAAATATTTGGAAATGACTATATTTCAGAAGTCCAGTTAGGAACTCCAGTAATTAACTACATCAAGAAAAGGTAGCAGGCCAATCTTTTAGAATAATAAATATAAGCATAGAAACATACTTTACATAGAATGACACATTTGATGACCACAGTGAATAATAATTATTGAGCGGGAGGATTAAATCATCCTTGTTACAAGTTGATACATTTTTAAACAATTAGTGAAATATTCTTTCTTCAAAATTATATATTAACTTTCACTATTAAAAAGTACTGATTTTAGTCAGTGATGTCAAAAAAGAAGGTATGAAATATTCTAAAACATAAGTTATGTGTATGATTTGAGTATTTTCTTAAATCAGAACTATTAAGTATTTCCTTAGAAACTACCTTTTAAAGTTCCAAAATTGGTTCGTTACATCAAGAAAGGGATAATTTCGTGCACTAGTGTTGGAGTCGTTCAATTCTCTTTTATTTTTAAAAGTAATTCCTTTCCTTTAAGAGTTTGATACTTCAAGATTTGCTCTTGAAGATGGACATCGTGTCAAATCCGTCAACTGACTCAACACTAGTTATGAGGTAAGATATTTATCGATTTCTTGATGTAACTTATTGATACATTAGTGTCTCTATGATACTAACAATATGCTAGTATTTAACCAAAACAATCTTTGCAAATTATAAATCACAGAGTTACTTATGGCTTAAAAAATAAGACTAACATTTTTTTTTTCAGTGGTAGAATTAAAGAAAATAGAGAATTGATTTACTAATTTTTAGGTGTTATGATACTTGCATTGTCTTACTCTCAGTTCTGGCTTGTTTATTTTATTTTGATAAAAGAATTTACATACATATTTTAAAATAACTACAAAATTCTTTCAAGAGAAGTTTGAAATTTAAGCTATTCCATGTTAATTCAATTATTTTATTTCCATGAACATGTTTAAAATAAAAAAATTTAATAAATATATTGGAAGTCTATATCAGGGTAGTTAGATTGGTGACTTCATAGCCAAATTACCATAATTTGAAAAAAAAACTACTGAGAAAAATTGTATTTGTTCATTTTAGCTAATTTTCATTTAAAAATAATGTATTTCCACTATATGAATAGTAAAAGCTATTGTTATGACCCGGTACAAAGAGGTAGCCTGAAATGTAGATGACTGACCCGTGTCTTGTGAGATCCTGATTAGAAAAAGGTTGAACTCGAGTGAATTTTCAATGCAACTGCTACCAGTGAGTGCCGAAATAACACTAGGTCAGTTAGTTGATGTGCACTTACCGTGTTTGGTTTTTGTAATCTTATTCTTAGTCAACTTTCTAATTAGATAATAGATATTTTATATGAGAACCCTTCAATATACAAAACTATAATTATGGAAAGAGTTTTAAAAAACATTTAAAAGAATTGGAACTAAAATAACGTAAATATGGCTAGAACCCTCTGAAAATGAAACTACAAACCATTGCAGTAGAGAAACTGCAGAGTAGATGAAACCTTTTTTGAAGTCAAAGACATTTTATTAAAATGATCTTCGCCCCTGAAAAAGGTAGAATGTTGAAATTATAGTGAATTATAGGGTTTTATCCTGAGTTTAAAGTTTAATCAGTGAACTATCTAATTTTCAATGTTATGTTTTATATTTATATATTGTGGTTTGAACGTATATATATATATATATATATAAACTATATTGACACAAAGAAGACTCAGAAATGAAACAGAAACCCACTACTATATTTCGATGTTCTCGTCATCAGGAAGATAGAAAAGATCAGTCGTTGTCTGCCTGCGGAGCGACTCGTTTCTATCTTCCTGCTGACGAGGACATCGAAATATAGTAGCGAGTTTCTGTTTCATTTCTGAGTGTTCTTTGTGTCAATATAGTTTATTTACTTCGTGGAATCGTTTCATTTAATTGGCATATATATATATCAATGATCAAACCACAATATGAAATGGGAAGATGTTTTTGAAGAGTGTCGATCTACAAAATACCTTTATTGAATAACGCATAAGATGCAAGTAACGTGGACTATCTGACTTACCACAGACAACTCTGGATTAACATTGAACCTTGAGCTAACAAAAGGCTCGAGAAATATCTGGTGTAGTGAATCTACTATACTCTTGCTCAGCAAGGTGTACCTAAGCGTCCAGAGACCAAAACGGAAACATACTATGCGAGGGCCGTGTATTTGATACCTATCAATTATATACAATACCTCCTTGGTTACGATAATATTAGAACCGAAAAAAATAAATAACCACTATTTCTATTTGCATGTGAATGCTTCAGAAACAACCCTTCTACTGATAGCTTACTCTTTAGTGACTGTTTGAAGGGTCCTGTCCATAACTCGACATGCGCCGTGAAATTTAAATTGTGCTGCTCTTGAGTTTTATGCAATATGCAAGTCTAGATATTAATCTAAGTGTATTATTGAGTAGATAATGCAACCAATTAAAAATGCAAAAAAATTAAATAATTCATTTAAATATCCCCAGAAAAAATAAATAATTTTTTTTGTATGATTTGTTATTCCAAGAGAGTGCATTTTTTGGCAGATTAAGAATATTATGATATTGCGATGACAGTTAAGAAACATGAAGATCTACCCAGATGGGTAGCCAATGGTAAGATTTGATTGGTGTCATGATGGTGGGTATGGAGGTTTGCCGGAGCCAGGAAATCCTTGAGCGTACGGTTTGTTAGCATTGGTTGTCAAGTAGAACACTCCTCTTGTTCTGAAACAAAATCAATGTTATATCAAATAAAATAGTTTTTAAGGTTTTAGAAAAGTTAAAATTAAGAAAGGAAGTCAATGTGAACTCATCTTCAATGAGGTCCTCTTGACTGTAGAGATCTGAAATAACTTACCTTAAACCAATCTTTGTGGAGGACTAACAATGCATTTTAGAAATATATTTATAACCAGCAGACGTGCTCGTATTTTACGAAAATTCAGAAATGATACGTGGTATCCAAAATATTATTAACAATTATAGAATAGTAGAAAATATCATTATTGGTACAGTCCACAACTACCATTATTTCTGGAGTTTATTTTACGTTTTTCAGCTTTAGATACTGAGCTCAAACGTGATGTTATTCTAGGCATCTTCTTATTTAGTACGTGAGCAGGTAGGACTCACTTTTTTAAAGCGAGCAAATTATGATAAACGCAAACGAAATTAAAATCAACTAACAATACCTACTTACTATTGTATCAAACACCTAAAAATACCTGTATATCTATCTATATAGGTTTTGTTTGTACATTGCTGAGAACTGACTCATTTTTAAAAGTCCGTAACTTTGCTTTTACTTTGCATTTCCAATCCATTCAAATCTTAGCTTTTAAGTTAGTCATACACAAATCTAATACCATTGTTTCAGCTTGCTATGACTTATGGTAGTTGAGTTTGCTTGTAACAAAATGATAAACATGCAGACAGAAATTTGTGTAGTGTGAATTCGGTTTCTCTAATGTATAAAACGAAAGATAACTTGAAATGAGTCAGTTACAAGCAAAACTTTTCATCTATTTATATAGATTAATGGCTACTATTAGTTAATAGAACCCCTGTTTTTTTAAAATTACCGTACATTTAATTCTCTTTGATTTTTTGTGCTATACAAATGTATACAGCACAGCAAATATAATCCTTGTTACTTTACTATAAGTGAAGTATAGTGATCGTGAAAAAATTCGATCTCGAGATTTTGACGGAATTACATGTTTTGAGGTACCAGAAGTCGTTTTATGACGTTTTTACGATGATGTCTGTGTGTGTGTGGGTGGGTGCGTGTGTTAGCATTGCTTGTTACCACGCTACGGTCCAGAATCTTTGATGGATCAAGTTGATATTTTACACAAAAATGGGCCCCATTTAGACGAAGATCCCTATTGTTTGGGAAGAATTATGCATGATGGGAAAGTCACTTTTTTTTGCCAAAAACCGTTTTTTTTAAAACATTTATTTCTCCTAAACTGATAACTCTAGAGTTTTGAAATTTTGACATTATCTTTGAAGTTACAAATGCAACAAACGAAAAATATATTCAGAATTTTAAGACAACAGGAAATATTTTTTTTTCAATAAAATGTAAAAATTTGACTTATAATTCAATCTCAAACCTTGTGAGAGCGATACAAGCCATACTGTTTGACGGACAAGAATGAAACTATGCCTACAAATAGAACATTATATGGCGAATGAGTTGAGATATTTTTTTTTGAAATTACTTTCGCTAAAGGGGCGTTACAGTACGATTTGTGTTTTCAGAAAATGATTTTTTGACGCTAAACGGCTCGTTAAAAAAAAAATGAAAATTTGACCAAAAATGGAACAAAAAATTAGCAATTCACAAAAAAAAATTCATGAAGTTTCAATTACGGGAAAGAGCAATAACGATATAAAAACTGTTTGTTTATTCTAGACTAAGAGATCACCTGCTATACTTGTCGAATTTTTTGTATTTTTTTACATTGTTTACATTGACTTAGAAATTTTTTGAGCGAATCCACTGAGATAAAATTGATGTTTCTAATGGAAAAATGAAAATATATTATTGACTTATAAGAGATGTAAGAGGAATAATATTGTGCAGGTAAATGATAACACTCATTAAAAAAAAATTCGTATATATGTTATTTGACAAAGGGGAAGGAAAATGATCTTATTAAATACTAAGAAGCCATAAAATTCCCAGTATAATAATTCTGTTAAAAACCAAAAATGTAAAAGATAATTCAAAATATAAATCTTTCGTTTAGAGATTAATAACTGTAATTATCGTAAATCTTTAATTAACAAATCACCTTGAAACAACATTTTCTTCGCTGTTTAAGAAGTTTTTCAGAGAAAAAAAGAGTATTTTACTGCTTCAAATTTGAAAATTTTACATTAATATTCAATGTAGAAGGATGTCAAGTAAACAAACGATGTAAGAAATCTACTGGCTATTTGAAGAATAGCCATGTTCTCTTGTAGGATACTATTTCGTTTCAAGAAATGTTCACTTTGGTTTTTCAAAAATGTTATTACTGCTGTAGTTATACTAATGAAATTATTTGCAAATAATAAATTATTTGTGATGTACAAAAATAAGCTTATAAATTGATATGTCCTTCAATCACTATCTGTACTCCTCAGGAATGACAGGCTAATAATTAAATCCCATTTAGATGTTTACGTTATGCTTAAATGAGACGTTATGTTTTATATACTCAAGAAATTGGACATTAAGTTACTTATAGTAAAGTAGAGTGTAGGCCACTCCAGATTTTGTTTACATGTCAAGTTATACTATATGAATTGTACAACCAGTTGTAACTAGCCTGTGTTAATCCTATATTGTACATTAACAAACTATTGTTGAGGAATTTCACTTGTTTTTACATATGCCATAATAAAAGCGTGCACAAAGCTATGTTGAACTTCCCATTTGATATTGCTTTCATTAATTTCTTCAATTTATATGATTTCATCGAATAATTTCTATTTGTTCCATCTATTAAATATGAAATGGTTCTCATTAACTAAGGCATGATGGTCAAAAGATTTTTTTTTAATTATTTAATATCCTTTTGTAAATTTTCTGAAATTCTTTCACAATAAACTACAGACCAAGACTGGTAAAAGTATAACAAAATTGATGGGATCAAATAACGGCTATGATTGGGCTAAGAAAACTAGATGGCCACTTTTAAACTTTGCAGGAAGGTTGACAATACTAACAGGATTTCAAACATTTCTGGTAGAAAGATTTATTATAGCATTCATTAAATTGACTAAAGATTTCAACAGTCTTTTTAACCTAGAAGAATTCAGTTTGTATCTAATTATAAAACTTGTTTAAATTGTTAAGCTGTCACAAAATGAAATTGAATTTAAATAAAGAAAAAGACAATAGGATTACATAAAACTTACGAGTGTTTGGCGTGTTCTCCCATGAGAACATACTGTTTATTGGAACTTGGGGTACAAAGTCCTAAGTTAAAAGCTACCCTGTTATTGCAGCGTACTGACCAGAAACCTCGTTTAGAGTTTATTGATTCTATGAAATAGGGAGTAACTTTAGTGTGATCACATGACAATGTTCCTGCAAAACACAAGTAGTTAGTAAATCAATAAATACAACGGGATATATAGTACTTAAACAGAATTATACACTTAATCAAAACATCTTAAAATATGTCAACATTAATTATTTTAAATAATCAGTTGATTGCAGCAGAAGAAGATAGAATTGCTAATATTATTTTAATAATAATTGTAAATATTTGCAATAGAATTGGCATTGGCAATAAAAGAGAGAGATGATCTGAGTTCCTTCCTGAAAAAGTATTGATATGTCAAAAAGTTCTATTATGAAATAATCGGTTTGTACGTGCTCATCGGGTTCAATGTTAATGATTTCATACAAATGGAACTGGAATGAAGTAAAATATACAAGATTTGTACATTAATCTCACTTGTAATATCAAGGCACTTTAAAAAAAAAATTAAGCCTGCACTATAAATGTTAAAATCAGATTCAATATTTAATTTTTAAATTATAGTTTAGCGAAATTCTTTTTAAAAGTATCTGTGAAAATTCACCAAGCATGCAAAAGCTGCCTGGCATAGTAATGGGATTTTTATGGGTAAAATGTTTGAAAAGAAGCTTAAATGATCTCAAAAATTACCTTCACAGAGATACTCACATCAGTAATAATAGAATTATTTGATACAGAGATTCTTATAAACAAAAGAAAAAGGTAACTTCAGGTTATGTTAGGTTAGGTTGCTGTACTACCGTACACAAGGAATATTCTTAGGCCAAGCATTGGCCCTTTGTGATACCACACAATGATTATTCTACATTGGGAGCCTTAATTTTTGCCCATCTCGAGTGTATTTAGAGTAAGGATCTTAAACGAGTACCTGACATCGTACAGGCTCGAGACCTCGGGCTTGACGTCCTCCCCCCCGATGTGCCTTCACATTGTCGTGGTGGGGGGGGGCTTAACATGCCTGGGTGGTTGTTCACTCATGGCATGAACTAAGAAAGACACAACTGGACGGGTGGTAGGCATGGGTCGGTGTCCGGGAGTGGAAGTCCAAGATCTGGCTTGAGTCCCAGTCTGTATTAGTCTAATGTGGCTAACACCTGTCTTTTTCAAGATTTTCTTGAGGGGCTTTGTGTTCTTGGGTGGTAGGTCTACTTCGCAGCCGTGGTTTGTGTGATTGCCCGTCCTTTCGCATTCGTGCAACTAACGCCTGCCTCTTTCAAGACTTCTTTCTCACTCTGGTGGCACAACACCAGCTTTAGCTACTATGTTGAGGTTTTCGATCTTGGGCTGGTGTCCGCGGGTGGAAAGTCCTCTCAGTCGGGAGCCGGGTCCCAAACTCCTCTCTCTTCTTCTGGCTTGAGCCTGTGTTTTTAAGACTTTTTCTGCACCTCAGTGAAATCCGGCAACTTTGTTTGCATGTCAGGCTTAGGATTATTTGATGACTGTGGTTATGGTAGATTATGTTTACCTGGCCTGTCACTGTGTGGTCAGCGTCTGGATGCTTCTCCTTCCATTCCCTATACCTTTTCTTGTCGTCTCTGACTCCTTTCCTTACTTACCTATTCTTTCCAATATCTCAACTCCCTAATAACTGTTACTCTTGTTTTTTCCCTTTTCATTGTTCATCTGTGATTGTTGATGATCTGCTTCATCAAGTAACCATCTCATAGCTTTTATTGATGCAGATCGTGGAAGCCCACCGCCGCGAGGTCCTCCTTGAGCACTTCACGAGGACTGTCTCATTTATCTCATTCGTGAGGAAACGCTTGGTTTCTCGTGACGTGGCGACAGGACTCCACGTTAAGAAAACATCAACCTATTTTGCTTTATCATGGCATGGCCGAAAGACTGAGGTGCACAAATAAATCAAAACAGGCTTAACGTTCTCTCTGAGGTACGACATTCTCAAATTTACTCACCTCCTACAAGAATAAACTGAGAGACTTAAGGTGGATCTTCCATTCCAGAGGCGAGAGCGTTGCCACCGGGCTATTCTGGCCCCCTAAGATGACATTAAGTCAGTAGGTTAGAATGCTGTGCCATCAGTTTGCCTAAATGAACATCTAGCAGTTACATCTAGAGTAACTTGTATTAGGAATATAACTTTAACTCAGAAATGGCTGATTTCATCATAGGAAGGTCGTTATCATCTTACAAGACAGTTGATGACGGCGACTTGAAGGAAGAATGAGTTGGGTAATATTATCTAAATTGTTAGCACTTACATTTAATAATGATTATTTAAGTAAGATACTACTTACTTAATATACTTACTTGCTATATATTA
The DNA here is from genome assembly GCA_026182355.1 of Hermatobates lingyangjiaoensis. NCBI lineage: Eukaryota > Metazoa > Arthropoda > Insecta > Hemiptera > Hermatobatidae > Hermatobates > Hermatobates lingyangjiaoensis. The sequence goes on along the minus strand of JAPFBL010000035.1, from coordinate 2,205,023 downwards.
TACTTATTTAATTACTTAATAGTATTATTTTTAGCATAACTTTTATTCTCCTTCCCATTCATTTTTTTTTTGTAACCAAAATATAGTATTACTAAGTTAGTAGAAATCAACGATAGTATATCAAATTCACAAATTGTTAGATGTGTGCTGTAAATGACTTTGCACAGATTAATAGATACTTACGTATTAAGTTGAGAGATAGGCAGCCCGGCTGGCTTGTCCCTCCATTGACATAGTAGTCTGCGTGCCCGTTTGGTCCCCACTGGCCTAAAATCCCTGCTCCAGTGTGAATCACATCTACGAAATGAGCATCTGATGGATCAAGGTCGTGCGACCTGTTTCCTCCCATGTAGAATATTATAGTCGGGTCTAAACCTAAACAAATAAACAATTATTTATTTAGTAACATATTATCTTTTGTTTGAAACTTAAAGGTGAAATTTGTGTTCTGTCTCCTACGCAATGAACAGAAAACATTACTGTAAAAGACCACACATTTATAGATGGGAGTCAATTAAAAGAATATTATATAGTGTGTATTACTGATGTCTGTTTCGCAAGAATCTGTTAAACATTTATACAATATAGGTCCTCAATGAAGAAAAAGGAAGCCGGTATATAAGTTCTGTGTGAACAGGCCCAGCCATTCAAATAATAACAAAAAAAAAGTTTTATAAAGTTGTTATTTTTTGTGCTAAGAGAAGAGAAATAAACAATTATTAATTTCAGCAAAAGCTTAAATGAACTAAATGTTTGGAGAAACCTTAATTTACTCTATTAAAAATACTTAAAGTATTTTCTTTTAAAAATGTTATTAAATAATAACTTTGGTGATAATTATACATTTAAAAAAGTTTTTATACTTTAATGAGCATGTTTTTTCATAAAGTCTGCTTATTAGATCCATATCCATTATATTATCCATAACTGCTTAAAATTAAAAATAATAAAATCAATTGCTGAATAATTTAATACTAAATATTCTTCTTAGCTACCAAGTTTTTCTAATTGATTGCTACTTAGTTGATTTGTAGTTTTTTGCACTTATTTATTCATACACCAGGCCAAATTGATTACATAGTAATTATATTATTGATATAAAAATACTGAAATTCATATGTCTTATTTAGAGATTGATAATCATATAAACAAAAAATATCTTTTAATAAAAAAGAAAGGTTGCCATCTGTGTTCTATATGTAGAGCTTATTTCAAAAACGAAGAATCGAGGATGATTTTTCAAATTATTGTGGTCGATTAGTGACAATTCATCGATATATGTAGCTTTGAAAATTTGAAGGTTTCAATTTTCCCAGTTTTATTTTATGTTTGCTTTCTCAAACAATGTTAAGAAAAGTTTATACTGGAGATATCAGAAATTACTAGAAAGTGGTGTATGTAATATGTCACGAAACAAGAAGTCTAATTCAGTGAAGAATAACATTTGTAGTGAAACATCTCCTGTTTCATTGAATAAAAATGGATCAATTTATTTGAAAGTGCAAGTGAAACCGGGTTCAAAACACAATAATATTGTTACTATTGATGATGAGGCTGTTCATGTTCAAGTGAATGCACCTCCTGTTGATGGAGAAGCAAATGCTGAACTAGTAAAATTTATTGCAAGTGTCTTAGATCTTCGGAAGAGTAGTGTATCTGTTGAAAAAGGTATGAAATCGAGGCAAAAAACTCTACTGATTTCTGACACATCTTTATCTGTGGAGAATATTATGGATAAAATAAAGGATAATTGTGAAAATGGATGAATATTAAAAATTATCATTTTGGAAGAAGAAGAACATTTTTATTGATACTTTTTAACTTCATCTGGTTGATTTGAAAACAAATTCCTAAGCTAAATTTTAAAATACATCCTCTTCATATGTTATTGTGTTGTATGACAGTTAACGGCAAGTATAAAATACTCGGATCCGTTCTTCAATATCACTATGATATAAAGTTTAGTGGTTTCAAGGGTTGTTGAAGATTATTTTTTGTTTGGTTGTTTTTTCTTTCTTTTCAAAAACTTGAACATCTGGAATTAAGCACACGACCGTAAGTCATTATACGAGTATGTTTTGTTTTATAATTTGCATGAAACTGGTTTAATATGCATCTTATGTTCGGGTATTAAGTAATTTTTTTACGGTATTATTCAATATTAATTGTTTGTTATTATTTCCGGAGTATGAAGGATTGTATCTAACTTCAAATTTCACTGACTTAAGAAATATTGACATGAAATGTTCTAACCTTAAAACTCTTATTTATGACTAAAAACTTTAGTACGATAGTTTTATGGTCAGATGTTATTTCTCTAATTATTTCAGTCTAAAATGATAATTTAAATGACTTTATGTGTAATAAATGGTTGGTTGTTGAGTTATCTTTTTATGTCTAACCTGTGATCCTTCCTAGTTTAGCTCCTTCAATGTAGTTGGCTGTCAGGCCTGCGATGTGTGCTCCAATACTATAGCCCATTAGGTGAAGAGTCTCTGGCCTGACTCCTCGAGGGTGCTGAGAAAGATACCATACCATCTGAGCGATGCACTGGGCACAGAATCCTGGACCCCATTCCATTTGACTCAGGCAAGGCAGTCTCACAAGAGTCGAGTAGTCAACGATAATGATGTTGTGGTGGCCTCGCTCGAAGTAAGCTTTAATCACAAATTCAAATTCATTATTATCTAATTAATAATTGCAGTATCATTATCTTACTAAATATGAATAGTACCTAAAATGATTGTTATTAGGAAATATTCGTCTTTTTCTAAAATAATATTTATATTTTTCTTTTTTTTTTTATTATGTGAATACACATTCAATTATTTTTGGAAAACAAATTTATGGGGATATGGTCATCCTGATCTGTTCAGGATGAATCAACAGATATTCATACCTCTCATATTGAAGTGCATCTGGTTGTTGTCTATTTTAGATTAGCATTTTTACTTTTTTTTTCATAAATAAAACAAAATTAATTGTATACAGGTTTTCTATAAATCACATTTGTTGTATATTTTTATTTTCAGTATTTTCACTATAAATTAATCATAATTGTTGTTAATAAAAAAAAACTGCTTTGTGATGGTCATATTATTTGAGGGCATCAAAAAAACTTTTATATGAATTCCACGTCTTTTGTGTATGTGTGTGATTTGAGCCATCTGTTTGGCTGAGACCAGTGATCTTGCTGACTAATCCATGAAGGCATCTCTTAGTATTGTGTGATGGAGATATTGCAAACCTTCTCGGAGATCTGTGCTTGGAGACAGATGCCTGCCACCTTGGAAGCCGTGAATGATCACTTTGGTCGGGTGGGCCGGGTTGAAGTGAGTCCTGTACAAAGCCTCGTTGTCACTCGTGTCCATTAGCTCGCCTTCTTCTTGAGTATACCTAAATCAAAACAGTATGCGAAACAGTTCTTACGTGTCTATAACAGGGTTTCTCAATCATTTTTACCTTAGGGCACATTCATGAATTATGAAAAATTTTGGGGCACTCCTTCGATTTCAATATGGGAAGAAATAGCAAACTTAAATAGTGATAAATTAGTGCCAATTCATTGCTCTTGAGAAGAGAATATCGTTGTTTTTTTATAGTGCCCAAATTTCCTACTTATTAATAATATAATTTTAGGTTTTTATACACAAATTTTCTTATGTTATTTTTCTTCTCATATTTCTGTTGGTATTGTTTTAATTGCTAGGGGTTCTGGTGTTTAAGGTCTGCCTGATGAAGATGAATAATACGAACGTATCCTAAAACAACTCTTCATTTTGTGGCGTTATATTTTGTACTCTAGTATCTTAGTGATAAACACACTCTCAACTCTTCATCAACATCTTTCATACTCGATCTACTTTTACACTTAACGCTATTTAACATAGATAAACCTTGTTCACAGAGATAAGATGTGGAAAATTTTAGTATGATTATCAATGCTTTCCTCGTAATAGTTTAAAATGTCAACTGACGAAGACTTCCCTCTGATATGGCAATCACATACCTGAGATAGCAACAAATTATGATATTCACCCAAATTCTTAAATATTTAAATATTATTTTCCTTTTCCTTGGTCGCACCGTCTGAGAATTATAAACTACCACTGTACTGCCTTCCTGATGAAAGAGTGTACCACCTTACTAGGAAATTCGCGCATAAATTACTAAACTGTCTATATTTTAAAAATTAATTATTGTCCATATTTGCACAATTATAGCATATATTGTAACTATATACTATAATAATATTATAACTGTGCGGAGTATAGTAATATTATAATCATAGTGTGTGTTGTAATGACCTAATTGGCATTTACTTTTGAATATTGGATATGTAATTATTTTTATCAAATAGGTTTGATAAAATGTGGTATTTGAATAATATAAGAATTACCAGAATTTCTCTCATAACTCAAAACAATCATAGATCTTATATGTTTCCTTCAAAACTTTTTAAATATCTCCTTTTTAATTTTCATATGTGAAAATTTTCTGGTTTAGAGTCATGATACTCTCACTTATAACTTTTAATTCAAAATAATTATATATCTTAATTTTTCTTATAAAACCTTTTTAAATACCAAGTTTTTAATTTTCATATTTGTACAATTTCCTGTTTTTAAGAGTCAAGATACTCTTACATATAATTTTTGTTATTTCTGTATATATTTAAAATAATATGTTATTTCATTTTTTTTATTTTTCTTTAGCCTCTGTGGGTGGTTGATTTTTTCGGATTTTTTTTAAACTTATAAAGTATTAGTTTAAATTTAATTAAAATATATGTAGTTTACATATCTTTATCATTACGAGTTATTCTTGATGCATCTTTAATGATGATAAGAGTATGATATAAAACTGAATTATAAAAAAGAACATTTCAATGACAAATAAATATTATTTAAAATACCCTATATTCCATTAAGTCAAAAATCATTATTTTAAAAATACATAGGTCATACTGCAAGTTTTTAGGATCGTATTACTTTACTATAAGTAAAGTATAGTGATCGTGAAACAATTCCATCTCGCGATTTTGACGGAATTACATTGTTTGAGGTCCAAGATGTCGTTTTTTAAGTTTTTTCGATGATGTCTGTGTGTGTTTGGGTGGGTTAATATGCATCCAAAGTTTGTGACCATACTACGGTCCTGAATCTTTGATGAATTAAATTGATATTTTAACCAAAAATGGGCTTAATTAATTAAAATAAAATGGGCTTCATAGTGTAGATGAGCCCTACTGTTTGGGAGCAATTATGATGATGGGAAAGTCACTTTCTTTGCCAAAAACCTGTTTTTAGACTACATTTTTTTGTTCTCCTCAACTATTTATTCTAGAGTCTTGAAATTTTGGCATTATCTTTGAGTCTACAAAATCAATGAACGAAAAATATCCTCAGATTTTTAAAACAACAGAAAATATTTTTTTTTTCAATAACATGTAAAAATTATTACTTATAATTCAATCTGAAAGCTTGTAAAACGATACAAGCCATATAGTTTGACGGATCAAAATAAAATTGTACCTAAAAGTAGAACTTTATGTGGAGAAGGAGTTTATATAAACTTTTTCAAAATTACATTTACGAAAGGACCATTAGAGTACATTTTCTGTTTTCAGAAAAGGTTTTTTTGACGCTAAACGGCTCATTAAAAAAACAATGAATTTTTTCAAAAAAATTTAACAGAAAATTAAATGTTTATAAAAAAAAATGAAATTTCAATAATAAAAACTGAATATTGATCCTGGACTAATGTTTATTTGTATTAGATAGCGATTAAAAGAGGAAAGGAATTTATGGTTTTTATCAGTAAATATTAGATAATAACTTCAGATATTCTTTATCTATTTATCCCTTTCTGGTTAATCCGTGTATGCAATTCAGGACAGTAAGTCAAGATCAATTATGGAATTAATTAGGGAAACTTCCAAATATTTTAAAAATGGTTTGTAGCAAGAGAAAAGTGGAGTGATTGCACTGTGTACAACCAGTTTGCCAAATTTAATGGAGGTCATCCCTGAGCATCCGTGGCAAAGTAAAGTAGAATCAGTAGTTGGAAACTGATTTAGGGAGAGCTTATTGGAGTGAGTCAGGTTAGATGGCCCTGCATGAATGTATAAGTGTTGGTGCATTGTATTCATTCTTGATTTACCACAGGTAACGGATGGTTACTAGAAATCTTGGGGTGTGAGAGTAGCCCAGTGGCAACGTTCTCACCTCTGGACTGGCAGATCCGGGGTCCAGTACCCACACTCTATCTATGTTGTGAAAACATTCCATAATTACACTGATTTTTTTTTTTTTGCAAGGAGATTCAAAGGAGAATTATATCAATCAAGAACAAAAAATATTAGCATTTTATAAATGTTATTCGGAACACTAATCCAGAAAAATTTCCGTAAATTGCAATTTACTATAAAAAAATCATCTCCAAGCAATACGTATAAATAATTTGATTCTTTTTATTGTAGCGGAAATTTTTTCAACAAAGAGTTCTTTATGTATAGTTAATGGGCTATTTCCACTGAGGTTAGTAATATTAGAATTAATATTAATATTTTCCATCATACCTCGTGTAATGACTGGAGAGCTCGACTCGTTTCGGGTCCTTCTGGTTTCAATCTTCAAGAGTAACTGATTGTGAATTTCATCTGTTGCTCTTGAAGATGGGAACTAGAAGGACCCGAAACGGGTTGAGCTCTCCAGATGTTTCACACGGTATGACAGAAAAATATTACTGTTCATTCTAATACTTCTTTATGTCTTTTACAACTTAAGTAAATGTTTGCTTACACTGATATGTGTATTGTTTAAATAACCTAACTTTTCTGTTTTTGTTTGTAATAAAGATGTATTTATAGGTGTCCCAAAAAAGTATACACACTTTAAATAACTGTTAACTAGGTGTTTATTATAATTTGTTTAATTTTAAAGATGTAAGGAATTTACAAAAGATTATGTTGTTTTGTCACAGCCTCTTCTCAGACTGTTGTTCTGCTGTGGTCCAGACTCTGCAAGACAACGAGAAGTGAAAACAAAAATCCCTTGGGATTTGCGGACATTCACGTTCAATAGCTATTCTGAATTTAGTGACTGTTGCAGGTCTCATTATGTGAACTTTGAACTTTGTGTTTAAGGTGTCATCATGAAAAAAAAAATAAAATGGTATGATTTGTGGTTAAGTGTGGAGGTTATTCAACATAACCTCTCCATCCAATGCAGCCGTTTGGCAAGATCTCTTCAAAGAAGGATCTAACATCGTGATAGTAGTGTCCCATCTTACCGAGAACAGAACTCCTCTTATTCAAAGTCTTCTCTAATGCTTAGAATGACTGATAGTTGCAGCAAGTTCAGGGAAACAAAACTAGTCACTGCTGCGTCAAAAAAGAAACCGGTTCAATTAATCCTCTTTATGATGAACCGCACACCACTGTAATAATGAATTGATTTAAATTAACATGACAGTCGATCATAACATGTGGATTGGCAGGTCCACAGTAGATGCAATTATGAGGATTCATTTAATTTGAATGTGGTTTCATCACTCTACAATGTTTGTGGAAAAGTCTGCATTTTCATTACATCTTTCCAAATACTACTCAGAATACTGTACACTGTCTGTACCATCATCATTAACAGAATTAGCTAATCTCGAAGTGTAACTTTTCCAGTTACAATATTTTTATAACAAAAACAAACAATTGAGTTTTCAGCTTTTAAGTATGAATATATTTTTTTGGAACACCCTATATAATGGCATAAAGAAAACATCAGTGGTATTGATAACCAAATGTCATAAACCATTACAGACTTTTATCAGTTTTAATTGATAAAACTGATTTAATAAATTAATATTTATTTAATTGATCAGTTTTTTCATCATGTGATTTCTATTATACATGTTTTATATATAAAGGGTCGTATATAAAATAAACTTATAAAGCTGTTTTTTTTTGTAAATTTATTGTGTAATTTAATATGCATTTGCTTTTAGTTATTAATTTTACTGATGAGTTAATTAAACTTGTCGCGAAATATGTAAGTTTTTACTTTACTCCAAGTAAAGTATGTATAGTGATCGTAAACAAATTCTATCAATATTTTGACAAAATTTGTTTTTAAGGTCCTCAAAGTCGTTTTATGAAGTTTTTTCGATGATGAAGATTTTTCAATTTCATGATGGGAAAGTCACTTTTTTTTTGTGTTTTTAGACAATATTTTTTTTCCTTCTGAACTATTGATTCTACAGTCTTGAAATTTTGGCATTATCTTTGGGACTACAATAAAATAAATGAAAAAATCTTCAGATTTTTTTAACAACTGAACAAATTTTTTTCTCAATAAAAATCTAAAAAGTATGATTCTCATTCAATCTAAAAGCTTCTGAGGACGATACAAGACAGTATTTGAAAATAGAACCTAAAAATAGAACGTTATGTGAGGGATGAGTTGAGGTAATTTTTTTGACACTAAACGGCTCAATAAAGATCAATGAAATTTTGCCAGCAAATTGAACAGAAAATTAGCAATTTGTAAAAAATAGTCATGAAATTTTAATAACTCCAAAGGGTAAAAAAGTTATAAAACTGACCAATATCATGCACTAATGAGTCGCCTGCTATACTTGTCGGATTTGTTTATATTAATTTACATTGTGAGACATTTTTCACGTTAATTGACTGAAATAAAATTGATATTTAGAAGTTTAATGAAAAAATTTGATATGATTTAATTACATAATATGAAATGTAATGTAAATAAATTACTTATATATAAAAAATCTGTTATATAATAGACATATAATTTCTGATGGTATGATGGATTTGTCTAATAGAATGCTCTAATCAATCAAAAAGTATATGCAGAACGTCTATTACAATTTGTTTAGTTAACTACTATGAATGGAAGCTGTATTTGACGTCATCCAAAAAATGCCAGCTCTATATCTAGAAGAGTTAGAAACCCTTGACCACATTATATCTATTTTCGAGTCAATCATCTCGGAATGGACAAAGTTTTCTATTAAATCATACCTAAAACTATAGAAGTGAGGGATACTTCTCTATCATATTTATAAAGGTTATTAATGAACTAAAATCTGAAGTTGAATTTAGTTATGACACTGATATAGACAGTATGACTGCGGAGTGTACGAATCCAATGAGTTTAAGGCCCTCACTTTAATAATATGTCATATACATCACTGATTTCACGATCTTTTTTGCTAATAAAAGTATTGCATCCGAATTTGATTTACTTCCGTATTTAGTATTGAATACATATTGATTTCAATGTAAACAACAGAATACATCAGTTGGTGGTTGAGGAGTTTGGTGTTGTGTTTACTTATAGTTGATTGTAGACCACTGCAGATTTTTGATGTTTTGGTTGTTTATTTTGTGAGACACTAGTGTAAGGGTCAAGTAAAGTTAGTTTTGTTGAGGGCAGAGTGACATTCAAAGAGACATGTTGTTTGCCTCTGTGAGTGGGCTTGACTCTGTTAATAATACCTGGTGTAGAGGTAGAAGTTGATTCTACTATGTGGACACTCGAAAGGAGGTTCCAGACAGGACGTCGTGTTGAAGAGATCTCGCAATGATTTGACGTCGCTTTCATTGTGAGGCAGCCTACCTTGAGCGTCTGCAACAAACAAATACTACTCTTAGCTGATAGTCATTTCACTTAAAATTACAACAAAACCCAATAAATAGGCTAATATGTTTCAAAAGTATTGTGATTTTCTTAAATTATTTTATTATTAAACGGAAAATTTGAAAACAACTAAATTTGGAAGAAAATTTAGTAAATTTGGAATATTTACTAACCTGCCTGCTGAATTGGGCCTCTGGTCTGGAACTTTCAATTACAACGTGCACGGAAATATTCAACGATCTAAATTTTACTGAAATTATTCTTATCAGATGTTTTAAGTAAAATATCAAACAGTAATTATTAAATTATGATTGATATATAATTGCTTTGTGTTTTTTTTTTATCCAACGCCCATGTTGGACACTTCTGCCATTTGACGCCTAGTAGTTCAATATAACAGTTGACTGAGGCACATTTAGAAATCAACCGGTAATATGTCTCACCCATGACTAAAATGGGTGCCAAATAATAAATGAGCCACACTTTTCGCCCTACAATATCAGTAAAAGGTGAAAGCCTTATAAGTGTGGGTATTGCAAAACAAAACATGCTCATCATGTTTTTATAAATAAAATGTATATATGATTATGTAAATGATTTCCAAAAATTTCTGAACTGTGTAATTTAATTATAAAAAAAAAACTTTATCAATGATATTAAATAATGATTAGACTGAGATGTTCATTAATAAGAATAACAGGTAGCATTTATGGAAAGCCACTTGCAGCAGGTGTTTTTTTGTTTACCTGCAGTATCCCGGACTCGACGAACAAATCAAAACCAAGGCGAATGTTGTCTGATTCAGTAAGGTCATGGCGTACCCTACTGTCGGCCCTGTCGGTAGGTCCGGCCTGCGTTCTCATGCACCCATCTACACCTATCCAGGTAAGCCAAACCCTCATCCAGAACTACCACACTTTCACAAAACCACCTTTGTTTTCAACAAGCGTATTTAAAAAACTGCTTGAATAATATTATTACGAGTAAGTTAAATATTAACATCTTTGCATTATACTCTTTCATATAGTATTAATTTTCAATTAATGAGAATTAAATTCATGTAACACAGCAGTGAACATGGAATAAAGACACTTTAAACAAAAAAAAAAACTATTTCGTGAGGCCATTTTATCACTTGTTTCAAAAATTACAAGTTAAAACAAATTTTTTAATGAATATCTTATCATTATTTGCTCAAACTTATCAGATTTCGTGATCGTCATTTGGTGTAAAACAAATGCTTAAAGTTATTTCATAAATGAAGTGTTATTAATGCTAGGAAAGTGATTACCTGTTTATTGTGTGATTTGTAATTGTTATCTCTTGAAATATAAGTTTCATGTTCGTGTAATCTGATATCACTTCATGCAAACATAATAATTGTTACTTGAGTATTGAACATTTCCCGTAATGTTTTGTTAATTGTTTTTTTCTGCTAATGAAGTTATAATTAAATAAATTATTTTCCTTGTATTAACAATACATTATTAATATAAGGGAAATAAGAAAAGTTATTATTTTTAAAAAGAGTACGCACAATTCTAGAAATTGAAGGTGCAAGGTGCAAGCCAAAATAGTAGACAGGCAGGCATCTTGACCTTTGGCCACTTCTTTTATTAGAAATTACTTGTTATTTTAGTTTAAATGGACTCATGTAAATGACAAGATTAGCTTGAAGTGTTGTTGTATATTACGATAGTCTGGCTGCATTTAGGGACCAAACACTTTCTTAAGGCTTTACAATATTGCGGAAAATCAAGTGATTTTTTTTACTCTACGCGTCGAAATGAAGTTAAATGCAACAGTTTTTTTATTGTTTTTATTACTATTTCTCTTATGTGCAATTGAAAAGAAGCTGATTTTCTACGTCATACAAGTAGTATACTTATACAAGGAGTACTTATACAAGTTGTCCTAACTTTTGTCAGCATTTAGGAATGTTGTATCAACAGTTCCTATTGTAAATGATTAATGTGAAAAATAGCTAAAGGATAACACTTATTCTTTTCTATAACTCAGGGGTGTCAAACTTAAATCCTTTTGAGGGCCAATTATTCACGTGGTTATGGTCTCGAGGGCCATCAAAATCAATGAAAAGTAAAAGTTATGTCTTGTCTTAACATTTTGGTTAAACTTTAGTTACATTTTTCCTCAATTCTAACAATTATGGTAACTCGGATAGAAAAATCTTTGACATCTCGCAGACCAGTTTAGACCATCCCGCGACCCATGAGTTTGACACTCCTGCTATGACTACTTGCTTTGTAACTTGGACAATAAATTCTAAATATATTGGTTCTCGACCACTGTATTATTTATGTAGTACATTAAAACCTGAAGATTTTGCTTAAATAACCAAATAAAACATGAGCCAAATGAATGACCAAATAACACATGTATTTATCAGTGTACACTGTTATATTGATTTAATCTATTTACTTCTTGGTAAAAATTTGTTTTACAGTGGTTTATTAGAAATAGCAAAGATTAATAAATAGACTTCTTGTCTACATTCATCAAGCCATCCAGAGTCTATGGCATAGATCTTATGGGTTCTATTAAACTATTGTACGAGTATTTCTGTCGCTTTTTGATTAGAATCTCTTCAATCAAAAAGTCTTTAAATTCCTCACACTTATGCCATTTTATAAATAGATTTTACAGTAGACACGTGGAAATCTGGTATATTATTATTATTAAGTTTAGAATTAATATGAAGTTGACTTAATAATTTTTATGCATTGGTCAATGTCTAAAAACACAGTTAGAAATTCAGAATTGTGTATAAGATTTTTCAACCAAAACAACTGGTTTTCGTCAGAGTAGTATGAATGAGACTCTGATGAAAACCAATTGTTTTGGTTGAATGATCTTAGTCATATTTCTGAATCTTTTTTATAGATTTAGACGTTGATTTCTATCTTTAAATAATTCTTTTTTGATGCGATATAAAGGTTTCGTCTACAATCAATCATCTCTTCACAATAGATCGCTACAACCAATTTCACAACAGTCTTCCAACTAACGAAGCCCCATTTGCTCGAACTTTTTCCTTATGCATATTTCTCACAACTCCCGAAGTAAGATAAAAACAATGTGGCTTCAGGAGCTTCTCTTCCATTATATTGACACGTCATGGTAGATCCATACTGCGTAGTGGTACCAATGCGTGACTATCTGATTCCTGTTAATCCTATTGCTTAATTATAGGCCTAAAGTCATAAATACTTCTGAATAATATAATTTATATTTGAAGTAACAAATATCACGGACAAATTTTGACAGGATTATTATTTAATAACAGTTGTTTACCAAATATTCTGTCACAGTGCCCTCTTAGGGGTTTCGACATATGCATCTCGATTAGTAGCCGCAACAGAGTTACATAAGAGGCTTCGACGATTGATTAGACCAGGCATTTCTCCTTTTAACGAAGGTCTCCTATGGAGTGCTGTCAAACTATTTCGTAATGGCTACTGAAGTTAAAAACTGAATGTTTGTCACATTATTTCAATCAGCTTGATTTGTGAAACTTCAGTACTTTCACTCTTTGAGAATTGTTAAGAAATTTCTTATGTAGGCAGTTTAAATATATGAGTAAAAATTGAGGAGAACCTATGTAAAATTTTTATGGCCATATATCAATATGTGATTTGTTACAATGCTCTAAACTTTCACCTTTAGTGTTCTTCAGGAGGTGGTACGTGTGGTTCATTTGCTATTTGGATTTTAGCTGTAGTCGAGGCACATTTCCTGGTTTATTTTAAATATTACTTTAGGTTAGGTTGCAGAGGCAGTCCTACAAGGGAACACACATAGGCCGAGTGAGCATTGGTCCTTTGTGATTCCACTCATAGAAGATTGCTTTTACATTGGGAGTCCTACATTTTGGAGAGTAATGATCTTTAACGTGTATCTGACACCGTACAGGCTCGGCAACGACGGTTTAACCCCCCCCCCCCCCCGGACAATTTTCCATCGCCTTGTTGGGGGGGGGGGGGGGGGTAGATCTTCCTTGGACCCCAGTTTTAGTTAAGTTTGGATTTCTCTATTTATCTTTCTTAAAAACTTCATTATCTTTTGATTATTTATATATCAAAATGACGTGATCAGTCACTCTATTTTTACATGTATTTTTTTTCTTCTCTTTAATCATGACAGTTGCGTGGGAGATTGCCTCTGTGAGGTTTGTGTGTCCCCAGTAGCTTCGATCTCAAGTGTGGTTATTGGGATAATGTGCAGCTGAGATATGACGCTAGAGCTCCCACGCACAGTAGGCTTTATGTTGGTATCTTGCCTTTTTTTTCCCGACGTACTCAAAATTCAACCTCTCACATGAATAAATCGAAGGCCAGAGTGAGTACTGAACCTCGCATTTAAATCTCTAGTTCATGTTTTGAGGTTATAAATATTTTTTATGTTCGACTAAAAACTTCCATATTATTAAGTAGTTCCAAACAAACTAATGTTAAAACTTCATATATTTATTCTTTTTACAAAAAGGTATTCACTTTGAAATGTGAGACGCAAGTATTGAACAAGGTGTTTTAACTAAATTATAATTTATGAAACAGATGAAACTCATTTGAGTTATGTTTTTGTTTTTTTCTCATCAAAGGAATGGTTGTAAAACAGAACATGTCAAAACTGATTAAATATGTTGAAAATGAGAATAAATTATTTTTGAAATAGTTGTTTTTACTATTAAGGGTCAAAATATTGGTATGACCACGCGATAAAACAGAAAAGCATAACTCGAATGAGTTTCATCTGTTTTGGTAACTTTCAATTTCCTTAAAACAACTTGTTCAATACATGTGAACTGAAGTTGCATTTCTGTTGTGTTATTTCACTTCTTAAAGGTTCTTACCTTTCAGAGAACAGATAACATGTTTTGAGAAGAGTGATTAATTATTATTTTGAAGTTGTTAGTCAAATGTAGAAAGCATTTATCGACCGTGACGTGGCCGGGTGGGGGCTGAATGGGAAAGGCAGAGTTCGCTCTCTCCGGATGGTATTTTGCTAGGGGTCAAAATCTCTGTTGCCTATGTAATATTAATAACGCTATAAATGATCGATGCAAAGGTGTAAAGCTGAAAATATCTCCAAATACTTTAAATAATAGATAGCTAATGTAATTCCTCAGAGCGTATGCTTCACTGATTTCCATAATGTTGTCTTTTAACAATGCGTGCACAGGTTTATTCTATTTATCTTAAAAACTGAATGGATTTTTTTTTGACAGTCGTGTTGTATAGTGGGTAGGTTGCGAGTGACAACTTCCCGAAGAACACTGTCATGCGGAAGGGCTGTGGCCAACAAAATGGTGGCACTGGGCCTCCAATGGAGAGGAGCAGCTTAAGGTAGAAAAGAAATATGGTAACTTTAAGGCTTTTACCAATTAATTGGATCTGTAGGTTCGTAGTTTGTATAGAATTGGATTTATTGAACATGAACAGGTGCGTGGTCGAAATGAAACTTCACAGAAAGAAGCAAGAGAACAGAAAAGAAATTTCTATCAAAGGTTGATTTGGTGGTGTTGAAAGCCGTTTGCTGATACCAAAAAGGAGTCCACTTCTTTTCTTTTTCGCCTTCACCATATCCTTTTCCTGTCCCTAATCCAATGGAACTGGCCTAGTCCCGCCACTTGAGGTAGCTTTGGAGCACTTGTACATCTAACTTAAGTAATTAGCAATCATACTTCATCGTACTTGCGCCATCAGTTTCGTAACACATCCATTCTAAGAGACACCCTTGTGATAGATTAGTCTAATGGCTTGCATGCTCGCCTCTGTACTGGTAGAACCGGGTTCGATAGTCATTCTGATCCTAGATTCATTCACTCGGAGGGTGAAAAAAATTGAATACATCATCCCTCGGAGAAACGTTAAGCATCAGTCTTGAGCCTGTACAATGTCAGGTACTCTAAAGATCTCTACTATGAAGTTAGGATATAAATACTCTTGAGTTAGGAAAAATTTAGGACTCCCAGTTTAGAATCATTAGTAAAACACATTCCCTTGAGTAATCAGCCTTGAGGTGTAGTATTCTGTTTTTTTTTGTTTGTTGTTTTGATGGGGTTACCCTCAAACCTTTCCAAACAAAAAAACAAAAAGTTAGGTGGTTCTTAAAATGACTATAAACATGTGTTCCGAGAACGGGTCCCTAGGATTAGGCAGATTTAGGAAAAACGGTTTAATATTCAATAATGTATTATGTAATGTACTTGTGCCCACTCTGATAGTAAAACTAAATTAAAATTTCAAATTTTAGTGTATATACGTTATTATCTAAATTACAAAATAAACCTTGGATATTAGTTAAAATTTATCGATTTACAAAATATTTAACACCAATTATTCATAACATAAATTCTGAAATAATTTCGTAAAGGGACGACAATATTATATTAACTAGACTTTGTAATAATTTGTTCTTATTTTTGGCCACAAATGTCCTGAGATAAATCAAAGACAAAAGAAAAATTGGTTAAGTTTTTCTATGATTTGAACAGAAAAGAGAAGAGATTATATAATTTCAAAAAAAATTATAGCAAAGAAACTGAGAGGAAATAAAATGTTTCACTTCTTGTTTACTTAGCGGAGCCGTGACCAAACTATGGGAGTATCCGGCTATCCATAGACCAAACCGACCTGAGTGAGTCGGTCTAGTTAACTGTGTTCGATGATGAATCGATGACTATCAATAAAAATAGAAAATCTCAATGGAATGGAATTGAAGTGAATTAATTTAAAAAATAAAACAGTGTTTTGGTTGATTATAGGTATGAAGGTGAGGTTTGGTGATGACTAACTAAAATCATATTGGTTCTACATATCTGCGAGTTCACTAGTGTTTCAGATTTTCTCTGCCTTTTAAAATCTAATTTGTAAGCACCGAGTATTTTATTTCTGTTTTTGATTTTACTTATTTTTTTTAAATTTATTTCAAGTTGTAGGTAGTAACTGACACTCATTTGATGGAGTCATCAAGTGCACGTTTTTGGGTATGTTGATTTCCAAATTCATAATTTTTTGATTTGTTGAATAATTTGGTCTACTTTCCTGTTAAGATTTTATCCTATCTACAAGGCAAAAGTTTGGTGTCTAATATTTTAATCAGTAATTGACCGGGGAGGGTTGCTAATGTTCTTCAGTTTTTGTATTTACAAGCCTGTATGAGAACATATTTACCTGTGATATGGAGTCAAATATGGCTCATGATAGTACGCAGACCGCTTTGCATTAGGAGGTAAATTGTACGCCAGGCCCAGGCCCTTCATAGGCTGTACTGCCATAGAGTGAAGCAAAGTGGTATAGATCCAAAACAAGTTTTAAATGCTTGCTTAGGTTTGTTGTTTATAAAAGCTCAATTTCATTTGAAGAAAGAATTTCCCATTTCCTTTATCATGTTTACGAACAGATATTTAGAGATGCTAGGAAGTGAGATAGTGGATTAGCCAGGTGTTGGGTAACACTGAACGGATGCTTTCGAGGGCCCTTGGTCAAACTCGTCGTTGAGGAAGCAGGTCAAGGTTGCGTCTACTCCTGACATGCGTCATTAGTGGATCTTAAAAGTGTCCAACATTATACATGTATTGAGACTTTGCCAAGGACTAACCAAGTTCAATTCTCTTTATAAACAGCTCTCGACCGTTCGACCCCCAGACCGGCGGAAGTGTATCGCACAGCTTATACTTTCGGCTCCTATCAATTTGTGGGTCCAGTTTAGAAAACACGCCAAAACAATGCAATTTCAAGTGTATTCAAAACAGAAGAAACTTCTTACTTTTTTCCTTTATAAATATTTTTGTATATAGCTTCATCTCATTTATTCAAAAGCAATTGTAAAATACTCATTTCCTTTTTTATGCATCATCTTGAGTTGTTTATATTTCATGAAATTCCATAAAAACAATTAATTTTAAGTTATCTGTTGGTAGCTCATCTAATTACCGATTTTTGAACCGTTTTGTTTTATTAGTTTTAACCGTTATGTTTTGTACTAAGATCAGTGTCAGTTTTAACTCTGACGAAGACCGCTTGTTACAATTGAAAGATACTAGCCTTTTTTCTGATTTCTTACTGTGGTTTAGACGTAAAAAATCTTAAATACATTTCTAAATGCTCTTCTTAACAACTTAACTTGTAAGTATCTATATTTTACCTAACTGTAGTCAACCAAAGATGCAGCATTATTAAAAAAGTTACCTAGCCGTTGCTTCCATGATTTGGTGAAATAAATAACTTTATTCTTGTTAATATCAAAATCTGTAATTTTTAATATTAATAAAAATATCAAAATTTCCAGGGTTGCTAGCAGGTAAATATATTTACCTCCTAGCTTAAAATAGAAAACCTTAGGTTATATTTTTATTTTTTTGATATCAATTTAAATATCAGCTTTTTGATATCAGTTGATATTACAAAGATTGATATAAGTTTTTAAATAAAAAGATATCAACGGCAAACTGGGTTGATAACTAGATTTATGCTTATAAATTTCGTTTTTCACGAATAATATTTGGTATTTAACTGGTAACCTATTTAAACACCAAATATTTGCCTCTAGAAAAGTGTATGTCTTTTTGAGAGACGAAAAAACATGCACTATTCTTTTTAAACGATTGCATGTTTATGAGTGAGTATTTCCAGGCAGCCTTTTGATATATTCACATATCATAATCACATGTCAAAAATTACAAAAGCGACTTCATAACACCTTAAGCAATTTAAGTTATGCTAGACAAAGAGAGTATTAAAGTGTAAAATGTTTTATTTGGTAAAGGACTTCTTTTGAAGGTCTTTTTACAACTGGAAGAAATCTATTACAGATTTAAGTGGATTCAACAGTACAAATCATGAAAAGGAAAAAGTGTTTGGGGCTCATGACGATGATCCTTGGAAAAGTTCCCACTCCCTTGCGTGTCGTTTTATTTATTAGGTCAAAACGTTTATTTATAATTTTATAATTATTACAAAGTCCCAGTTAACGAAATTGTTTTCATCAACTTCAATATGCTGGTAATCATTTTTTTTCAAAAGCTAACTTATTTTTTATCTTGCTTTTTAAGATATGATCGCATTTAGTTTCAGTCTATATCAGGGAAGTTAGTACATATTTTTAGTGAAATTATTTTTACTTACAATATAAAAATTATAAAGTGAAATTCATAATTTACTAGAAATTTGGAGTTTAACATACTAATTTAGTTATCGAGGATTAGGTAATATATGTATGTACATTATATTGATAAAGGTATTATTTTCTTGAATATAGATAAAGGTATTGTTTTCTTGACCTTATTGACAATTATTAATAAATACATTTCTTTTCTCGTGATTTGGCCAGGGTTAGTAATAACACCCGTTTGCGAACGTTTCGCCTTTATATCAAGCCTTTATGACATCCTTTGGGCTGAAAATCAAATAAGTGAAGATAAAACAACTGGCCATTGTATTAGGTTTTCAGCCCCAAGGATGTATTAAAATAAAGACGAAATATTGACAAAGAGGTGATTCTACTAAATTCCTCGAAAAGAAGAAAAGTATTAATATATAGCCATCACCCTGCCTTCTTACGAAATATTTAGCATCCTGATGATGGTATTGTCGAAATATAGAAGTGAGTTTGTTGGTTTTGTTATTATATATATATATATTTGAAATTAGAATCTAACTGAACTTTTTAAAACCGAATAAATAAATTAGTTAAAGTTTTGTGCCACGATTGAAATGTATTTACCTATCACTATTAAATCAAAGCGTAAAGTAACAAAACTATTTAAGTCAACATATAAACTGAAATGCAGTATTTTAAAATCTATCTCATAAAAAAAACAAATATCAGGGAGTTAGTTTACTGTCCTACCCTTTATAAGTGCGTGTTGAGCTCTGTACAATTATTGAATTCAGCATGGGTAGCTTTGTCTGTTTTATAACGATTCTAAATTTGTCATTATTAAATGTTCACAAATTTATAAAGCTATTAATGAAAAAAAAAATCCTATGGAATGGGGTATTGATGGCTGTCATTGTGTTGGAAAAGTAGAGCGCATAGCTAATAAATTAGGGGATATAAACTACAGGCATTGATCATAATGACATCAGAAACTAGAAAATGATGTAACGGGAGAAACGCACCAGTTAGCGGAGGTAGAGAAACCAACGAAACACGCTTGGCTTGCGATAGAGACAGGAAGACTGCTTGAGAGTAAGGACTGAGTGATCATTACATCCGACTTCTCGGCAAGAGGAGAGGGCAGTGCTGTTGTCACTGCGGCCGGGTAGCGAGCCAGACAATGGACTCACTGGGGTAACAGCTCAGAGGCTTTGCTTCAAACATGCTCACCATTATAACCAACACTTCATTTTTAACAGAGTATGAACAGGTTATACGGGTATAATAATTATAGAATAGAATATCTATACAGGTAATACATACCTGTATACCTCACCTCTGTCGGAAAAAACTTAACTATGGGAAAATAAGTTGCCAAAACTGGGAGGCTATATGTGTGTTTGTGTGCATAATATGTGTTCATATCTTAAAAAACAAATAAGCAAATTTTATATTTAAGTTTCTTTATAAAACTCTGGCAGAACAGCATGATTAACACCAATATTACACTTCGTTAGGGGATACTTATCAAAAAATCAATTTTTTTACGATTTGGTAGAAATTTATCTAGTTTATTCCAGTTTTAATTACTGTCGTTTTTAGTTGATATTTAATATCGGTAGGGTGCTCTCCTGGCGAAGTTGTCCTTCAGAGTCAAAAGTATAGAAAACTCCTTTGGATAGGGATAAACGACTTTTAAAGGGCTCATATTAAGTTGATATTAAACAATATCAATAGAACTATTAAAGAATAGACAGTAAAGTATGAGATGTGATCAAAAAGTGGACACTTTTTGAATTTTTCGAGCTCTGTGCACTCCAATTTAAAAGTTTTATTTTTGTTGTGTTGGTACACTCGTACGATCGATCATATCTTCACAGTTTTGACTAAATAGTATGTGTTATTTTTATGTTAGAGAGGAAGGATAGATTTGCCTTTGCGTGCTCGGCGATATTTTGCTGTTGAAAAAATAATTACCTGTGGAATAACTTATAATACTTATAATTTTTTTTTTTGTTCAATTTGACTCACCGTACTCTACAGTCAACATTTCAAGAGTTTTTGAGCGCTTAATACAATTTTTTACACAATAATTAATACAAACTCTCTGCTCCCATTATTTCAACAGCAATAAATTGCCGAGCACGCAAACACGCGTCTAACCTCGTCTAGCTTCTCACATACAAAAAAAATAGTCAAAACTGTGAACATATGATCGTGACGAGTACATATGAACACAACAACAAAGTATTTGAAATTAGAGTGTACAGAACGCGTGAAATTCAAAAAGTCATCTTACTTTTTGATCACACCTGAAATTGATAATTAATGTTAGATTTGAGCTGACTTGATTAAACTAATAGGCAGGAATCAAAGTATTCAACTTTGGTAAATAGTAAGCTAGCCAAGTACACTGCCTAGCATTATCTTTCTATCAACCTTCCTGAGAGTGATAAGGAAAGCAGTATTCAATACATTCAAACCACTTATATAAATACCTGATTATTCAAGTTTTGTTGTTGCAACATTTATACTTCTTAAAGTAATAGTTATTACTGCTGGTAATAAATTTCAAGTTAAAAATTTCTGGTTACCATTATACTCCTTCTTTTATGAATGTAATTTAATTTTTATTGAAGTTTATATTTATAAGGGAATAAATGAAAATTGTATGGTATCTCACACCAGATTTTTTTTCTTTATTATATTGTAAGCAAAAAACAGTTTTTAAAATAATTTCATTTTTTTTATCCTTCACAAAATTGTGTTCGAACTATTTTAAATGAATTTATTCTACACAATAAATTTATTCTTTTAAAAAAAGAATTGTAATCATTTTACTAAAGATTGAGTTGTATTTAACGAGAAAACTTATTTAAAAAAAAGTATTATATTTAGAAATACTTAATTTTTGTAATTGGTTCGATTAATTTTCTAATTAAGAGATATTAGAATCTTAACGATTAAGAATGATTTAAACACCATCACAAATCACAATGCAATGTGCAAAGTAAATTAATTAGGTAATGACAGATAAATTGGTTTGTAGCATCCATGTTGTTATTAAAGGCCATCGAAATCTAAAACAGTTGACTCTCCCTTTAAGTACTCGTAGATAGGTTAGGTTACGTGGTGACAGTCCCACAAGGGAACAGACATAGGCTGAACATTGGCCGTTTGTGATACCACCCAAAGAAGATTGATTCTAAATTGGGAATCCTAAATTTTGCCTAGCTCAAGTGTATTTCAGAGTAGGGATCTTTAACGAGTACCAGATATTATACAGGACGGACTGACAATTTAATTTCCTCTCCGAGGGACGACGTGCTAAGATTTGTGAATAAATCGATGACAGAGTACAGTAAGTTATGTGTGAAGCATGGTCCAGTGTAATATCAGTTGTAATAAATAATCAAACTTTATAAACGAAAGAGCTCTTAATAAACGACAATTGGTACAATTCTCAGAAGAAATTGAATGCCAGTATTGAGGGATTTTGACATGCAATAACGAGCGATGGCCTAGTTTCAGACAGCTCCTTTATCACTTTGTAACCTTATTAGAAGAAATGAAGCACTTTTTAATTGAAAAAGACAAAAGTTTCGATGTATTATACAATAGACATTGGTTAAATGATTAATGTTTTTATGCTACATCACTCAGCATTTTAATGAACTGAACAAAAAACTTCAAGGGTATTGACTAATTGTTTTTATGATGTTTGAAAATATTAAAATATTTATAATGAAACTTCACATCTTTACTAAGAATTTAAAAATCAAAATCTGAATTATTTTCCTCAATTACAAGTACATTTTTAAAAACACAATAATTTTTGAAAATTGGTTGAGATTCAAGGAAATGTAATTAAAAATTATTTAATGATTATGCAGGAAACTAAACAAGCTTTTGAGGAGGGATTGAATGAAATTAAAATGTAAAACTAGTTATTGTTATTTTGGGAGGCCAGGTTAGCTCAGTGGTTAACATACTTGCCTCTCAACTGGTTGAACTGGGGTTTGATCTCCACCTAGCCCTCGATTTATTCACGCGGGAGGAAATATGAGCGCGTCGTTCCTCGGAGGACGTTAAACCGTCGGTCCTAAGCCTGTACTATGGCAGGTACTAGTTAAAGCTCCCTACTCTAAATACACTTAAGTTAGACAAATTTTAGGATGCCCACTGTAGAATCAATCTTAATTGTGTGGTATCACAAAGGGCCAAAGCTCGGCCTACGTGTGCTCCCTTTTGGGACTGCCCTGCAACCTAACCTAATACTATTTCGACGATGTTTGGGTCCACATATCCATGTGATATTGGTTTTCTTCAATGAGCTTTGTGGAATCTTTTAACAGAAATAGACTTGACAGGGTTCAAAATTTTTTAAACTTTATTTTGGTGCAAATGGACATTAGTGACCCAGAAGATAGTAATAAAATAAATATTAACAAAACTTTACTCTAATCTAAAAGTATTTCACTGTGTGAAATACTTTTCACCCTGTATCTGATGCCTACCAGGCATCAGTTTGTCTTCGACATCAGGAATATAGGCAGTCTGTATTCCCCAAATATTGTTTGGATTGAATACCACAAACTATAAACAATAAATACTTACTTTTTTTCTCTAATTTCGGTACTACTGCATTGTCAGGATAGTTATTGCTATAAGCCAGAAAGGACTTATTGCTTTATTACTAACGGCTTCAGTACTGAAATTAGCAAAAGCTTCCCATAAGGGAATTTGATTTTTAATAATTAATTTTGCCGGTTTTTTTATTTACATTTCTTTCACTCCCAAACTTAAAAGCCTTTCAACTTTTAATGCTGTTTTAAAGATGGAAATTGCGGCTCGTTTATAGTTTGGTACCCATATTAGTAATAGGCGAGCCACATTACCTGTTGATTCTGCATTATGATTCCTAAAGTTTACCTAAGATAAATGTACTTAGATATCGTATGGTTCTTTAACGAGTACCTGGCAATGTACAGGCTCAGGATCGGCGGCTTAACATCCTCTCCGAGAGAAGACGTGCTCATATTAAACGTTTAGAGATAGACATGAGATAGAAATGTTCTTCACTTGGAACTCTTCAAAATGTAATTACGATGCTTCAGTGTACACGTAAGAAGTACGGCGCGTTAAAGTTCTAAAATACAACTGCTGATATATTAATTTTGTTGAATTATAATGTGCTAATTTTTCTGATTTTCATCAAACCACGGCTGAGACTTGCAAGATAATAGAACAGTTTCTGCTTATTTCGATATTTTAATAGAACTGCTTTCATTTCTTACGTTGAAAAGAAGGAAATGCACTCTGTGAAGGAGGTTGTAATTAACACGCGTCCATAAAGAGAAAAGAGCTGCGTGCACGTGCAGCCGTGATGCGGAAAGACCTCTACTGCACTCCATTGGATTGTATGGATGAGAGAGCGGTGTTGGTTGGAGCCACTTGGAGAAGACTGTTTGGAGGACCTTCTTTCCATTAAATTCCCTTTTATAAAACACACAGAATAATTGTATGTAAAAGTCTAGTAAAACAACCCGAACGATTTTGAAGATTTAACTATGAAGTAACTATAAAGTAACACCTTGTAACTACACCTTGCATATGGAAAACAACCTTCCATAGCAACATGCTCGCCTTTGCTACACATGGTTCAATACCCACTATGGTCCTCGGTTTATTCACATGGTAGGTGAATAAATCTGACCACGTCATTCCTCGGTCCTTAATCTATACGATGCCAGGTACTCGTTAAAAATCTCTACTCTAAGTACATTTCAGTTAAGCATAATGTGGAACTCCCGTAGAATCAGTAGGTGATGTGGCTCACACACTACTAAAATGAATAGCAAATAATAAATCAGCCATAATTTCCGCCCTTAGAACAGAATTAAAAAGTTGAAAGCCTCATAGGTGGTGGGCGTTGGAAACAAAAGAAAAAGAATTTACAATTCTATGGGTAGAAACGTGTTAATATAAATAACAAATGATCTGTCTGACACACTTACAAATAAAAACATACAATGAATGCTACAAAACACCAAATTGTTCATTTTATAATTTGGGTGTTTAAACAAAGAACAGTTAAATGTTACGGAAACCATCCGGAATGGACAGGAATAGCTTAAATTTCCGATCAACAAAATAGATAAAGAACGATAAGTAATACAACTGAATAGTGTCTCTAAATTATTTTAATTAACTTTTAAATAGAATGAAAGGCATTAGGAGGTTATTTGATTTTTATCAATGAAGTGCGTTAGAGTTTAAATAGTTAAAGTGTTTTATATTATGTCACAAAATGACATAAACTAGCTTTTTAACAAAGCAGTCCATTATTTTAGATTCTGCTTCCCATGATTACGAAAAGGTTTTGTTATCATCTAGGATTTTTGAATCAACAAAAATAAACGTTTCCAGATTATTTGAGCCCAATTAAATAAGTTTTGCAAATTGCAAAATTAAAGACTCACACTTGCAGTACCTATTTTTCTCTTTCAATCGTCTTGAATAGAGCAGAGAGAGGGAGACAGAACTCACGACACAGTGACAGTTTGTAAAAACCTTTGGCTGCAAAATCAAGGTTAGAAAGCCGCACATACAATCTTCACCAACTGTCGCTGCACGTGCCTTTAGTCTCGCCATGTTCTACTGAAGACGGCGCCAAAAATTAGGGACTGTAAGTTTTTGTTTTTTTCTTTTATCTGTCTTTCCTTTTTAACAAAAATACTTTTTAAAGTTTTTATAATTATATCAGTTTATTTATAACATACAAATAGCTGTGAAAATACGAAAAAAATATAAGGTGAAAAAAAACTATTCTACTTTCATGTACCTATATTAGTTCTTCTTTATATGTACTAAAAACCATTTCAAATAATGCTCATTTTACTCGTAAATAAAAAAATGTAACATTCAATTTTTGATTTTTTCAATTTTTTTTTTCAAAAACCATTGGATATTTTTTCTTTTTGTACAAACCAAATGTAAACACGAACGCTTAAATCACTGATTTGTAATATTTTAGTTTAAATTTTACTGAAACAAAGGGATTTTATATTTTTTTTCTGATATTGATCTAATCATTCACTGATAATATTTCAAATATTCAAAAATCCCGATGAAGGTCGCGTGTTTTTTTTGTTTTATGAAAGTCGGTCACGTCGAAAAAAGTGCTCTAGAGCATGATGAATGTTATGCAACAGGAGGTGCTACTTGTTTAATGAAGATAATTATATCCCTGCAAACGGTGTGATATCGTGTATTTCTGGAGGTGTCAAGTTAGTGTCAATGACATTTCTCGCCAGCTATAGCTGAATGATTTAGAGTCAGAGAGATAGTGTCAGGATCTCTCCATCATTTTCTCACTTCATGTTTTTCTTCAAGATTTCTTTTCCTTTGTAAATAACACTTTAAGACAACATGAATCCGTTACTCTGTTAATGCATATCAATTAGCCATTGAGAATGAACAAAATTCAAGCTCCTTTATTGTATTAATTACAAGTATCTGCTCTGGGAAACCTTCAGCGTTGTTTACAAATTAATATTTCAAAAAATAATACACCGTAATACAACAAACAGAATAAATCTTTTATTTATCTATGTATTATTATTGATCTATTGTTTATTAGTATTTATCTATTACTTATCTACAATCTATTATATTAATCAATTATATATATATATATATATATATATATATACTGTTATATTATTGCTCGCCCCTGAACTGATAGGACCGGGGTTCGATCCTCACCTGGCCCTCGATTTATTCACGAGAGAGGTGAATAAATCTGAGCGCGTCGTCCCTCGGAGAAGGACGTTAAACCATCGGTCCCGAGCCTGTACGATGTCAGGTACGCGTTAAAGATCCCTACTCTAAATACATTTGAGTTAGGTAAAATTTAGGACTTCCACTGTAAAATCAATCATCACTGTGTGGTATCACAAAGGGCCAATGCTCGGCCTCCGTGTGTTCCCTTGTGGAACTGCCACTGCAACCTAACCTAACCTACTGTTATATTATGTCACAAAATGACATAAACTAGCTTTTTTAACAAACCTGTCCATTATTTCAGATTCTGCTTCCCATTATTTCGACAAGGTTTTGTTGTCATCTAGGATTTTTGAATCAACAAAAATAAACGTTTCCAGATCATTTGAGCCCAATTAAATAAGTTTTGCAAATTGCAAGATCTGTGTATGAGTGTGAGTGGATTGGTGGGGGAGGGGGAGAGTTATGTGTAAGAAAAAAAGTGAGACAGAGATTGGGTGTTGGTGGGTGCTGAGGATATCTCCAAAATGAAAAGACTTCCATGATGAGTTACCAATTTCGGCCCCAGTATTGCACTTTTTTGTCTTCAGTCATTTTTGATATATCAATATATGAGACAAATGCTAAGTTATTCTTAGTCTAAGTTTGACAAATGCTCAGTATATTGTTAGTGAAAGTGATACCTATTAATGAACGGAAATCCCTGCTGCAACCTAAATGGTCATCCTTGACGGTTAGGTCATTTGTGATTTTGTGCTGAATTCAAGTTTAATGTATGTGCAATATCATTGGAAGGCGGCAACTACCCAACTCACCTCAAGTGGATCATTCAAGGCCCCCTCAGGGATATCAAGTTACCCCTAGCGACCTCATTTCAACTGCTCAGTACTCCAATACTGACCCCAATCGAAAAATAATTATTTCAGTAACTACGACCCTATTAGAAATATTTTTCAACTAGAAGTTGAAAATTACTCCAATTTTTCAATTGTACTAATTTTAGGAAGTCTTATTCTCAGCATATACATATTGGCTTTCACTACTATTAGCTTTCTGTTGCATATGTTTAAAATTGTTTGAAACACGCCTTATTTTTCAGTGATACATACTCAATTCAATGTATGTTACACAAGTAAAGACACATTAAGTTTATATGAAGAGAGCCGAGGTTGTATTGATCAGGTTTAGAACATTTTTGATTTACCATGAATACAGGAAACCAGTGTCTCGGTGGCCACGTCTTTATTCTTTGCTAAATGTCTTTAGTAATAAATAATATTTGGCTGTCGTTTCACTTTACTTAGCAAGATGAGTTGCTCAAGGAAAATGAAATGCTCTCGCGGTCCAACAAACGTTACCCAACATCCTTGTCGACATGGACCATTAACTCACTTTCGGTCAATCCCTTTTCTTAAACTCTCCATTAAGACATTACATTCTTCATATTCAAACAAGTTTTTGTTTTCCAATATATAATAATACCAGTACATGGCCAAATTTATTTTGCCATTTATTATCAAAGTACGATGAGAATATTTTTAACTGTTGAGTAATTGATTATTTTAATTGACTCTATTTATTATTTTATTTATTACAATATTAATTTTTATTTCTGTGGTCTTTAAAATTAAAAATTAATTTTAGACTACATGCAGTATTATATAAATACTTCTGCGTATGAAAAAGGTTTTAAATAAAAACCGAAAGTTGGCAATGAGAGTTAAATTTGAACCTGAAGAACTGACCGAGTCCTTATAAATTTCAAGTGTTTCTACTACACCGTCGATATTTTTATCAACATATATATATATATATATATATTTATATTGTTTGTTTTTAGCACCCACAATTATAAGACTTTTATCTCTTGGTGCTGTACTACGTGCGAAAAGTACTTGGCCTTTATTATTTGGCACCCATTTTAGTAGAGGGTGAGCTGCTACATTTCCTGTCGATTCTACATTGGGTTCCTAAATTTTTGCCTAACACAAATTAATTAGAGTAGCGATCTTTATCGAGTACCTGACATCATACAGGTTCCGAATTAACGTCTTCATCGAGGGGCGACGTGCTTGGATTTATTCACCTCTTACGTGAAGAAATGGAGAGACAGAGTGGGTTTTGAATGCTGGACCTACCAGTTGAGAGGCGAGCACCTTACCACTGAGCTAGCCTGGCCCATTTCAAGAGGTATAGTGTAGGTAATATTGTTAAGAATGAAGGTGTATAAGGAATGGGGTTGGTTATAACGTAAGTTTGTTAACGCTGAGTCTAATTTTAATCAACCATTCCTTACCTTTGGGGTATTAATTCTATTATATTTAATGAAAGAGAACTCCATAATATTTCTTAACAGCGTGTTCATTCATACGTGTTCATTTTATCCCTTGTCAAATTTTTATTATGATTCTCATGCAGAAATAAAACCCTTCTTCGTTCATAATTGGTGTTGTTTGACATGAAATTTTAATGATTTACAAGTCTGACCTATGTGTATTTTATCACATCATTTAAACGCTATTTTATAATTACCATTATACTCCAGTCCATAGAAGATTTTTTTTATTAGAAAATTACTTAGGTTATTTTTATTAGTTATTTTGTTGTTAATATATTTGATATATTATTGGGAAAGACTATATTAAAATGAAGATTTGAATCAAGCCTAGGGAGTGGGGCCATGACTCATGATATGGTCAAACTACGACATTGGCATTAAACAGGTTTCTGCTACTGGATTGAAGAACCTTTATTTAGAACACTTTAAGCTTTGTCAATATAACAGTCATAGAAGTCAAACATCTATCATGTAGAAGTCACGACAGAAGATGAATGTTGTATATAGTAAGGTAGCTATACCATATAAATACTTATCAGGGCAAGAGTCGTGCGGGGCGGGAGCCCATACTATCATCTTTTATTTTTATATTTTATTAGCATTGATTCTAACTTTATTTACTTGTTACATTAATTTTTTTCATATAAGTTTTTGCATTATTTTAAATGTTTATTTTTCAGTGTTTAATTAAACTAATGTTTTAATCAGAACTTGATTTTTTCCAACAACAAATCTTGACGATTGAGAAATAGAAACAATGCTTTTCTCTACATCATTGAGGAATTCAGGGTTTTAAGGTACCATTTTAGCACCTTACAATTGGTACCTTAAAAACTGGTAATTTAATATATCTAGGACAGCTAAAAAAAATGTTATTCATTTGGAACGAAAAGTAATAATTACTTCTGTAACTACCAATAACAAAATATAAATAGAGTCATATTTATCCGGATCTAGGTGTTTATATTATTGCAAAAAAAGAACTGCTACTTGTACTTCTCAAATAAATAACAAGAAGAAATTGATATATGTAAAATATAAATATCATTAATTCATATCATAGATTATTCTAATTAAATATATTTACAAAGTCTCATGAGTAGTGCAATAATTCAATATGTGTTATTTGATCATAATTCATAGTAATTTGATCAGAATAACAGGGGAATTATGCATTTATACAAAAGAATACTCTTTTGTACTCTCTTTTATGTGTTTTATACTCTCTTTTGTGAGAAGATTTAATTTTACCTTGTTATTCCAAATATTATCGAAGGGTTCATTTAGCATTTCTTACTCTGACAAAATTCTGAACATGTTTGCTTTAAGAAAATAATTATTTATAAAGATAATTTTTGATTGAAATAATTGATTATGTTTTAATGTGAGTCTTGCCTTTATTATAGAAATGTATTTATTTTCTGCCTGGATTCAGACGAGTATAAGATAATAGAATCTTGGCTGAAAGGTGTAGAACAGGATTGTTCACTTAAATACTCCATTACATTAAACTAATTAACATGAGCCTATAATTGATGCTGTCATTGATTGATATACAGGTAGGCCAGTCGAATGAAATGTACTTTTTTTTTTGGTACTTAGGTCACTTTGCAATGGCAAAGTGGCTCTAAGTGCAGTAAAACTAATAAGCTAGTCATTAAGTAGCCTCTTACTTTTTACTTTTAATTTTTTCCTTTAAAATTAAGAAATAGTTTAAAAATGAGTGGGGAAACAAGAACGGGTAACAAGAAAAAATCGTGTCAGTTTTATATGACATGAGAAGTAGGTTTTTTCACGATGAAGTATTGCATACATGTCATAAATTGTAATAGTCCTCAATATAGTTCTTTGTAAATACAGTTAGTAGATCATTGTGACTTGTCTATTTCATAAGTACGCCGTATGCAGAAAATGTGTGGGCACCTCTGGCGTAGAGCAGTAACCTTCATTGGCATTTGTGTTTCAGCTCTCTTTCATTAAAAAAAAGATTACAATTTTTCCTTAAACAATGAAAGCAATTAATGCAGTGTTTTTATTTGCAATAGTTAATCGGAAGAGGCTAATTAGTCCTGTCTTAAGACGAACTAAAGAATTGAAATGCGCTGTGTCACTTTATTCGAAAATAAGGATAATTTGACAGCAGATGATAATACTAGTTGTTTTGAAAATTGAATACCACCTGGGCAGGGTCAGCTAATCAGCATAGTCGAAGGTGACTGTTATTGCAATTTCAAATACCATTAGTCAATCGTTTTCAATATGCAATTTAACAAGGTTGCACACTCTGTGGCCTCATGATGCCAAATTAGGCATTTTACTCCAGTCAATGATTATATATTCATTCAGGTTTGGTTATATATGCTTCGAATCATTTTCATCAGAGGAAAATGAAGAATATTGTTATGCCATAATGAAGAGGCCAGGTTAGCTCAGTGGTAACGAGCTTGCCTTTGAACTGGTGGGTCCGGGGTTGCATACCCACTCAGGACCTCTATTTATTCACGTGAGAAGTAATGAAATCTGAGGACTTCGACCCTCGGAGAGGACGTACAATGAACTGTTCTGTACGGTCCCGAGCATGTCCAACATCAGGTACTCGTGAAAGTTCCCTACTCAAAATGCACTTGAGACATTTTAGGCAGAATTTAGAACTCCCAATGTACAATCAATCTTCTTTGTATTTACTACAAAGGACCAATGATTGGTCTATGTGTGTTCTCTTGTTGGACTGCCACTTCAACCTAACCTAACAATTATTATTTATTGTTAGAAAGGAATACCGTATTTCCTTGTGCGTTCTCTCTATATCCCGGCAGATCTCGGAAGTTGGAGGTTGATTGCTATTCTATGTTAATATATATTATCTCTTCGATCATTATGATTATCGGAGAAATTCAACGTTTAGCTATTTTACTTACAAAAGAAGATATGCAACCCATTTTAAGTTGAAAATCCTGTTGAAGGAATCGTAAAAATAGAAGTTTATTTTTAGGGTATCCTTGAGCGCTTGCAGTCAACAGTTAATTGTCTTCCAGCAGCGAAGGATTTCTCTTATTTTCATGGTGTGTGTAAAACGTTAAACAGCCTAGATATTACGTAGCTTTACACAACCTTTAAGTAGTTTTCATTTGGAAACAGTAATATTTACTAGTTGAAAGATATTATTCTCATAATGGAGTGTTTTAACAGACTATATAGTTATATTTGTACGGGGGCCAAGCTAGCCCAGAGGCAACGTGCTCACCTCCGGACTGGTAGGTCTGGGGTTCAATAACCACTTTGGCCTTCGATTTATCAATGTGGGAGGTAAATAAATCTAGGTACGACGTCCATCAGAGAGGACGTTAAGTCGGTCCCGAGCCTGTACGATGTCAGCTACTCGTTAAACATCCCTAATCTAAATAAACTTGAGTTAGCCAAAATTTGCTGCTGCCAATGTGGAATCAATCTTCATTGTGTGGTTAATACAAAAAGTCAATGTTCAGGCTTTGTGTTCCCTTTTGTATCTGCTACTACAACCTAACCTATATATTTATTTGTACACAAATATATTAACTTAATAGTTTCTAATTATTTATCTAATACCCCTATTGCAGGGTTTTACACTCGTTGTGACACTTAATCGGTGTTTGGTTGGCTCAGTTTTGATTTAAAAGTTATGGAGGAGCCATATTTCTTGAGAAGTTGCATGGTTCTTTGTCACCCATCCAAGTCGTAACTACCCTCAATGTTGCTTAACTTAGTGTTCTAGTGGGAGCTATTGTATTCAACACGTCTATAGCCTTTGTAATAGTCGCACTGTTTAACTTAAAAATTTTTAAATTTTAAAAATAAAGATAAACAAAAACTTCACTTCCTCAAACAGCTCATTCGTAAAGAAAGAAAAGTTGTTTATAAAGTTTCTTGAGGTACCAAAGTCCTTGTTTGCCTTTTTTTCTCTTTTTTCTAAAAACAACTTTACATTTTAGTGTTTTACTAAAACTTTGAGCAACTTCATAATTGTCCTTAGAGTAGTATTTCTCATTTTGTTGGTTAGATACACAGTCGTCGTCAAAGAAAACCCAATCAAAACCGAAAAGTATAATTCAAATCATAAAAAAATGTTAAATTAAATTAACTGGCTACGAAAACATACATAATAAACTTACAACCACTTTAAAAAGCTAGTTTTGAAAAATTTAAATGCATTTATTTTTAATGTACAAATATTGCAGTGAAAAAATCCGTTTAAAAACAGTGTTACACACAGAAAACATGAAAACAATTACGACCTTAAAAAATAATTTTGATATAAAATTTCAGGTTTTTTGTCACCTTTTTATTTTTTTTTTCATTTCCTATCCTTCCCCCCTTTAAAATGCCGCCCCCTCTGACGTGCCGCCCGGGGTGGACGGCCTGCTCCCTCACTCATTGCTACACCTCTGATCTTGAGCTACAGCGTGTCTACAAACTGTTGGGAACATACCCACTACTCACTCACCATCTCACCAACACAAATCACACACACATACCCATCATCGATCATCCTGAAAAAAGGGACTTTCAAATATCTCAATTCTTCAAAATCTTCATATAGAATTTTTCATTATCGCTATACTTTATTTATGGTAAAGTAAAAATAACGTATATTTATAATTAGACCAATTGTAGTTATTATATAAATGAGTTATTATTATATATTAATAATAATTATTATTACTATTATTCCTATACCAATAAATATTATTATTATTTGCAAGAGTTAATTTTGCCTAATTTAAAGAAGCCTTCATAGTGACTGGTCAAATGTATTATTATTAAACACATTTATATAAAAACACGTTTTCACCAAAGGTGGTTGGATTAACTTATCTTTGATGCTGATTGCAAATAATGGGTGGGATGAAAATAGATTTCGAGTCTGAGTTGGCGAATAAAATATTACTGGCAAAGAACAAATAAGGGAGGGAGTTGTGCTATGGCTCTTAGTTGTAATGAATCATTATGGATTGTAACTTGATTTAGTATTCAGTAGATGATTAATATTGACTAGGTTATTATTGAAAACGTTTGTCTGATATTTGAATGGTTTGCTTGCTGTGTACCAGGTGAAGGAAGTCTTCTTTTAAGCGGTGTTATGCAATATGGAAAGTTGTCTTTCTTGTTACCTACAAATTACAGCTAAAAGCCTTTTGTGACTGAGTCATTGACTGCTGGATGATTGAGCAAGAAACTAACAGCATATCAATGACGAGTGCAAAAGAGGGAAAGTGAGGTATCCTTTTGGAACGCGAGAGTGAGAGAGAAGAGGGAGGGAGTGATGGAGAGAAGGAGAGAAGGTTGGATGGATGGTTGATGGCAAGGGGGTAGAGAGGGAGAGAGTGAGCGAGAGAGAGGAGGATGGGAGTGTTGGAGGGAGAGAGGGATGGATGAATAGGTTAGACAGGGAGAGGGAGTGATAGAGGGAGAGTGAGAAAGGTAGGAGCGGAAAGAGTGAGAGAGAGGAGGTAGGAATGGAGTAGAGGAGGGTGGGAAGGGGATAGAGTGAGTAGAGAGAGTAGGGAGAAAGGGAGTGATTTAGGGAGGAAGCGAGAGAGTGTGGAAGGGATGGGAGAGATAGTGCAAGAGAGAAGGGAGGGAGTGTTGGAGGTATGAGAGGGTGGATTGAGGGAGGCAGGGAGGGAAAGAGAGTGGTAGAAGAGGGAGAGGGAAGAAGAGATGAATATTTGGATAGAGGGAGGTAGGAAGGGAGGGAAGGAGGGTGAGAGAGAGAGAGTGAGAACGTGAGAATTTTAAACACATTTATATTGTTTATATATTAATATCGTTGTCAAAAGATGGTTGGATTAAAGTATGTATCTTTTGATGTTGGTGTGCAAATAATTATTTATCTGCTTTAACATAGCGGAAACAATTTTTAAATGAAAACGTTAGATAATTTTTTGTCATGATTGTGGTCATACCTGAAAATGCCACTAACAGAATAAGTGGGAGAAGACAGGCAATGGGTGACTCGCAGTCTCTCATGTTCTACAAAAGACTTCATGACAGTGCGTGACAGCCGTGTGTGTGTCAGGCATCCGTCCGACTCATCCTCTGAAACAAAACATCATGCAGATGAAGATAATGGAAGGAAAAGAGTATGTGAGCAAAACAAAGTGTAAGAGTGTTGTGGTGTCAGCACTTCATGCAGGAAACTGAATCAACAACCATATCTCCCGCCACTGATACAATTCAAACTAACCATCTTTATATTAGAACATTCTCAATCCAAACATGATCAAACTGAGCAAAACTGTAGTAACTTTATAAGAGTTTGGCGATGCTCTTTAATTCTCTGCTTTCTGTAAATTCGGGTTCAGCTGAGTATATTTGATACTCTTCATTGCAGGTTCAAGTCATTTATCATGAACCTAGTTTTTTTTTAAAGATAATCATGCCCTGTTGTCATGTGCATATACAATATCAGGTAATTGTTAAAGATCCCAACTATAATAGACTTGAATGAGATAAAATTTACAACTCCCCAATATACATCCACTCGGTAATGTACCTCATCTATAACCAAAAAGGGGTGACAAATAATAAATGAGCCACACATTCGACCCAATGGAATAGCACGAAGTTACCAAAACCATAAGTGCGGCTATTATGGAAAAACAATTATTTCATTAAGTCTATTAAAATATCTTCTATTTTTTCCTCATACCTGAGCATGCCTGCTATAATTTTTACCCACATATATATGTATAATCTTTTATTTTGTTATCATTGCACTAGCTGTTTTCCTGGCTTTAAGCTGGTAATAATAGTTATAATAATAATAATAATATAATGACTATTTGACAGTTTTTTTTAAACTCCTGTCATACGTGTTTTGTAAGTTTTATATAGAAGAGTCTCTGTAATAAATTTTAGAAAATCGCTAAAATTGAAATATCGCATTTTATATTTTGAAATATAATTCTATAACTTTAATTAAATTATGAAAATTGAAATAGAATAGTTAACAGGCTATCTATTAGTTTAGATTATACTTAAACATTTAGAAAAGAATAATTGTTACCTTTCAATTAATACGGTAACCTGGATTTGATATGACTGGAATGGGTGCAAAGCATCAAATGAGCAACACTGTTTGACTCTACAAGTTCATTAAAAATAATATAAAACTTGCTCAGTGTGTGAACACTTGTTTCGCTGGTGGGTAAATATGAAGTGAAAACAAAACACAAACACTAATTTCAAATTTTCGAAGTTCTTTTTTTTAGATTTTGAAGCCTTGGAAGACACAACAGTGAAAAAGTTTCGAATAAAAATTTTAGATAATGAAATTTTTAGTAGACTATATATTAACAATATGTTTAAAAGTCGTTTATGTTGAAAATATGTTAATCTAAATATTTTGCATTCTATTTCTTTTTATTTATTTTATCTATACAAAAGTTTTTACAGGCTTAGATGAAAACACGATATAGAAAGTTATCTACATGGAGCTATTGAAGATGTAATTAAGTTGCGTTAGGTCAGGTTGTTATGGCAGTTTCAGATGAGAACACACATAGGCCTTTAGTGGTAGCACACAATGAACTTTCTACAAGGGGAGTCCTGAATTTTGTCTAACTCAAATATATTTAGAAGCAGGGATCTTTAACTAGTACCTGGCATCGTAAGGCTCGGGGCCGACGGCTTAACGTTCTCTCCAAGGGACGATGTGCTTTGTTTTGTCCGGTTCTGTCTGAATAAATCATGGCCAGAGTGAGTATCGAATCTCGGATCTACCAGTTCAGAGGCGGACAACCCTAACCCTTTTAGGCATTATCAACAAAATTGTTCACATGCAGCTTCAAGACGAAATAAACCATATCAATTTGGTTCATTTTTAGCGTACAAATGGTTGTATGACTCTTTACAATGATCAAAGAAAGTTCCAAAAACACAATTTCCAATTCATTAACTGTTTTTAAAATATAAATTAACTTGTGATTTTTTTTATGTAAAAACTTGACCAGAAAAACGTCAAAGTAAATTATACTCCTCCCTCTCAAATTTGATGTCATTTCTAGAATAGATGCAGGGCAAACATACATACAAATTAGCAAATATCAGATCTTTAGATTTATAGCTGATTTTCATCACATTTACAGAAAACAAATTAATACCATTGTGTCGAGTGTTTAACTATGTCTGATTGATATTTCATAATATCTACGAGTACTAAGAGGAATTTCCGACAATGTAAAAGTGTAGAGACATTTATGCAATGACCTAACATTTTACGAAAACATGAAGCAATTTCCGAAAAAGATTATTAACATGGAATATAGTATGTCAATCAAAAACAGCTGAAATACTAGTGCAGTGAGAATTTGAAGCACTTTGCACCAATGAACTGTTGGAAGGAGAACTGCAGTGCATACTAAACAGAGTCCGGTATTCCCCAGTTGTGCAACTGTTTACTGTGTAGGGAACCTATTTGGGACTACTTTCTCTACCTCATGGAAATCTTATAAAGGGGCCTGTTATAACGTCTTATGCAGAAATGTTTTAAGTACCGATTCGTATGGAACTGGTTGTTGGTGTTACTGAAAATAATGAAACTCTACTTTTGATATTGTTTGACGTAACATAATACAGCGTTACTTAGAAATAAGAAATTAATTCGTTCAGGAGGGGCTTTCATTTCTAGATTTTGTACAATGGAACACATTTTACATTTAAATAGCATAATCCGTTCAAGCCTCCCCCCTCCTTCACAACTGAACAACCCTAAAATTTTAAATATTTGAAAACTTCAGAGAAATCTAGTATGTTCATTAAATACAACATAATCATTTAAATTAATGTTAACAATAATAATAATAAAATAAATAATAAGGAAACAATAAAGTCAATGAAAAAAATCTGGAGTGGCCTACACTCTACTTTACTATAAGTAACTTAATGTCAAATTTCTTGAGTATATAAAACATAACGTCTCATTTAAGCATAACGTTAACATCTAAATGGGATATACAGTATAATACAAGAGAACATGGCTATTGTTCAAATAGCCAGTAGATTTCTTACATCGTTTACTTGACATCCTTCTACATTGAATATTAATGTAAAATTTTCAAATTTGAAACAGTAAAATATTCTTTTTTTCTCTGAAAAACTTCTTAAACAGCGAAGAAAATGTTGTTTTAAGGTGATTTGTTAATTAAAGATGTACGATAATTACAGTTATTAATCTCTAAACGAAAGATTTCAATTTTGAATTATCATTTACATTTTTGGTTTTTAACAGAATTATTATACTGCGAATTTTATGGCTTCTTAGTATTAATTAAGATCATTTTCCTTCCCCTTTGTCAAATAACATATATACGAATTTTTTTTTAATGAGTGTTATCATTTACCTGCACAATATTATTCCTCTTACATCTCTTATAAGTCAATAATATATTTTCATTTTTCCATTAGAAACATCAATTTTATCTCACTGGATTTGCTCAAAAAATTTCTAAGTCAATGTAAACAATGTAAAAAAATACAAAAAATTCGACAAGTATAGCAGGTGATCTCTTAGTCTAGAATAAACAAACAGTTTTTATATCGTTATTGCTCTTTCCCGTAATTGAAACTTCATGAATTTTTTTTGTGAATTGCTAATTTTTTGTTCCATTTTTGGTCAAATTTTCATTTTTTTTTAACGAGCCGTTTAGCGTCAAAAAATCATTTTCTGAAAACACAAATCGTACTGTAACGCCCCTTTAGCGAAAGTAATTTCAAAAAAAAATATCTCAACTCATTCGCCATATAATGTTCTATTTGTAGGCATAGTTTCATTCTTGTCCGTCAAACAGTATGGCTTGTATCGCTCTCACAAGGTTTGAGATTGAATTATAAGTCAAAAATTTTACATTTTATTGAAAAAAAAATATTTCCTGTTGTCTTAGAATTCTGAATATATTTTTAGTTTGTTGCATTTGTAACTTCAAAGATAATGTCAAAATTTCAAAACTCTAGGGTTATCAGTTTAGGATAAATAAATGTTTTAAAAAAAACGGTTTTTGGCAAAAAAAGTGACTTTCCCATCATGCATAATTCTTCCCAAACAATAGGGATCTTCGTCTAAATGAGGCCCATTTTTGTGTAAAATATCAACTTGATCCATCAAAGATTCTGGACCGTAGCGTGGTAACAAGCAATGCTAACACACGCACCCACCCACCCACCCACCCACACACACACAGACATCATCGTAAAAACGTCATAAAACGACTTCTGGGACCTCAAAACATGTAATTCCGTCAAAATCTCGAGATCGAATTTTTTCATGATCACTATACTTTACTTATAGTAAAGTAAAAAATACAAAAAAATCGACAAGTATAGCAGGTGATCTCTTAGTCTAGGATAAACAAAGAGTTTTTATATCGTTATTGCTCTTTTCCGTAATTGAAACTTCATGATTTTTTTTTTATGAATTGCTAATTTTTTGTTCCATTTTTGGTCAAATTTTCATAATTTTTTAACGAGCCGTTTAGCGTCAAAAAAACATTTTCTGAAAACACAAATCGTACTCTAACGCCCCTTTAGCGAATGTAATTTTAGAAAAAAAATATCTCAACTCATTGTCCATATAATGTTCTATTTATAGGCATAGTTTCATTCCTGTCCGTCAAACAGTATGGCTTGTATCGCTCTCACAAGGTTTGAGATTGATTTATAAGTCAAAATTTTTACATTTTATTGAAAAAAAAATATTTCCTTTTGATATAAAATTTTGAATATATTTTTCGTTTGTTCCATTTGTAACCTCAAAGATAATGTCAAAATCTCAAAACTCTAGGGTTAGTAGTTTAGGAGAAATAAATGTTTTAAAAAAAACGGTTTTTGGTAAAAAAAAGTGACTTTCCCATCATGCATAATTCTTTCCAAACAATAGGGATCTTCGACTAAATGGGGCCCATTTTTGTGTAAAATATCAACTTGATCCATCAAAGATTCTGGACCGTAGCGTGGTAACAATCAATGCTAACACACGCACCCACCCACGCACCCACCCACCCACCCACCCACACACACACAGACATCATCGTAAAAACTTCATAAAACGACTTCTAGGACCTCAAAACATGTAATTCCGTCAAAATCTCGAGATCGAATTTTTTCACGATCACTATACTTTACTTATAGTAAAGTAAAAACAATAATAAAAAATACACAATAGGTTACGAATCAGCAGAACCAAACCTTTGGAGTCAGGCGAATGTGGCGAAGGAGGAAGTAGTTTACGGAGTTATCATAAATGGTAGAAAAGTACGTAACTTTACGAAACCAAATTTAAAGGAATTACATTCATAATCTTGACTGTACAGGAAATTTAAACCGATTTTTTTAACTTTTAATTTTAATTTATTTTTTGTAGATTTTTTACTTTTATTATTATTTGCTAAATAATATATTTTATTATAATTATATATACGAGTATATAAATGTATATAAATATCGTATATAAATGATATATTTTATGTTTTTTTACTTTACTATAAGTAAAGTATAGTGATCGTGAAAAAATTCGATCTCGAGATTTTGACGGAATTACATGTTTTGAGGTCCCAGAAGTCGTTTTATGAGGTTTTTACGATGATGTCTGTGTGTGTGTGGGTGGGTGGGTAGGTGGGTGGGTAGGAAGGTGGGTGGGTGGGTGGGTGGGTGGGTGGGTGGGTGAGTGTGTTAGCATTGCTTGTCACCATGCTACGGTCCAGAATCTTTGATGGATCAAGTTGATATTTTACACAAAAATGGGCCCCATAAAGACGAAGATCCTTATTGTTTGGGAAGAATTATGCATGATGGGAAAGTCACTTTTTTTCCCAAAAACCGTTTTTTTTAAAACATATTTCTACTAAACTGATAACCCTAGAGTTTTGAAATTTTGACAATATCTTTCAAGTTACAAATGGAACAAACGAAAAATATATTCAGAATTTTAAAACAACGGGAAATATTTTTTTTCAATAAAATGTAAAAATTTTGACTTATAATTCAATCTCAAACCTTGTGAGAGCGATACAAGCCATACTGTTTGACGGACAAGAATGAAACTATGCCTATAAATAGAAAATTATGTGTAGAATGAATTGAGAAATTTTTTTTCAAAATTACATTCGCTAAAGGGGCGTTACAGTACGATTTCTGTTTTCAGAAAATGTTTTTTTGACGCTAAACGGCTAATTAAAAAATAATGAAAATTTGACCAAAAATGGAACAAAAAATTAGCAATTCATAAAAAAAATCATGAAGTTTCAATTATCGGAAAGAGCAATAACGCTATAAAAATTTTTGTTTATCTTAGACTAAGAGATCACCTGCTATACTTGTCGAATTTTTCATATTTTTTTTCATTGTTTACATTGACTTAGAAATTTTTGAGCGATTCCACTGAGATAAAATTGATATTTATAAAGGAACAATTTAAATTGTTTATTGACTTATATGAGATGTAAGAGGAATAACATTGTGCAGGAAAATGATAACACTCACTCAGAAAAAATTCGTATATATGTTATTTGACAAAGGGGAAGGAAAATGATCTTGTTAAATACTGAGAAGCCATAAAGTTCCCATTATAATAATTCTGTAAAAAAACCAAAAATGTAAAAGATAATTCAAAATTGAAATCTTTCGTTTAGATAAATGAATTATCGTACATCTTTAATTATAAATCACCTTAAAACAACATTTTCTTCGCTGTTTATGATGTTTTTCAGAGAAAATAAGGGTATTTTTTTGTTTTAAGTTTGAAAATTTTACTTTAAAAATCAATGTAGAAGGATGTCAAGTAAACGATGTAAGAAATCCACTGGTTTTTTGAACAAAAGCTATGTTCTCTTGTAGGAGAATATTAAGTTTCAAGAAATGTTCACTTTGGATTTTCAAAAATGTTATTACTGCTGTAGTTATACTAATGAAATTATTTGTATCAGCTGTGTGATGTACAAAAATAAGCTTATATATTGATATGTCCTTCAATCACTCTCTGTACTACCTCAGGAATGAAAGACTAATAATCATATCCCATTTAGATGTTTACGTTATGCTTAAATGAGACTTTATGTGTTATATACTCAAGAAATTTGATATTAAGTTACTTATAGTAAAGTTGAGTGAAGGCCACTCCAGACTTTTTCTTTTGTATTTTCATTTTTTTTTTTTGTAAAATAAGGTGAAATATCCTCGTAACCCGTTTTGTATTTTAAATGTTTCGTATACTGAGGTTTTCGAATCTCTAATTTTGAAAGTTCGGTCTATCTGTCTGATCGTACTTCAGAAATGCCCTAATGACATCTAATTTCAATGCAAAAAATATAATTTTCAACAAAAAATAGATATTTATTAAATCTAAATTTTTTATTTAAGATGTAATGTAAAGTTCATTTACTGCTTCCCTCATATAAGTTTAACAGTATTTTGACTCTGAGGATATCTAGGTCTTCTAAAGAAGAGGCGTCCTCCAGCCCACATATATTCCAAGAACTAAAACTATTCCTACACACCACCATCATTACCAAT
This sequence comes from Hermatobates lingyangjiaoensis, assembly GCA_026182355.1. Classification (NCBI taxonomy): domain Eukaryota; kingdom Metazoa; phylum Arthropoda; class Insecta; order Hemiptera; family Hermatobatidae; genus Hermatobates; species Hermatobates lingyangjiaoensis. The sequence continues at coordinate 2,162,576 of JAPFBL010000035.1, read as the reverse complement.
AGCATTGCCGTTTTATAATCAATCGAATAATTATGTTGATTATCTAAGAATGTGTACTACGACCTTCCGATTCTTTCGGGAAAGTTGCTCGTAACTCGAATAGTCGTATAACAAATCAATCATTTTGGCACAAACCAATACAATATACTTGGAGATCTTCCACATTGATGAAGAATGTTATTTTTATTTTCATATTCAATTACTAGTAAAAAATAAAGTCAAATATAATGCATAATTAGCAGAAGTTAAAAAAATAAGCATAAAAAGTCAAAAATAAATATAATAATAACATACAATAAACGTAAATACACTTTTTAATCTGATGTCAAATTACCACTATAAAACACTTGAATAAAACATTGAACCCAGTGGCGAGTACGTAGCCACTGGTCTACCCCTGGCTTCTCTGTCCAGTTTTTTGTTCCTTTAGCATTGTTTTGTAACGAAACCTAAGATTGCCGAGTCACTGCAAACACTTAAATGATTATAGCAGAGGGATAATCTATAATAAATATATATCTAGAATAAATTGATATATCAAAACAACTGTCTGAAGCTGCACTTGAATGTTGAGTGAAGAGCAGCCCAAGTTTTTTTTTTTGAAATGTTAGGTCCCTAACCCTCAGAAGAAGGGTTGAGGGGCTCTAAAACAGACAAGTATTCTGGGAATGACCAGTGGTAACAAACTATCAAAAAATAAATTTTATACCTATTTTGTCCTTAATAACAACAGAAGATTGTTTTACTCCTAAATGAAAATGGTTGGTAATACTAAACAACTTAGTGAAAGTTTTGTAGAAACATAATCAGAGGTTTATTGTTATTTCTAGGGAAATGTTTGTACATGACAGGAGACAAATATCATTCGGTGGTTATTGCACAACCTTGTTCCTAAATGACTTCTAACATACTTTATTTTAAAATCTGTTTGACGAAAATATGTAGGTCAAAATAATCATAAGAAGTGAAGGTAACATTATGTCTTCATTTCTCTTTTAATAGGTTTTTGGCATTTTTTAACTGAAGGGGATTTAATTCCTTGATGGCATAAAAATTAGGGTTTCTTTTCTGAACTACGAGTATAAGTAGAATACCTACAGTGATAATGAAACAATGGGCTTAGTGATTTTAATTGATTTATTTCTTTTAGGTTCCATGGAACGATTTTTCATTTTCATGTTTTTTTTGATACTGTGCATCTGTGTGTGTTATATGTTGTTTATCTTGTGTGTGTGTGTGTGTGTGTTTTGTGTGTGTGTTTTGTGTGTGTGTGTGTGTGTGTGTGTGTGTGTGTGTGTGTGTCTGAGTGTGTGTTGTGCGTTATGTTTATGTGTGAATGTATGTGAGTGGTGTGTGTGTGCATGCTTGTGTTTGTTTGTACGTGCATGCGAGTGTATGTGAGTGTATAGTGTGTGCGCGCGTTTTTACGCCTGCCTGTCTTTCAAAGTATGGAAATCCAAAGTTCAAAAAAAAGTTCTAACTTTTTTTTACCCTGGGCTGGGCCATCTAGAAACTTGAAATATAGGACTTTATTTTAGTTTTACTCGAAGTATTTTCTGATATAAATATGGTATTTTTTTTATTTATTTCAAGAGTCAACAATATTAAAAGATGTTAACTATTAAGCTCCACCTTCGGCCCCTTGTTTTAAATTTGTTACATCCCAATTTTATTCATAGTAATAGAGGTCCAAACATTAAATGGTCATCAAAGTAAATAATTTAATATATCATATAAATATGTTTGAATTTATGCAGTAATTTATCATTTTTTATTCCTTTAAAATTACTCTTAATCTCGTTTTAGACAATTTTGGAGAATACTTAGTACGTGCGTACTAAGTTTAGTAACGTGTGTTACTCGTTTCTAGTTTCCTCAATGAACTTGTAACTGACAACGGGTGTTTAATGAAACATTAATTTTGTGTATTGACAACTCTAAGCTTGTCTATGCATAATGATATATTAGTGAATATGGAATCAAAAAAAATATTACAAATTATAAGAATAATTATTCTTTTAACATTTTGAAAACTGAAACATTAGGAAGGGATAGTACATCACTGTTGGTATAAAACATAAGAACTTGTTTACACTCACACACTTATAAGCATGTGCACATGGTATATACACACAAACAAAGGCATGCACATGTGCACGCACATACACATATACACATAGACACAACACACACACACCACTCACATACACTAAAACTTATAATTCTCAATCTTATTAGTTTTATAAGCGTAATTATTTTTTTAAATAAACTATAGGTACAGAGAAATATTTGCTTTCACATAACTTTGTTGTTATGTATATAAGGTTCAAAAATTAACGAATAATTTCATCTAATATTCTTCCCTCCCTACCATTTCCAAAGGACTCATAACATTTGGTAAGTCCTTTTCTAACGTATTCAACACTCAGTAATGAGGTGTTATAGGCTTCTCATTAGCTTTGAGTAGATATATACATGAAATATACAAAAACAAGATAAACACCTGGTTAAATACAAATCAAAATATATTATTTGTAACTGACAACGGGTGTATAATGAAACATTAATTTCGTGTATTGACAACGCTAAGCTTGTCTATGCATAATGATATATTAGTCAATATGGAATCAAAACAAATATTTGGCTACAGAGAAATGAATATAGAATTGCGAAGAACTTGATGGCCTCATTTATCATACCATAGTATATACATATATAGTATGAATGTTATTGAACTTTGTAAGCAGTCTCTCTCTAAACATTCTTTCATGTTTCGTAGAAAATTATTCTAAGTTGAAATTAGTTTTATGGTTGTGACGTAGCAGCATGAGGGGTGGGGGGCACCCCGGCCAGCACATACTAGGGGGCGTCATTTTGAAGGTGTGAAAATAGGAAAAAAATATTGTTTTATTTGTGGATACCGCTTTAAACGAACTTTCCGACTATACTATTTACAAATTAAAAATAAATTTATTTGAAATCTTTCAATAGTAGTTTTTTAAAGGGGTTAAAAGTTTATTATATATGTTTGCGCAGTCAGAGAATTTAATGTCACCATCTTTTTATGGTGAATTATATTTTATATAATTATATGGTGAAAAATCTTTGGTTTCCTTTGATGACGACTGTATATGTATACGAATACTGTAATAAGATGAAAGTCTGGAACTAATAACTTCAGTCTTAAATTAGATCCTTGATTGTAATTTAATAAAAATAAATATTTTGAGGACTTTCTGGAATTTTGAAGGCCCCAGGTGGCAAAAATAGTTGCTACGCAAATGCGTTAAAATTATTATAACCTTATAACAATGTATCAGAGAAAATAGTAATAAAAACAATAAATTACTTCTAGGATTATTGCGGAGTACAAAATATTTTGTCAATATGAAAAATTTTGAAAATATGGAAATTGGAAATGTATATTCCATTTATGTACAATTCGATAAAATATAAAATTGGAATATTGGAAATATAAAATTGAAGAGAGCAACAGGAAACGGTTTTACAGACTAGAAAACACTACCAAAAAAACTAAAGGAAACATACATAGCATAAACATGTGTCTGTTGAATGACTCTTAGCGTTTAAATTACGATTGGAAGACAGTAAGAGAATAGACGCCCTCAACTGTGAACAACCGCATTCCAGGGGATGGATTCTGGACTCACGCAAACAGCCCAGTGTTATTGTACCAGTCTTCATGTATCATCCTTATATTACTCTCTAAGACAGTCTACCTTTATTTATTTGTGCGATACTTAAATTGTCAGAGGAGTTTTAGAAGACACAAGTAAATTGAGGATTCATAGTATTCTGAAATCTGGAACTCTGATCGCAGTTATGTTTGGAGACTGTTATTTATAAAGTCCATGAGTAACGTGTAATACCCGACATTTTGGTGCTGTTGTATCATATATTAAATTAGACAAATAATTACAAGGAAAGGAAATTTAATTAGTACAAATGATAAATTGATCGTAAAATTAATACAATGTAATGATTATTAAATTATTAATTATATAAATAGTATATATCAGGTATATATAATTTAAAGTGGGTAAACATTATATACAGATAATGTATATTATATATATATATATATATTATATATATATGCATGTATGCAGAATAAAAACACAATTAATCAACATGTGTATATGCATGTATGTATGTATATATTATATACCTGTATATACAATATATACATTTTTCCACTTCACGGTCGATATTATTATCAATATATATATATTATATGTTTAAAGCACCATAAGAAAAGAGACTAACATCTTTCACCCGTAGCAAGCGGTCTTCGTCAGAGTCAAATCCAAACTGAAATCTTGTTGAGATTTCTCAACATATATGTTGGGCTATATATAATATAATTATATTTATATTATAGAGTCAACTCAATTGGGTTTTTGACTCTGACGAAGACCGCTTGTTACGGTTGAAAGATCTTAGTCTTGTTTTCCCATTTCTTATTGTGGTTTGATCATTGATTGTTATTTCACGTGTTTATGTGAAATCTTTTTATATTATAGAGTGTATAATAGGATGTATAATGTATATAAGTTGTATATAAAATAGTGTATACCATGTGATTACATTTTGCCTAGTAATGTCGTTTCGAATGATTAAATCCGAAGATTAACTCTCCGTATACCATGCCTAGTATGAGATGAAGCTTTGTGAAGGTCCTTACCAGTTATTTCGATGTACTTATAGCTATTATCTGGAATAAACATTATTATTCTAGCTAGCTGATTTTGGACATTATCAGGAGAATAATTTGTTAATTATATTTTCCTATGTATCTAAGAATGCGATCATTGTAAAAGGATGGAGCTATATTGAGTCAAGTATAAAAAGTTTGATCATTAAGTTTTCATAATTCAAGTATTGATGTAACTATGCTAGAGTGGCATTGTTAAACTTAGTAATAAATTATATACCCTTCAGTTTTTTGTATAAATTAAAATGTTTATTAGTAAAAAATTGAAAAAAAAATTGAATAATAAGATAGAAGAGATTCCGATTGTTGGAAAATAGTTTTTAAACATTTCATAGTCGTATCACATTAATAATGAGTTAAAATTATATTAAAATAGTACGACGAATTATTCAACTGGAAAATTAACAGCAAGAAAAAAACGTGGATGCATTATAAAAATAAATTAATTTGTTTATTTAACGCTTATTAAGAATTAGTTTTAAGATTAAGTTAGAAATTATATTCAAAATTTTAAATATAAATAAAAAGAAGTTAAGTTCTTATAAAAATAATTTAACATTTACTTAAATAGATAAATTATAGCGGTTTTTAGTGTGGGTTACGATATTTTATCCAAACTGTTTATGACCACGATAAAAAACAAAGGATCTGACAAAATATGATTACATTTTATATTTTTACTACAAGATAATATTTACAGTTTACATTTATTAGACATTATGTAAAAAATAATTTGTTTAAACTTTTTTGTCGTTACAAAATTTAACTTGTGTTTGTAAAACCATCACAACATTATTTTTTCGAAAAATTTCATATTTTTTGGTATTAAAAAATACTAAGCTACAACATGTTTCCTTGTTCGATTCATTTGATATTCTTTTATGGATACAAAATTCTCAGAAAACATTGAACGTGTGTGATTTTAATTAAAGAAATTTTTTTAAGTAAAAAAATATTTTAAGTTTATAAAATGTAAATAATATCTATTATTTCAGTTTGGCTGAAATAACAATATTTTTTTAAATTATTTTAAAAAATAGATTATTTTAAAAAAAGAATGTCGAATGGAATTGTCGAACCTGATCAGTGTGGTCCGAAGTGACTGGTGGTGCGGAAGTTGGCTGGAAGTCGAAAACAACGAAAGGAGTCCGGTCAGAGCGGAGGTTTATTGAGGACTGGGCAGCAGCGAAAGTGACCCGTAGAAAGCGAAGGTAGGAACATACGAGGAAGTGGCCCCCTCCGACAGAACGGGCTCCCCCATACGCTGTCTACGAGCACAATCCCCTTCTTAAGAATGCAGTCGCTGTGGCCCACACTAAGCCTATCCTGGCTTTGAATCTGCTATATCTATAATCTTCACCCCATCTGTTATAATCTACTTTACATGGATTGCAATATTTTATTTAATCTCGAAAATGTGATGAAATGCTGATCTGCCGTGCAGGCTAATCATCACATTCAGTTATCAATCAAAAACCTTTTCAATTTTTTATATTTAATAATATTTTCAACCTGAATTAAATTTAGAGTTTCATTATATTTTAATTGTTCCCTTTGGTTGCAGCAATGTATCACATAATGCCTCCTAACGGATGTTGCCGACAACTATGCTACAATTGATTAAACTTCCTTAAATAGTTTTGTGTTAACTATATTCCAACTATCATTCGTTAAGCTCCGTCAGTTGTAATTATGGGACAATTTAAATTAGTGATTAAACTTATAGATAATTTAAAATACATTTAATAGTTAAAAACAATAAGACAATAATTATGTTTATAATTAAACATATGTTTAAAGATGACAAATGATTTAAGAAAACTTTCTTATTTCTCTCTCACAGAATTGAATTCACAACAGTTTCCTTTTCCAGTGAGCTCGTTCGTGTCTCCTTATTGTTGTTCAGGGATGTCCAGATTTGTTGACAGATCAGGATCCTCATTCATCTACAATCTGATGACGTGGCCAGTAGCGACTCAAACACTGGTGCTTATATATATATATATATATATATATATATGTGTAGCTTGGCAGCAAATCTTCTTGGAGGCATATTTTGTTGAAATGTACCGCAGCTTCGGTATTAACGACTTTTAAACTATCTTGGAGGCATATTTTGTTGAAATGTACCGCAGCTTCGGTATTAACGACTTTTAAACTATCTTGGAGGCATATTTTGTTGAAATGTACCGCAGCTTCGGTATTAACGACTTTTAAACTATCTTGGAGGCATATTTTGTTGAAATGTACCGCAGCTTCGGTATTAACGACTTTTAAACTATCTTGGAGGCATATTTTTTTGAAATGTACCGCAGCTTCGGTATTAACGACTTTTAAACTATCTTGGAGGCATATTTTGTTGAAATGTACCGCAGCTTCGGTATTAACGACTTTTAAACTATCTTGCAGGCATATTTTGTTGAAATGTACCGCAGCTTCGGTATTAAAAGTAAAAAAAACTTTACTTTTAACTTTACTTTACTTAAACTTTAGTTTAAAAGTCGTTAATATCGAAGCTGCGGTACATTTCAACAATATATATATATATATATATATATACATATATATTGATAAAAGTATCGACCGTGGAATAGAAACAAAACTAAAGTTTATCGGGACTCGGTCAGTTCTTCAGGTTCAAATTAAACTCTCATTTCCAACGTTTCGGTCTTTATTTAAAACCTTTTTCATAGGCAGAAGTATAAATTTTGAAAGAGAAAAACTAAGTATTACATCACAAATTATTTTTCTTTCTAAAATAATTTATAATGTAATACGTAGTTCTTCTGGTTCAAAATTTACACTTCTGCCTATGAAAAAGGTTTTAAATAAAGCCCGAAACGTTGGCAATGAGAGTTTAATTTGAACCTGAAGAACTGACCGAGTCCCGATAAACTTTATTTTTGTATATATATATATATATATTGTATAAGTGTATAAAAATATTCATTGCATATAGAAAGGATGCATGAAGACAACATGTCAAATGACTCACAAAAAACTGGTACAACTCTTTCATATTTCTATTCTCGTCATCATCTGTAGTAAAATAAGCGAAAAGTCTACGAACTCAAGAGATCAAGAAAAGGAGGAAAAAGGAATAGTTAGAAAAATAAGGGTTAAAAGTGACAATAAATGAAAACCATAAAAGAAATAAAATGAATAAATAACCTATAATCAATAATGAGATAAATCAAAATAAAACATAAATCGTTTTTAAAAAAGCCCTTTAGGACGATCTAGCACAGGAGGCAGATATGTGCATCCTTATAAGTTATTAAGGTCACATGGCAGAGTCCTGGAATGTAATATTTTGCCCTGCTTGAACACTAATCAATAAAACTTAAGGCATTAGTTTATTTGCGTTCTTTATGCTAAAAATGATATGACAATTGATCATTTTTTTAAATTTTACACAAGTTACATTCTGATGCTACTAGACTGCTGAGTGTATTTAAAGATGAATGGGTTCCATGTAAATGAATTCATGTAATCTGTGTAACTTTAAACTGGATATTAAAATAACTGAAACTGTAGAAAGAGATTACAGATTAAGTATACAAAATTAATTTTGAGTAAATGCAAATGAAAAGGAGCTGTAAAGTGGTAATTTTTTAAACAGAAGTTCTATCAGGCAATCCAAAGAATGAGGATAATGACAGCTAAAATACAACTGGTAATAGAGATGTCATTTTGAATAAGTTGGTGTTAACGTTTCTCCGACTGCTTTGGGTCGTGAAAGTATCTATAACTAGTTTTCTCTAGGCAGTGACCATTTCACCCTCCAAAAAATCTGAAGAGCCACCAAACGACTTTCATTTACTTTGGGTGCCAGTGTAGCCCAGTGGCTTGAGTGCTCGACTCAGGACTTAGGGATTCCGGATTCGATGTTCAATTCGCCCCCGATTTCTTCACGCAGGACTGAAGAATTCATAACAAACATTATTATATATATATATATATATATACTTTTACGTTGGAAATAGTACTTTTATTTAAGTATCAATTTCTCTGTTCATCCCTCATTTTTTTCTTTTATTTATTTATAAATTGATTTATAAATTGATTCCTGTCTACCTTATTCTCTGTGACCGGGCGCGCATGCGGCAACATTATCGGTCTCCAACCGTCTCTGAACCAGTGCGCTTGGTTTCCCTCTCTTATCTCTCCTGAAGACGGTTCAAACCGAAAATTAGAGACTGGAAGTGTGTGCTTTTGATTTTTCTGTTTCTTTTTCTACATTGAAATGTATTTATATATATTTATATATACATATATATATATATATATATATATATATATATATGTGTGTGTGTGTGTGTGTGTGTGTGTGTGTGTGTCAATGATCAAACCACAATAAGAAATGGGAAAACAAGACTAAGATCTTTTGACCGTAACAAGCGGTCTTTGTCAGAGTCAAAAACAAAACTGCTTGGGTTTTCACTGCTTATGTTTTCATATAAACACGTGAAATAACAATCAATGATGAAACCACAATATAAAACGGGAAAACAAGATTTAAGATGATTCAACCGTAACAAGTGGACTTTGTCAGAGTCAAAAACTCAACTAAAAAACTAGATTTTTGACTCTGACAAAGACCGCTTGTTACGTTTGAAAGATCTTAAGTCTTGTTTTCCCGTTTCATATTGTGGTTTAAAAACTGAAAAATATTAAGCATGGTCATTGGAAAACAAACAAAATAAACTTTCATTTATTTCATGATAAATATGTATTTGAAATAAGGTCTTGCTCAAACTGTTTGTAGATATAGATAAAACTTGCAGCGTTGCCCCGGTGAAAATAAAAATAATTAAACTGTTAATAAAACTAACATTTCTTTTGTTCAAAATACTGGTATAATTATTTTGTCATTCCTGTATTGTAGAGCATCTAAGCAAAATCTTCAGGAAATTATAATTTATTTAAATTAAAATTAATTAAATTCTTATTTTAATTCATTTTTTTTTTATTTGACCATTAAAGTCAAATGAAGTTTCATACTAGTTGCTAAAAAGAAAAACTGTTTCAGTAGTCATAACTTCATTTTATTCAATTAACTACTTTACAGCCTTTAAAAGCATATTTGACGATTGGTATTTTTATTGTGTTCTTTGGTAAAGATGTTTTTGGGAGGTTGTTCTCCTTCCTTATGCACTCTTTAGGTCATTTATTTTTACGATTCCTCTCATTTCTTTAGTTTTTATTTTAAGAAGATATTGCTAAAATTGATTTTATGAAAATTACCTATACCTTTATAACCTTGTTTCAGAATTTGCGTGTTTTAATATTAAATATACATCTAAAAGTGTTATCTTTGTTAGGTTCACTTAGTATCTGTAAGTTGAGTGCGGTCCTATGCCACCCTGAGGTCAATGCTCAATGAAATATCTATACTACACGTGCCGTGCATTACTTCGTAATTATGTATAATGACAATCAAGAATCAGAAAATCTTTCTTATCAGTTTTTAAGAAGCTTGCAAACTAAGAGACAGGAAATGTATATAACTACCCTAGAAATAAATCACCACTTGAACATCCTTAAGTAATTGAAATAAGTATGAAAAATGCAAAAGACTTATTACGGCCAAGGAAATTGAAAGGAATGGAAATGCATAAATGACTGTGTCATTGTCAGGAGTGAGGACTAAGTGATGCTAGTTATTATATAAACAGGTAATGGCAGTGTAATAGGTGTAGTTTGGTTTAAAAGTGGGATAATAGCATGTTTTTGATGAACGCGGAGGTCAGGGAAGACTTTAATAGGGTAGTAATGTGGCAATGGATGCTTACCTTTCAGGAAAAATCAAAGAGGATATTAGCTTTTGTAATGACAGCCATCCAGTGACCTCTCGAGTCTATTCTCGCTTTGACAAGAGACCTTTGTACTCTCCTGGCTAGCCTTCCTCTGACAATAAAGTCCTCATCTCTCAAACAGCCAATAATTCGCAGAAGACATTAATTCTTATTCAGATATTTTATCGTGTATTTCCCATTTATATTCATCAGAGAAGTGCCGGGTATGTCGTATCTTAGCAATAATTTCTATCTTCAATTATTTTTAACTAGGAGACGTTCCCATCTTTGTCGAGTGTTTTACAAAAACTCAGAGATGATACGTGGTATTCCAAACTATTATTAGAAATTATAGAATAGCAGAATATATCATTATTTGTACAGTCTATAACTGTCATTAGATTTCGTGTTCCTTTTACGTTTTGCAGTTTTGTCAAATTTAATTTTATACAAGCATACTTCTTATTTAGTACACGGGCAGGTGGAATTTAAAAGTATTTGATTACTTTTAAAGCAATCAAATTATGGGAAACGCAAACGAAATTAAAATCAATTGGCGCTACCTTCTTGGTACAGTATTAGATACCTACAAATGCCTGTACATTTTTAGATATACCTTTATACCTGTGTAGTTAGACAAACAGCTTAAAAGTCCATAACTTCGCTTCTACGTCAATTTCCGATCCATTCAAATTTTACTCTTTGAGTTAGACATACACAAATTTACCGTCGAAGTTTCAGCTCGCTATAACTTATGGCGGCTGAGCTTACTTGTGACAAAATTTTTGGACAAACAAACTAACAGAAATTTTTCTAAGGGTGAATTCGAGTTTTCTAATGTATAAAACGTAAACGGTAAGATATCTTGAAATGAGTCAGTTCTAAGCAATGTACAGAGAAAACCTTTCTTTTATTTATATAGATTCAGTGGCTTGTAGTAGTTGATGCAATTTGAATAGGATAGTCACTACATATTTCTGATAATCATATGTATTTATAGTTATACTACTCGGTCACAGTATATAATTTTTCAATTTTTTGAAACATTAACTGAGACTGTCTACCTCTTCTTTTGTCAAATTAATTATGGTTATTTACCTTTAATGAATTGAATGGAATGATACAGTTTTCTTCAATGTAGAACAAATAAACAGAAAACTGTTAAAACATTAGAACTTTTTACTATCGCGATGCTTTAGAAATCAAAAATATATTCAATAACGAAAGCAACTTTGTGATTAATTAACAACAGAAGGGTAACCATAAGTACTTTACACTTGACATTACCAACACTTAAAATTATTAACCTCCAATTAATTGTTACAGTGTAAAATTCTAGGATACTCGAGAGTGCAATCTAGAATATAGCTACTTCATTAAATCAATATTAGAGAACTTTTTACTCAGTTCGCTACCCACATGCGAACTCGACTGGGCATCATTTAATCTCAGTTGAGTGTTAACTACCCTAATGGCATATCGTAATTGAGAAATTGAAGAAGTATTTTTATTTAGGAAAAGAGTTTTGCAGTGTTTGTTTAGGCATCTATTCGAAGTTCCGGTTACCGTTATTGAATTTGAAGATGCAGTTACTGGGGAGAAGTACTTTACAATGCTACGTGAATTTTTACTATATTCTTTCTACTATTTCTACGATCAGTGAAGAAATTATACACTTTGAGGATTTAATGTAATACAGTGACTACATTTCAACTTTTCAAATGGATTAAAAATTATGTTATAGTATGATAAATAAATTAATTCATCTGTGTTATAAGTGTAAAGTTACTTATGGTATCCCTGCATAATGTCTGAATCTTATGATTACTCTATGGAACATTACTATTGTAAAAATCACACTTTAATTCAAATAAAACTTAAATTACGGAGAGAAGTTTTGAAAATGTACTTTGACTGAATCTCCGTTTAACTGGAGTAAACATACTGGATTTGCAGAAACTTGTACCATTGCCTTCCTGAACTGTTACAAACTGGTTGACTGACTGACCCAACTGAACGTAAACTGGTCGGATATTAAAACATATTACTGAACTATAAAGCAACAGCTGGTATACACTTCAATGATAAGTCAAAAACTTAAATAAAGAGAACTTAAATTATACTAATAAACTTAAAACTTAAATGGTACTATTTTAATCTATCATTAACCTCGGAGCAAAACCAGTACAATGGTTATCACCATAATTTACAAACATAATCCGTAACAAAAATTTTAGCCAAATTTATGAGAATATTAAATAGTTTATATTTTGTTATTGAAAATTCAAAAAAATTAATTGTAGGGTTTATGGAAGCTTTATAATTATTGCATAGTGTCGTAGGCACAAAGCGTTACCCCTGTTTCCAACTTTCACACCTGTAGGTTTTCACAGTTAATGTTGATTGTTTTAGAGGGGAAAAATATGGTTCACTTATTATGTGGCTGAAATTTTATGTAAGGGAAAGGCACATTACTAAGTTGATTCTACAAAAGGAGTACTAAGCTTTACCTCACATAGTTTATTAGAGTGGGTTCTTTAAGTAGTGTTAAAACTGATCATCATTTAAATTATGAACTACTTTGCTCTGTGAATTTTCTTCTCCACTCGATCACTTTCAGAATAATTTCATCTTCATAGAGTGATAACTAGGTGAGGACTGTTTTTTGTTTATTGGGATATCTTATCCCAATCCATCCAGATTTTATTCTGCAACTTATTTCATTATTTACTGTCGATGAAATATTCGATTTGTATCTTATCAGTAATATTTTTTAAAGATATTTTACATTGTTTTTAACTTATTGTTATTTGTATTATATTCATACCTATCTTGGCCTTTTTTCTAATGTCAATGAGTTTGTAAGTGGTTTAAATATGCTATCAGTTGGGTGAATGTTTGTTTAGTTTTTGGGTGCTTTAGTCGTTGATGTTTATTAGTCTTAGTCTACGTCAGATAACATAGATGTGACATCATGTTTTCTTGCATTCCTTTGACGCTGATTCAGGATCGTGTCAACCGGTCAATGAATTTTCTGTACATACGGTTTTTATACAGAAAGGATTTTGCCCACATATGTTTTAGAAGAAGTTTCTTTTTTCTTTTTATTGTTTAAACCGATTTCCTAGTGGGTGATAACTTCAGCAGTTTACCGACTTTTTGTTTGATCGGTGATTTTACAGATTCTACATTGGGAGCCCTAAATTTTACCTAACTCAAGGGCATTTCGAGTAGGGATCTTTAACGAGTACCTGACATCGTACATGCTCGGGACTGACGGCTTAACGTCCTCTCCGAGAGACGAGGGACTCCTGAGACGTACTCAGATTTATTCACCTTTCACGTGAATAAATCAAGGGCCAGGTGGGGATCGAACTCCGGACTACTTTGTCCAAAGCCGAGTACTTTACCAACTAAGATAATCTGGCCCCCTTGGAGTTTTGTACAGAAGAAGTTTTGAAGTGATGGGTTTCTTTAGTGTAGTCGTTGTTCAGAGGAAGTTTTGTCCATGTTTTTTTTTTTTTAAAATTGTGGATTACTGTCTAGATTATCATTATTATAGCAAACACATTAATTGTAATGTATAAAAAAGTATACTGTAATTGTAAAAATACAACATCTTACTTGCACGAAGTCCGCATAGCTAGTTACTACTAGTAAAATTACTATAGCTGGGTTACCTCTTTCAGTTTGAGGTAACCCATCATAAAGGCAAAGCCTCCTGACTCAACAGTTTTTTCTTGATGAAGGGCTACGTTCAAGGCCGATTAAGTTATGGAGGCGGCTTACGAACTAAGTTAATGTATATTCCTAATAGTATTACTAATATCTTTGTGCTGATACCGTGGATGTAATTTAATATCGTTATTGCTTATATGATCTTTTTAGCACTACTAAAAATCTAATAGTGACGGAAAGTTTGACTTTCCACTGTTGAGTAGAATAGTGAGTGAGTTTTATATTGACAGAGAGGCTGGTGTTGTCAGTGATGGGCCACATCCTGAGCGAGCCGGTCACAGAGATAGATACGGAGCTCCACCGCAGCGAATTGTTTACTGTAGCCTCAGCCTCCTGTCAAGGATGGAGAACCACCATGGAGGACACCCACACAGTCATGCTTCCCATGCCTTCCTACCCAGATGTTTCCTACCTCGCTGTCTTCGACGGCCACGGAGGTAACATTTACCAGCCTCACTTTTCGGTATCATATTTGTAACTTTCTTATTAATGAAATATATACATATACGTAAATCTAATGAATTTTTCAAGGGATGCTTATGTTCAAGGGAATACATATATTCCAGGTGGCACTATTTCTGCCAGAGAATTGCATATTCCCTGTGCACAATACAAATAGTGCCACCTGAAATATTTGCATTGTGCACAGAGAACTTACAATTAATACAAAAGTTTATCAGTTCCCATTTTTTACAATAAATTGATGCATTCAAAATAGGAATTAATTTTCAAAAAAATTACAAACTTATAATTAATAATATTTTTCGTCAAATTTTATTTGATATTCCCTTGCCAGTCACATTTCGTTACTGCAAATTGAAATATATTTGATAGGTGTTTTATAATCGTATACATGTTACATACAGTGGTATAGGAAGAAGAATACAGAGGAAACCAGTGGCGTGTGGTGAGGTTCATGTTAGATGAGGTACTGACTTCATCACACTCAGGTGAGATGAAGTTTTGTCTTTCACTGCTAGACTGCAGAATTATTTACCAAATGTTACAAAACAGCTTTGGACTTCGTTGCCTCTTTGACAAATCCATTCCTGACAATGAAAACTGTTATAGTCGACATATTAGATATCATGTCTATTTTGAGTTTTTTGTTTGTGTTACATTCTCTTTGTTGACAGAAATGTAGTGTGCTTTCACAGCATGTAGCAAAAGATTGAGTTTCCACCGGTCCTTCTTTTCTCACATCTGCACGCTTCTATTTGTGAATTCCAGCATAATATAATCATGTTTCGTTTAACTTTGAGTGATTGTTGTTATTTATCTGTATCACTTTCTGCTTGTAAGACCAAGTCTTTGTCGACAGGGGTGAAGACTGCCGATGCCTGTTCAAAGCTATTACACAAGTATATTTTTGAACGAGATGAGTTCGCAGAAGGAAACGTTGCCAAAGCCATTGAACAGGTACAAAGAATTCCACATGTAATTCAATTACCTTCTAATTTAATTAAATTTCACTCACATTTTCTATATTCATAAAAATAAAAACAAATAATTTATTGTTTAACTAACAAGTCTCTGTTTTTAATGGTGAACAAAAAATCATAATGACAATAATACTTGGTTTGCAAGTTTGGTTTTTTGTTGCTTAAATTCCAAGTGTATATATTTTAAATACATGCATATTGTTATTACCACTGAGGTTAGTATGATTAATATTAGATATAGAAAAAACCTACATATTACGAGGTATGAAGGTTTTTTTCTATATCTAATATTAATTATATATATATTGTCACTCCAATACTTTCAATTCGTCATAACCAAAGTATTATTGCCAGGTCACATGGACAAACAAATAACAGAATTAATTAACAGCCTATAATTCATCTCATCACTGATTGATATATAGGACGGCCAGTCAAGTGAATTTTGATTCTGTTGGTATTTAGATCACTATACAAAGTCAAAAGTGGCTCTCAGTGCAGTAAACTGAGTGAGGAGACTGTTGTATTATAGAAGAAAAAACTTATGACTTTCATATGAAATGGAAAGAGGATTGTTTACGATGAAATATTACATACATCATCATAAATTGTAGAAAAACCAAATATATTTCTATACAAAAACAGTGAGTAGATCATTTCATAAGCAACTCGCATTTAGAATATATGTGAGCACTCCGTCTGAAGATTATGTCCCTAAATTTCAAGTGAGTTACAATTAGTTAAATTAAACTGTAAAATAATAATTAATATAATTCATACTAATTGATAAAAGGTTATCTACGAAACTGTGATCAAATGATTGAATTTAGACAAATATAGTTTTTAAAAGTCACTATTATTTAATTTACGATTTTTAATATCAATAGTGGAAAGACATCTTATAAATGTCTGACTGCAGCAGAGATTGAAGAGGAATTGGCCCAGCCGTCTGGGCAACAGGAAGTCCAAGTTTTTATTTTGGGCCCCACTATTAAAGATAGGATTTTTCTTCTAGGACTTGGTAGAACTAGGCTGAGGAATGTGGTAGAAGTTCTCACTGGTCACTGTAGACTGAGAAGACATTTTAGTATAATGGGCTTAGAGAACAGCGCAGTTTGTCAAAAGTACGGAGAAGAAGTTGAAACCTCTGTCCACTGTGTGGCTAACTGTCCTGCACAAAGCCTACTTAGGTTAAATACGCTTGATGTCAGGTTTATTAGAGAAAAATTGAAAGAAGATGAGTGAAACAATTTCCTGATCTTTATGAAGAGAACAGGAAGATTTGCCTTAGGTCTAGGTCACCTGGGGTAGGCAAAAAGGGGTAGGCCCATCTGGTGGCCTACTTGCCAGGCATTTGGTCTCCCTACTCCTGCCATAAACATTTACTATCAACAATGGAATAAAGTAAGTGAAACATTACCAAATATTAAACCAACAAACATTGATGCAGAACCGTTAAAGATCACTGGAAAAATTAAGACAAATAGTATGCCAATTTTAAATGTGTACAATTTTTTTAAAATTTGGCGTCATAAAGAAAAATCTTTGACTAGATCCTATAGTAAATAAAATCTGTAATCGACAATATGTTATCAAATTTACTTTAATATATTCTGTTTATTTTACTCCTATATTTTATATCCATTTTTTTATATTTTCAGCGCTTTTAAGTTTTACAGAGTTAGTTGAAGACAAAGAAGTCAAGTTAAAAAGTAATCGACAACACCTGTCTACTTTATAGGTTAGGTTGCAGTGGTAGTTTTACAAAGATAATTCACCCTTTGTGATACCACACAATGAACATTCTGCCACATTGGGGGTCCTAAATTTTGTCTAAGACAAGTTTATTTAGAGTAAGTACCTTTAATGAGTACCTGACATAATACAGGCTCGGGGGTAGTCGCCTTAATTAATGTCCTCTCCGAGGATATTCACCTCCTGCGTGATTATATCGAAGACCAGAGTGGGTATTGAACCCCGGATCTACCAGTGCAGAGGTGAGTACGTTGTCACTGGGATAACTTTAGTTTAGTTTATAACCAGAGTGTCACTGGGGAGGACTGTTAAAACAATTTTAAAAGTACCAAAAATGCACTTCTTAAAAGTTGATGCTTTATCATTTTCAATTTTTTTTTCCAAGCGAAGCTTGACTGGTAAAATTTGTCCACAATCATAACCCTCGCTAAAATTAGTTGTAATTTTGGAATTTATATACTGGGGATGGACACAGAGACAAACATATAACACTTGATTTTTAGAAATACGGTTATTTTTAGAATCGTAATAGATCCAGAACCTTATGTTTAAATGACGTACTTTCAGAACACATATATTAATAAGGATGTTGTTCTTGATTAGCTGTACAAGTACTCAGTCCTGTTTGTTATTTCTTGTGATAAATATCACTTGGTTTCAGGGGTTCATTGAGCTGGACGACAAAATGCGGAGCATGCCTTGGGATGAATCAGGGTCAACCGCCATCATTGTGATCATCAAAGACGACTTCGTTTATTGTGTGTGTACCTTAGATAATGCTATCATTCATCTATTTAAATCATTAAAGATGACTTCGTTTATTGTGATCTATCATTAAGTCTATTTAGATCATTTGAGACGACTAAATTTATGCTGCGTGCGTTGTAATGTTTTACATATTTTACTTAAGTACTTTTAACAAACTAACCAGTTGAAACACATTATTTTACCAGTTCAGCCACCTATGTAAGGATGTTTAATTCTTTTTTCTTATTGGTCCATTATGATACAAATAACATTCACATTTGATACAAATTACCTCATTAGTTCATTTATATATCTTATCTTTGCCCACCTTTTTATCTTTTTGCACCATTATTTTCTGACTTTCCTTCTATTTGATTCTCCTGGACTTTTTTTAGTATTTTTCGGTATTGATTCTTCAACAAATTTTGCTAGTACCGTTATTATTAAAATAAAGCTTTTCTAAAAATTTACAAAATAATATACTTGAAACATACTAACATAAGCATTCTTTATAATGGTATACGAGTATAATAATAAAATGAATGTTGAAACCTTGAATTCATTTTTTTTTTTTGCCAAATATGTAGTAAAATGTATTTCATTTTTAATATTTTTCTTCTATTCTTTTAGGAGTAGCTTTTATTCATGAAATGACGCACAAAAATATTTGCAGTCTTTAAATAATTGGAATCAAACAAATCGTTATTTATCTGTCATTGTTGACTGCTTGCCATTTTTATAGATATCATTGGACACTAAAAACATGTGTAAATTTAGTTTCAAAAGTAAATTACATTTTTGATAACAAATTTACATCGAAAGTCAATTTCTAACGTTTCTATGCAGTCTATGCATGGGTGGGTATGTGTGCATCCACAAATTTGTAGGTACGCTACAAGCGACAGTGTTTAATCAAATTTATAATTTTAACCCCTATTTTAATGTTGATGTACCCTAATGTTTTTGGTTATATTACTTCATGGAAAAGTTACTTTTTCGATGAAATCTAAAATTGTTGACTTAATGATTGATTAATAGATCATTTACTGAAATTTCGCCAATAAATAGCACTTTGGAGAAGATTTGCTGAATATTTCTTCGTCAAAATTGCAAGAACGGAAATGAGTGTTATGATGCATTACATGATTCCACGCTTGGATTTCACATTTTTATATCAGACGACTAATTGTAGAAAAATATTTTTTTTTAAAAAAAATCAATCTAATGTTGTTATGGTACCAAAAAAAAGTTAAGAAATTTTGATTACTTTAAAAGTCAATATAGCTCTAAAAACTGAAAACTTAATTTGGAATAACGGTTAAACCTGCTGTACTTATTGTTTACTTTTACTTAAAAACTGGACCATATAAAGCTATGTTTAGTTGATGTTAAAACACCTGTTAAGTTCATGCGTAGGTACACCCAGAGAGTGTATTACGTTAAAGACATTCACAAAAGAATTAAAATAGGGACTTTTTATACATGAATACTTTTCAAACTTATATGAAATGGAAAACGGTTTGTTGATTATACAAGAAACTAAACTAAAAAAGTAATATTAAATCCTTACAAGGAGTTAAAATCATTGTTACGCCCTATAAAAACTCAGCCTCATATACAATAAGAAAAACACACTTGGAGTTTCAAAATGTACTTTGATTTATAAGAAAAAAAATCCCTTATTTGTACGAGATTTGTTCGTGGTAAAATTAACTGGAAAATTTGCAAGAAATGGAATTCAGTACTTTCAAATTTGGCCATCCTATAGTGCTAACGGTCGTACAGACAGACAATTTATTTAATACTTATAGATTTTAGTGCTAAATTAAAAAAAATATGATTTGTTACTTAGATATTATTATGGCAAAATATTTACTGTAGAAGATAGGATTGTTGATGGAACAGGGCAATGCTGGAGACAGTCGGTGCGTGGCAATGATAGGAGGTGACGTCGTGGAGCTGTCAGTGGACCACAAGCCTGGGTCACCCTCTGAAAGAGAGCGCATCTACCGGGCAGGCGGATGGGTCGAAGGAGGCAGAGTCAATGGAATCCTCAGTCTCTCCAGAGCTCTCGGCGATTTCTCCCTCAAGAATCCTCCTGGACTCCAGCCTTACGATTACATAGTCTCAGGTATTCTACCCCTTACTTACAAACTGGAGCAATTACATTCATTGATAGATTCTTACAAGTAATTCTGAGTGATATTAAAACTATTTGATGTTAAATTTATGCAGGGCTAGTCAAAAGTCACATGCCACTAAAATGAAACTTCCATAAACGTTAAATATTCACTTTTATTTATTCATTCCCAATATGAATGATTATTGATTGAATTCTGTGAGTTTAAGATAAATGGGGGTGGTATTTGGGGAAGGATGAAAGATATAGTTTTCAAAGGAAAACTAAAGATTGTGGTCTCAGCTATAAGCTTCCATTATATCTGGTTCAAACAAAGTAATGCAATAAATACTGCGCGTGAAATATGTAACTCTGCCTTGACTTGAATAGAAAGAATGTGTCTCTCAAGAAGGTCGTTAACTTGAATAATTTGAAAGATTTTTCATAGTTAAATGAGTAAAAAGGATTTCAGATTGAACAGTTTTAAATATCATTCAAGAGCTTTGAAAGCAGTTATTTTGTGGTATCTACTCATTATTAGTCAGGAAAGATACTTTATTCCTTGTGTGTGAAGGCTTAATATCTTTCCTGGCTAATTTTAAAGATGTTTGATATTTACATGATTGATTATTAAATTCTGTCAGATGTTTGAAATAAATACCTGTTGTAATAAAATGGAAATACGACCTTAATTTTTTGGAAGTACTCGAGTGATAATCATTGTTAAACTGCATGGACCGAAGAAAAAGACACTTGAAATTTCAAAATGAATTTTACTTAATAATAAAAAAACAATACTTCATCTTTTCATTAGTTTTGAAATTTTCTTATGGTAAATAAGCATGCTATCATTTATTTAGTACTTTAAACAAATTGGCATATACATAAATAAACGATGCGATAGGTTGGTTTGTGCTGGCATGTATTACTGTTTCATACTTAACAAATACCTGACATTTTATTAAAACGGTATTTCAAAAATATTATATAGCGTTCTTTTTTAATTGTGTATCCACTAATTTTGTTGACGGTAGGTTGACAAAATAAAATTTTCTTAGGTTCTAACAAAGACACATTGAAACAGAAAATAGAATTTAGACACATCTACTGATGGTTGATTTGAATTACATTGTAGTCAAATGAATTCTACTTCTACTTGTTACGCATGGTTTGGATGGGTTGGTCAGGGTTCTCAAGGATTGAGAATGGGTTGATCAGGGTTGTCAAGTGTTATTCATGGTTTGGAAGGGTTGATCAGGGTTTCCAAGGGTTTCTCATGGTTTTGAAGGGTTGGTTATGGTTTTCAAGGGTTGCTAAAGGTTCTCACGAGTTGGTGGTCAGCGTTCAAAGAGAGTTGGCCAGGGTTATCGATAGCTGATCAGTGTTATCGAGAATCAGCCAGAGTTTTTGAGTGGTCTTGAGGGTTTTCGAAGATTTGGTAAATTATCAGAACGGTTGGTCTCGAAGGTTCTCAAAGTTGACAAGGTTGGTCAGCATTCTCGAGGTTTGGTCTGAGTTCTAGAGAGTTAGTGAGTGTTCTAGAGAGGATTGATCAGGATTCTTGAACATTGGTGAGAGTTGTTGAGGTTTGCTCAGCACTCTTGAGCATTAGTCAAGGTTAGGGAGGAAGTATTCCTTCCCATTCCTACTATTTTTCAATACGTTTTTACCGTTTTTAACTTTAAGCAGTCTTTATTTTAAAGCTTTTTCTTGAGCCAATCTTGTAATATACAGAGTCACTTTCCGACGTTAATTTATTTTTCATAACTAAAACGCTAATTTGGAGAAGTAAAAAAAGCATTCGTTATATTAAGAGATGTGAGTTCTTTTTGTAATTGAAATAAACGTGTATATTAGAAAGTTGCAAATGTTCTAGAGGTTCAAATATTAGCATCACTGGTTACGTAACGGTCAAGGATGACATATAAACTGCTACTAACAACTTCTCAATCATACTACTGCTCTCTAATAACAAAATAAAGTTAACAAAAAAAATGGTGACAGGCATTATTGTTTCATCTTTGCTACCATCGGACTATTGCTTCTTAGCTTTCATTATTTACTTTTTTATATATTGAAATAATGTGATTCATTAAATAAATGATTTTACGTACCATATTGTTAGTTTGAAGTGACAGTAGTATGAAGAAATTGTTAATAGGGGTTGATGTGACATCCTTGGTCATTATGCAATCAGCGGTGCTAGCATTTGAAACTTCAACAACATTTGCAACTTTCTAATAAACACGTTTACTTCATTTCCATGAGCAGCTCACATATTTTAGTATAAACAATTCTTTTTGAACTTCTCCAAATCAGTGTCATATTTAAAAAAAAAAGAAAAAATTAAGGGGAACTCTGTAAATTTCAAAAGAAGAAAGAATGTTACAATCGACTCAAATCAAAGGTTCATAAAAATTCTTAAAGTGAAAAACATTAAGTTGAAATAATAGAGAATAAAATAATTAGATGCTAAGTTTCAATTGCTTAATTTGAAATATATAACAATAAAATGAATATAGATGTTAAGTTTCAATTGTTTAAATTCAAATTCATAACGAATAAAATGAATTTAGATGGTAAGGTTCAATTACTGTGCATGTCTATTATGATACAGTTTATTTTTATGGATAATATCAGCAGAAACGGACTGAATGATTGGTAGTTTTAGTCAGAATGATTGGTTTTACGAGCTGTCAGTAAAGCCAATAGAACAACATTGTGGATAAGACTGGCTGAAATCAGCTACAAGGACTGCCATGTGGATAAGACTGGCTGAAATCAGCTACAAGGACTACCATGTGGATAAGACTGGTTGAAATCAGTCTTATTATTTACAAGGACTACTGGGAGAATAAGACTAGCTGAAATCAGCTACAAGGACGACTGTGAGGATAAGACTGGCTGAAATCATCTACAAGGACTACCATGTGCATAAGACTGGCTGAAATCAGCTACAAGGACTACTGTGTGGATAAGACTAACTGAAATCATCAATTGTATTATCAGTATAAAGATCGATTTAATGGTAGCTGTAATGGTTTTACGATCAGCCAGTAAAGCCATAAGGACAAATGTGTGGATAACACCGGCGTCGCAGTCCATTGCCTAGATAACAACAGTCTTCATTAAATCTCCTGTATTGCAACTGTCATACGTCAGTAGGAACTCGGTAGACACAAGGTCAACCTTGGCTCATGTTTGGTCGCATTTTGATCTCCCGTTTTCATCACCGTTGGAGTTATTACATTATATGAACTGGGCATAGAAAAATTATTATTTTTTCTACAAGAAATTAAAATATAAGATTAAATCTTTCTATAGCAAATAAACTGTTTAATAAAGATGGATTTTGTGCAAAATTGAACTTATTAGTACCAATAATTCAATTAATGGAAACTTTGCAACTGATGAAAAGCAATAATTTTGAACCTTTCGAGGATATATACACTACCGATTTTGCCTCTAACAAAGTCCAGCTCCACTCTTTACCTAGATTTGGAGCAGACTAACATTAGCACGTTTTCTTCTCTAAATATTGAAAGAAAGGGCAATAGACTTAAACATAATCAAATCTTTGGGTACCAGGTATTCAATGAATATCATCAGATCTATAGGTAGTGGTTGAACCTTCCTAATCCGGCAATCACCGGTCCTTAGACTTGCCGGACCATGGAACATTCCGATCTATAGATGGTCCCCAAAACACTTTCTAAATACATGTACTCTGCATTATGCTGTACAAGTGTAGCTGTGACATTGTTCTAATATATGATAGTTGTATTACATGAAAATACACATACAGAAATATATGGAAAAACACTTTGACTGAATACTTATGGATTTATTTTTACGGCTAAACAAGCAGATAAACTGTAAAGAAAATAATCTAGAATACAACATGATCAATAAGTGCTACAGAATTAAATAACATAACGAAATAGTACCTGTACCTGTGTAGCAGTGATGTTCACCAGGAAGTAAGTAAATATAAAATAAGACGAGGCAAAACAAAATTAAACGGGCGCAAGGTATGCACTAAAACTACAGATTTAAGAAAATGATGAAATTAAAAAAAAATTAAAACTAAAGAAAGTACTGCAGTAAATAGAAAATGAAACAATAAAGTATATGTGTGGTAGGTACACTTATACAACTATCACGGCTTGGGAACCTAGCACAGGTACATTCAGATAGTGTAGCTCCAAATTTTTTTGTTGGCACGGTAAATAACTTTCCTGTTTTAAAAATGTTTGTCGGATAACAAGTGTTGCAGGGCGAAAGAATACCAGATTAAGGAGGTCCACGCTGTACCAGGTGTTCCATAAACAACATCAAATCTTTAAGCCCTAGGTGTTCAATGAACACCATCAAATCTTTGGTAATTTGGTGTTTAATGATGATCATCAAATCTTTAAGTTCTAAGTGTTAAAGATGTGATTATGTTTACCTTGTAACCATTATTTACTGTGTTAATGATGTTTTTTTTCTTTATTTGCGAGGTCAATATTTATTAATTGTTTATCCATCCAGTCTACTACAAAAAAATAATGAACAAAAGTATTAATACCAAGCTATCAAGGTGAAGCAAATAAAAAAAATGTAGGTGGAATCGCTGCAGGGACTACCATCTGGAGTTGCCCCGTTCCATTGACGTTCAGCAATCCATGAGCTTATTTACTATGCGCATGATAATTAATATGACATTAACATGAATCATGATTTATTTCTTTGATCATTATGTTTTAGTCATGCCTTCACTTTGACTACAAAGTAAGTTTAGCAGCAAAGTATTTGATTACGCTTCTTGAATTGAAGTCAAATGGCAAGGACGTAGGTGAAGCAATAAGAGGGACCAGGTAAAGGTCCTTGTCTCCTGAGTGACTGGTCATCGTGAATAATAATGCAGCACACATTACACTTTAGATAACTTTACCACACCTGTCAAACAATGCTGGTTTTCCATCACTGTTATCATTTAGGGCTCACATCACAAACATTGTTACCGTTTCGTTTCCAGCGTACTTTGCCTGCCTATTTCTTTTCTCCTGATGACGGATTTTCCAAAAATTTGAGTTAGTAAGTATGTTTCTTTACCCTGTGTGTTACTATTTTTCGATTTTTAATTATATATATACATATAAAAATCAAGAAAACGATCCACAAAGGACAAAAACATTTCAGATTTAACCATAGGTTAAACATACAAAACATACTTACAGTAACTATTTCTCATTCTGAGGTAAAATGGATAAACAAACAAAAGTCTCCACACAAATGAAGTTTTATTCAACGCGTTTCGAACACTTTGTGTTCATCATCAGGAAGAACACAAAGTGTTCGAAACGCGTTGAATAAAACTTTATTTGTGTGGAGACTTTTGTTTGTTTATCCAGTTTACCTCAGAATGAGTAAATACCACATAATTACGAAGCACAACTAATGATTTACAATAACTAATTTTTATTTGTCCATCATCAGGAGAGAAGAGATAAGACACCAAGCGCACTTGCGAAGTGCTCTTTACTTGGAGGACTCCGACCGTCGCTTTGCAAGTGCGCTTGGTGTCCTGATTTGTGACCACTACAGGTCACACCCCTTGACAAAACATGATGAAATTTATTTATAAGTAGTCTTTAGTTTAGTCAAAAAATTATGAATTGTAAAGGTACCATACTTCAGAGAAATTATTTTTTCCTCCCTCTTCAAGTGATAGTACAAAATTGTTTTTTACTTTTCTGTAAGTAAAGTATAGTGATCAGTAGGTAGACATTTTGTGTATTCCAGTTTTGTTTAAAAGCACAATTCTGACTCAAAACATCTCTTAAAGGCTATAAAAGTTTTGTATTCAATTTGGTTTTGTTGAGATTTAACTTTTAAAAATTTAATCTGATACTTTCACTGGTTACGAAATTTCATTTTATACCTCACTTCCAAGAGGAAAATTGTTGAGTTTCCTTCAACAATTTTTTTTTTCTATTTATAATATAATAATGGTATTTATAATATTTAAAAATAGATGCTTTTTTGATGACCCAGTGTTTTGGATATAATTATAAGATTTTTTTTAATGGAAACTGTCTGTTTGAAGGACTGATTTCTGTAATATGTAAGAGAGTTTGGTGTATGTACAGGAGGAGCTGGTCAGTAGATGCTAGCCAAGAAACCGTGTCGTCCGAGTTAGAAAAGCTCTAATTTAAGAATGACCATCCAAAGCATTAATTAACTTTCCTTTATTTCGGTTAATAACAAACTGATTGCGATGTTTTTAATGATACTAGTGACTCTATAACAAGTCATCGGTGTTTTGTTTAAAGAAATTAACATTTTGAAGAATTATCATCAGTTACACAATACTGTGACTTATATTTCAATTACTATGACCTATTTACTTATGGTCTGAAAGTAGTCAAGTCTTCACATTGAAATGGTTCATATGAATAGAAGGCGTGTGCCTAATCAGTTTGCATGTGGAATGCAGACGAAACAGGGCACTCTAATTTCTAGTATTCTTTGGTTTGTAGTGCATCATCTTCCTCAGCTTATGCCTGGAGTACAGACAAACAGAAGGAGCACTCCGATTTTCAAAACCTTTCTTGTTTGTAGGGTTCATCTCGACGTTACCTCAGATTCTTCAGGTTGATCCTGTTATTCTTAGTTTTATCTAAAAGTCAATATAGATAAAAAACTTAAATACATTTAGAATACCCACTCACAGCCTCTAATTTTTGGCTTAAACCATCATCAGGAAGGATAATTGAGGAAAAACAAGCATACTGATGCAGAGCCGGTTAGGTTTACTCTGTTATCTCTCCTAACCATGGATCAAACAGAAAATTAAGAAAACGCTTAAAACATATTAATAATAAAGAACAATATCAAGTGCAAAAAAGAAGAAGACAGGATCCAACTTATTATTTTTTACAAGAGCGAAACCACTACGCAACTGAGTATAAGGAACCAGCATGAGAAGAAACAGCCATTGAAACAAACGAACATAGTATATGAGTTTCAATGTCCATTTGGAAACTGTGAATTCCTAAATTACTCATATATAGGATCAATGATTACTACCCTTTCCAGGAGGCTGACAATGCATGTGGTTTCAGGAGCCCCTAATGAACACCTACAAAATATATACAAAACAAAAATGTCAAGAGAAAACAATGGTTAACAACACTATAATAATAGCAACGGAAAAAGAGTCAGAATACTAGAGGCGCTGTACATACTGGAAAAAGATCCAAGTATGAACGAGCAATAAGATAACTTTAACAACCAGTTGCACTTGTTTGGAAACCTAAGACATGTGAAAAGATTGATGCCAACACTGACAACCCCAAACCTGGCCGTGTAACCTTCTGTTAACCTGTCTGTTGTGTTTATAGACTGTTCATTTATTGTAATGTGATTTTAGATATTTAGATTAATTTTGTTATGTGTAGTTTTAATTTCTTTTCTTTTTTGCTGAAGATGGTGGATGTAACACCGAAACATGTCCAATAAGAATTCAAACAAATATGGTGATTTAATTTTTAAGTTGAACCCAGAAATGAAGAAAAGATTTCGAAATTTAGACAAATATTCGACGAAGTTTAATCAAGTGGAATCAGACTTAAAGTTTTTAAATGTATATATATATAACAAGATATCACATAACCACTTGAAATAACAATCAATGATCAAACCACAATATGAAATGGGAAAAATGGCTAAGATCTTTCAACCGTAACAAGCGGTCTTCGTCAGAGTCAAAACCCAACTGAACACTAGATGCAGAAACATCATGGAGAGGGGTTGAGAGGAGTGGGAGGGGAAGTGGAAAGGGTGTAATGTGCAGGAAGGGACAAAGGTCCAAGATTGCCCGTAAACTTCATTTTAATATAGTGTTTTGTAATTGTAATAGAAATTGTAATATGTTAATAAAAAACTCTCCCAGAGAACGGGAGTCCAGTGGTATTTATACAATCTCGTGCAAAAATTGCCATAACATTTATATTGGTCAAAGTGTTTAAATCTTTAAAAACACGTGTAAAACAACACCATTACAACGTAAGTAGACAAGAAAAAAGTTGCGCCTTGTTCTTGCATATAAACAATGAAAATTATCATATTGATTGGACAGGAGCTAAATTTATTACATATGAAAAATCAATGTTAAGAAATATTATCGAATTGTCTCTGATTAAATTTATTAGATCAAATATTATAAACATTAGTAACGGTCACTTTAAACTTGATTCTTGACGAGTGCAATAGCCTCTTCTAAGAGGGTTGACAGGTAGCAAATGTTTTTTTACTCCTTCTTACTGTACTCCTTTGTTTCCCCAAACATCCATCTCTGGACTAGTGTCCTTTCCTGCACTTTACACCCTTTAAAAATACCACTTTTCCCTACCATTCCTCTCAACCCCTAACCATGATGTTTCTGCATCTGTTGTTTTAGTTGAGTTTTGACTTTGATGGGGACCGCTTGTTAGGGTGAAAGATCGTAGTCTTTTTTTCCCCATTTCATATTGTGGCTTGATTATATATATATATATATATATATATATATATATATATTCTATTAAAACCTATGCCTATTTCAATTTTGACACATTTTCGAATTAATTTTTCAAATTTCCTTACCTCTGGCTTCCATAAGTTTTGGACAAGATAAATCAGTTCTCCAAAATTTTTATTTCTGTATATCATCGACATGTTTCGGTCTTCTTCGACCATTATCAATAAAGTTATTTAAAATCGTAGTTTCACAATTTACTTAAAAAACTAATATAAATTTAAACTGAAAAAACTCAAACTATTCCCAAAGTCAACTGCACGTAAACATGACAACAGAAGTTATCAACAGGTAGTGACAAGGTGAGGTTTCCCCAGGGTATTTTCTTTACCTCTCATTGATTGGTTCGTCTTCTGACTGCCTTCGTACAGTTCTTATACTGCCTTCGTCAGAATTCTTGTGAATCCACTGGCCTGGCTGTTGATAGTGGGTTCTTTCTCTAGAATAAAAATGGCTTCCAAAATATATATATATATTTTGTGACATTTTTTCATATATATGTAACAAGATTTCACAATGAACACTTGAAATAAAAATCAACGTCTAACCCACAGTAAGAAATCAGAAAAATTACTGAGATATTTTAACCAAAACATGTCGAATTCGTCTGAGACCAAGATGATGCGGATATAATATCATCAGTTTGAACTCCGATGAAAACCACTTATTTTGGTTGAAACATCTTAGAAATTTTTCTGATATACCGTCGGTTAGACATTGATATATATGAATATATTTATTGATATATCACATAAACTCACAAAGAGTTTATAAGAAGATTTCACATAAACACGTGAAATAACAATCAATGATCAAAACCACAATAAAAAATGGGAAAACAAGACTAAGATCTTTCAACCGTAACAAGCGGTCTTCGTCAGAGTCAAAAACCCAACTGAGATCTCAGATGGGTTTTTGACTCTGACGAAGACCGCTTGTTATGGTTGAAAGATCTTAGTCTTGTTTTCCCATTTCTTATTGTGGTTTGATCATATATATATATATATATATATCAATCCAGATATATCTGTCAATAGTTATATCTGTCCAATGTCAATAGATATATCTGGACCAGATGTTTTCTGCATCTAGTGTTCAGTTGGGTTTTTGACTCTGACGAAGACCGCTTGTTACGGTTGAAAGATCTTAGTCTTGCTTTCCCATTTTCTTATTGTGGTTTGATCATTGATTGTTATTTCACGTGTTTATGTGAAATCTTTATATATATATATATATATTTATATATAGATTAGAGATAGAGTGGAGTGTGACTGTTACTAAGCGGGGTGTCTATGACATGTGGGCCAAGGCAGTAGGAGGCTGTGAGCAGCGCTAACTGGCGTGATACCAAGGGCACGGTCGTGCAACTCGAGGCGCAAGCCTGGCTGGCGCGATGTCTATCTCAGGAAGTGGAGAGGACCTGAGTGAGGCAAGTAGGTGCAATCGACCTTGTCACCCCACCCACTATGCTGCTTTCTCCAGCCTTACTCACTCCCTTGACCACTAAGTACATCCCAACTTGCTCCAAATCACTTTTTCAAATATTTATCTTTCTGCGTATGAAACATTTTTGGCTAACATTGAAAGTCAATCATATTACAGTGACTTTATGACTCCATGGATCGCCGTTAGCATTACAGCTGTATTTATCATCGTCATTATTAATTAGGTATATATATATATACTTATATACAAAATATATATAACGATATATAACATAGAGAACTATACATCCGTTTCGCATTGTTTTTTATCGTTAAAGTGTAAATAACGTTTTGTTTTATATATATATATAAAACAAAAATTCATAATAAATATTCAAAATAAAATCATAGTCCTAAGTATGCTAGAAAGTTTGCATCTTATGTATATATAAAATGATCAAATACAATATGAAATGGGAAAAAAAGACTAAGATCTTTTTCAACATCTAAGTCAAAAACTCAGTTGGGTTTTAGCTCTGACAAAGACAAATTGTTACGGTTGAAAGATCTTAGTCTTTTTCCCATTTGATATTGTGGTTTGATCATTGATTGTTATTTCACATGTTTATGTGAAATCTTATTATATATATATATAATAATATATATTATAATATATAATCCTCACTTCATGAGGAGAGATGTATGGGCTAAGTAATTAAACGCCGTCACCTTGTGATCTAGCCAACTCTGAGTCACCAAGCAGTCACCTACTTATCTCTTTATGACGACAGAGATGTCAAATTGTGGGGTGTGTTGTCTGATCTTTCACTCGTGTTCTCTCAAAGTGTATTAGTTTTATACTTATAGAATTATTAACTAGCATGCAGACAAGAACTATAGTTACAAAATTAATTAAAGTATGTAGTCTATTTAGTCCAATTCTAAATTCTATTCTGTCCTGCATCCTGTAATTGCTCATTTTCTTTTAACTTCTATCTTTCATATATATATATATATATATATATATAGAGAGAGAGAGAGAGAGAGAGAGGAGAGAGAGAGAGAGAGAGAGAGAGAGAGCGAGAGAGAGAGAGCGAGAGAGAGATAGATAAATTATTGTTTTCAGATCAACCATTCGATATCATGTGTTAACAAAAATAACGTCTTTGAGGGATCCCTGTGCCAAATAAAATAGTTTTTCCGTATTAGTTTGTTTATTTCTGTGTGTGTGTGCGTGTTTGATTAATATATCAGAAAACCTAAAAGATTTACAACCTCTAACTTTGATATCTTTAATATGTAAGGTTACTGTTACTGTTAGCTCTTGATGGACAACAACGTAGACATTATTATGAGGTACTTTATCCGAAAAACATTTGTTTCATTTGCTACTTTGTAGTGGTTGTTTATTATTGCAGTTTGGGCTTTTTAGTTGATTTAATATGTAAATATAATTTCACCATGTAATATGATTACTAAGTAATGTTGATTGATTGATTACCAACGCCTGCACTTATAGGCTTTCATTTCTTAGTGCTATTCTATGAGCCGGAAGTGTGGCTCATTTATCATCAGACACCCACTCAATTTAAAGATGAGCCACGTTAGCGGGTTGATTTTGCATCAGGAGTCCTACATTTTGCCCATCTAAAGTGTATTTAGAGTGAGGATTTTAAACGAGAGCCTGACGTAGAACGTAGCTCAGGCTCATTGAAGGCTTAACGTCCTCCACGATTGAAGACGTACCAAGATTTTTTCACGCTCTGCATAAAAAAAATTAGAGCCAGAGTTAGAATCAAACTCGAAACTAGCAGTCTAAAGGAGAGCATATAGAATACTGAGCTTGTTATTAAAATGTATAAATTCTTAATTCTTTAAAAACAAATTGGGGAGCTAGGCCAGCCCAGTGGCAACGTGCTCGCTTCTAGACTAGTATACGGGGTTCAATACCAACTCTGGTCATCGATTTATTCAAGAAGGTGAATAAATCTGAGCACGTCGTCCCTCGGAGAGGACGTTAAGTCATCGGCCTTGAACCTGTATGATTTCAGGTACTTGTTAAAGATCCCTAGTCAAAATACACATATTCCTCATGTAGAATAAATGTGGTATCACAAAGTGCCAAGTTCGGTCTATGTCTGTTATCTTGTGAGACTGTCACAACAACCTAAGATAGCCTAAAAAAAATGTTAAGTGTGATGTTTTGGGTATAATATGGCAGTATATGATTCAGGAGACAACTGATGTGAGAATTACAGAACAAGGCAGGGAGAAGAAAAAATCTTAAAAACTGAAGAGAAAGAAAGAGGGAGGAAGAAAGAAGGGTGAGAGAGAGGATGTGATAAAGAGATGAGAGAGATGGGGTTATAAAGGGGGTAAGAGAGAGGTTGTGGTAGAAAGAGAGAGAGGAGGAGTGAAAGATTAACTTCACAGAGTGAGTTACAACATAAGAAAATATTATTCCATTACAAATTCAACTGTAATGAAAAGGAAAAAAGACCTTAACCGGTTTAGCATCGTACTTGATTAAAAGATAAAATTCAAATTCATTTCTTCAAATTTTTCTAGCGGCAGTTTTATCTAGTTATTTAATAACAAATAAAGTAAATCCATTCATAGGTACATATATTATGTAGTTTATCATTTATTAGTGATTATTATATGTAATACAGTGTATACTCTGCTTACACTCTTGTTAATTTCAAAGTGTTTCACAAGCTTAATTTAAATTTTAATGACTTTAATTTGTCCTTCTGGTTTGCTAAAGCCGTTCCTGAAGTGAGGGTTCTACAGCTTTCACCGGACTGGGACTTCCTCATCCTTGCCTGCGATGGAATATGGGATGTAATGACAAGCAGGGTTCGTATTGTACATTATATTACTTACACTTTTTCTACACACATATATACTAAAATTTAAGCGTTCGTTAAGTTGCCACCACTGTTGTCACCATTGTATTCAGAGTTACACATTTCTTATTATCTTGCTTCAATAAAACCTTTCCCATAGGCCACTGTAGCAAAATACAAGCTGAGTATACTCCTGTCTATATATAAACAATATCAGTATCAGATTTGGCTCTGACGAAGACTGCTTTTATGGTTGAAAGATTTTTGTATTTTTTCAGGTATCTTTTTTTTTCCTTGTATATTCCTATCTACAAGTTATACCGACTATAGTTAAATATGTACCAATAATTACCTTCAGCATTTCGTTTTTTTTTTGTTGATGGATAAAATACTGACCTTAAACATCGTTGTCATATTGAATTTCTTGCTATCCTAATCGAATTTAAATTTGCTAAAACTTAAATGACATATACATAAACTTTTCTTGTCTCGACAAAATATATTCTAGAACTATTTGTTTATCGAGTTTTGTCCAGCGTCAACAATTCACAAAAAAATACCTTAGGGCAACATTTCATCTATCTCTCTAGACATCTTTAGGGTTTCACTTCAATACATTTATAATACAAGTACTGTGGTGGTTATAAGTAATTGAATTAGTTTGGTGCTCCAGAGGGAATATAGTATCCCTGGCGTTAGTCTTAAGTTGATGTGTATAAGGGAGACCTGTTTTTGTTATTGACGGTTTGTGTACGATGATGAGATACTGATGCGAGGTCATTGAGGACACTTCGGACTCTTGCTAAACTTTAAGTCACTTCGGGCCTTTAGCACTTTGAAGTGGCCAAAGGGCTGCACGTTATGCCCATCGGCTTGATTTTATTTTGTGTTATGACAAATAGGCTGAGGTACTTAGATGGGCTGAAAGTCAAAACAGGCTTAGCGTCCACTCCAGCGTAAATAAATCGAGGGCCAGAGTAGACATCAAATTTCAGATCTACGAGTCCAGAGGCGAGCGTGTAAGCCTCTCTTGATTAAACCTATTTTTGATAATTACATGTCCGAGGTACTTTTGGTTCTATGTAATGTGATAAGAACATAATATGTGATAATAAAATAATCACAGACTCATTTTGAGTTTCTTTTGTATTTTATTTAAACAAGGATGTGGTTGAGTACGGCACAGTAGGGTTGACATCGTTAAAACAGGGATTGAGCTTTAAAGCTTGTCTACCAGCCTAAGTTATCCATGTGGAAGATAGAAGTCTCGTGCACGCCCTCTCTCGTGGATGGCGCAAAGCTGTCACACTGTAGACTGCACTATATTAAGACACCCGATAAACATTCCTATTCTAATAAACTTAAACATAGTCAAATTTAGGACTCTCTAAGTAGGATAATGTTCTAGCCTATGACCAAATAGGTGCCAAATAATAAAATAAGGATATTTTCGCTTCTAAAACAGTAGTGAAAGTAAAATCCTATATGTTTGAACATGTAAATTAACAAACTACTAATGAATTATACTAATACATGTATTATGCACAAATAAATATATAAATACATAAAATTTATAAATAAATAATACAAATTAAAAAGAAAGATGCTTTACAAAATAAAAAACTATACTAGTTTAATTTTACAAACATTTAAAAAAAATGATTAAAATTGAATAGACTATAAATTATCCTTAAACAGAATCAATAAATAAAAAAATAATGTACTTAAAGCAAAATACAGTTTAATTGATATAAGCTGCTAATTCAAACAATTTAAGTTAAAGTTTTGCATCTTCGTTTGCTTATCACCAAATAATTTTTTATTAGTAATACAAATGATAATATTAGTGTATTATGTACAAATAAATAGCACGCATTAAAAATGAAAGAATTTTTATAAAATGTAAAACTAAACTATTTTAATATTGCAAAGATTTAAAAAATAGTCAGTTGGCTAAACTTTGAACTAGACTTAAATTTTAGCTTTACAAAATGAAATATACGTAAGCTTTGAACTATTTATCTTGTTACAAGTTTGTATTCATATTGAAATGGGATTTCTAGTTCTGAATAGAGCAACCTTATGAGATGCAAGGATACTGCGTGACTAGGCATGAAGAGGGCAAAAGTGAGCCCCAAGAGAAATGTAACAGCTAACAGTTAAGTAACAGTGTTGCAGCAAACATACATGCTACTGTCCTGCAGCTAACAAATGTGTAAAAATGTTGCAGCTAACACATTTGTCAAAAAGTTGCAGTTAACATACAAGTTAACTGTGTCACAGCTAACCCATATGTAAAGAGTTGCAGTTAACTAACACACATGTTCTGTATCGCAGCTAACACATGAGGTGACTGCGTTGCAGTTAACACATAGGTCACTGCGTTGCAGTTAACACATGAGGTGACTGCGTTGCAGTTAACACGTAGGTCACTGCGTTGCAGTTAACACATGAGGTGACTGCGTTGCAGTTAATACATGAGGTGACTGCGTTGCAGTTCACATAGGTGACTGCGTTGCAGTTAACACATAGGTGACTGCGTTGCAATTAACACATAAGCTGACTGCGTTGCAGTTAACACATACGTTGCAAGTGCATATCAGATCGCCTCTTACAAATGATGACGTCTACCCAACGTATGTAGAATGCCCATCTCCCCTTTGCCAGTTTTGTATATAAACACAAATTTCAAAGAATAGTTTGAAAAACACAAAAAATTGTATTAACCATAAAGCACAATTAATTAAATCTTCAACTCCTGCATCCATAAATTATTAAAGAGAAATTTAGTTTTTCTATTAAAGAATCTACTTTTATTTATCTACAATCTATTAAAGGACCTACTTTTTTCCGTTTCCATCAAACTCGACATAGATAAGAATGCCCTTTTGATAGGAGGAATATATACTGTGAATAATTAAATGTTAATAATATTAGAAACTAAATAACACTTTTATATTCTCATTAATAATGAATAAGAATAAATCAGTCTAAATTGTGACGAAAATTCATAAACATCCTTAGCTGCCCATATTTGTGGTTTCCAATGTTCAATGACTTTGGATATGAGTTGCTGAGGATATTATAATGTCAATTTAATGTTTACGTCTAGTCATATTTTTGATGTAACATTAAGAAAGTAAGATCATTAAGACTCTACTGGATGTATACAGGATGTTTTCGTAATCAGTATTTCTATGAAACAACGTCAACCGGAAGTCCGAGATCCACTCCCACAATAATATCCAACTGTTTATGCTTCAATGATTCAGTTAGGCTTAAATTAGTTTCTCTTCCTCAAGTTTAAACAATGTTTATTTTACCCTCCTCTTCCTCCTTAACTGGCATTAAACTACTAAAAGGTGATTCTGACAAGTTGAATATGTTTTGTAAACTTGTCCGGTTTCAGGAAAATATTTTGGGTCCTTTTAAAATAATATCATGCATATGAAATAGTTTGTCTTATAACATTATATTCAATCTTAGATATAAGTTAAGTTTTTTTCAAACATGCAGAATTGTAATTTAGTTTTCTCAGATTTATATTTGTTTCATTATCGAATATCTGTCAGTCAATTTGTTTTAATAGTATAATATTTATGAATATATTCATAGATGCCTGTTTTGTCAACTCTGATCTCTAAGCATTGTTCTTAGTTGTGTTAATGTCTTATGACAAAGATCATCAGATAACTCATTGTAATAGAAAAACCTTACCTGGTGTAAGAGCCTGATTAACAGCCAGTATCTGGTGCTTTTTCATATGTACTTTTTTAACATATATATATATATGGTAGAGGCCTGACGAAGATTACACTTTCCTGACATCTTACAATGCACTTCCAAGCTGAGCTATAAAGAAGCACACCTTATGTTTTGATTTGAGCGCACCAAAGCCTTTTAGGCTAAATCAGTTGAATGAAGACAGGCCGACGCTAAAGCATGTAGCTGTTTAGTCAATCTCGGTCAGACAGCTGAGGGTGTCCAAGGTGAACCTCGCAGAGGTGGAAACACGATACTACATCGCGCATAAGGCTATTTAAAACACGAATCAATACTTAGGTCGTAAACAAAAGATGGTAACAAATAATCAATAACCCAGGTACCATTACAGATAAAACCTAATACAAATTGAAACCAAACTAAAATTGTAAACTTAAAAGACTATAGATCCTAGTAACATTAGTTATTCTCCCTAGGAAATCACTTTAAGTACACTGAGGTACTTAATACTTCCCGAGAGAAGGGCTTAATTCTAACTACTAATAACTTAAACTATTGATCCTAGGACTACAAGGATGTTCCCTCAAGGTAAATAGCCCATACTAAGAACCCTGGTGTACTCGATATTCCCCCAGAGATAGGCTTAATTGTTCGAACTAGAAGAGACTTAATACTAATGATCCTAGAGGTACAAGGATAATTCTCCGTAGAAAAATAACGAAAACTAATGTAAGACATAGGACATATAAATAAACAAGAAAGGCTTACACACTAAAACTAACACATAAGTTAACAAAATTGTAAAAACACTAAAGTACTACATCACAAAAATACAGAATTACAAAAGAAACAAAAGTTAAATAAAATAGTTAAATAGATAATTTAAATAGTTAAAATAGTTAAATAAAGTTAAATAAAATATGTTTGTTCATTCCTGGAGGTTCACACCCACAATAGTCCACCAGGACCTGACAAAGAATACTACAATCATGAGATTGTATTACATTATTATATTAACTAATAACATTATATCTACTAATGAATATATGGACTACAAATTCACGAAGCGCTACATATATTAAAAAGAAGTCCTATAATCAACAGATAACAAAGTGGGACGACACGGACACTTCGTTTTTCTCAACGACATATTACGCAGACATTACGTCAGAAAGAGAAATTCCTAAGCTGAATCTTTGATGATAAAGCACTGTTGGTTAAAACTTTTTAAACAGAATTCTCTAGATTTCTTGTTGACGTGTTTCAAAGGAATGTTG
Organism: Hermatobates lingyangjiaoensis; assembly: GCA_026182355.1. Lineage (NCBI taxonomy): Eukaryota > Metazoa > Arthropoda > Insecta > Hemiptera > Hermatobatidae > Hermatobates > Hermatobates lingyangjiaoensis. Next base: position 2,124,406 of record JAPFBL010000035.1, on the reverse strand, counting down.
GTTGCGAAAACATCCTGAATACATCTAATAGTTTATTGTGCAGGTGATACACTATAGTATTAGCTATAAAATCAAATGTACATGATTCGTAACTTAAAAGCCCGAGTTAAGTATTTGCTTGCTCAAGCTTGCTTACTTGAGCTGAGTTAAGTAACGTGCTTGGTTGTTTGACGTCTCTGTTGGTTAAGAAAGTAACATAGAATAAACAAAAAGAATAAATGTATTTTGAGTAACCCAATATCTTATTTTAAGATTACGTAAGAATAAACATTTGTAGAATTGCATGATTATTTCTTGTATGCTTTTTTATTTTCCATATTATACATGTTCAGTGTCGTATATTTTTTCTACTTTTACCTTTTTTTGTTTAGAAAATGAACTTAAAAACAGGTATTTTGTGGAAGGAATGAGTCTTATTTTGATTTTATTTTCATAATAATTTTAATGCGAATAATTGCTCCATGATACTATTAAGTCGCAGTACGTGCTCGGTCTGGGACGAATTAAACTGGCACTCCCAGGTTCTACTGTATTGTAGCATTTTTCTAAAACTTTGTAGTGTGATATATAAAATTAATCTTGCTTGGTTGTTTGACGTCTCTGTTGGTTAAGAAAGCAATGTGGGTTGGTTTGCAGGAGGTGGTGGAGGAAGTTCGCCGGCTGCTCGACATGGGCTTGGACGCCGAAGAGATCTGTCGACGGGTCATCACCCAGTGCCGGTCTCCCTCCTGTGGACCGCGCAGCCTCGGCTGCGACAACATGACCATGCTGCTGGTTATCCATCACCCACCCTCCTTCTATCCGTCTTCTTCCACCTCGTCCATGGCGTCGTATGTCCAAGAAGAAAATTGGAACTACTAGTGTCTCATGTACAGCCTGGCGTCAAGTTTGCAACCTTAATAAATGTGTTTTGAGTAGCCCAATATCTCATTTTAAGATTACGTAATTTAATTAGTAAGTTAAGTTTACAGAGTTTAGCTAGTGATAAAAATCGCTGTAAGTCAGAGATAATATCGAATAAACTTATCTTGTGACGTCAGATTGTAGGGAAGCAACTTATCCATTTGTCCATAATAAAGGGATTGCCACTACAGTGATATCTCGCCTTAGTAAATTAATTCGTTCTGGAAACGACTTCGTATATCGAAAGAATATGTCGAGATATGTAGTTTACATAGAAATCGGCACGGCATGTCGAAAAGTTGTGTCAATATGTAGTTGTATGCTGAAACTAATTTTTCCAAATGAATACATTAGAATTCGATTACACTGTTCTACAACGTTAGGCTCGGGACCGACGCTTCCATGAACATCTCCCTACTCTTGGCCAACATAATGCCGCCTAGTAAAGCCCGTATATCCAAATTATTAGCTTTGATACTTTTAGTGTTACATGCATGGGAATTTTTTTTGCTCTCTGTTGTAGAAGTCCACGTCCCGCGTTCCACCTTAGTCACACGGGCGATGCTATGTTGCTGTAAATTTCTTTCACAGCTTTTATTGTATCCTGGGGTGGGCTAAAAGGCGCCACGTTAAAAACATCGATCTGCTCTGCTTTGTACCATGGTAAGGCCAAAAGGCTCAGGTACATGGCAATAATCAAAGCAGACTTCTGAGAAACAACGTGCTCATATTTTTTTCTGCTCCCGCGTGAATAAATTGAGGGCCAGGGTGAGTCTCAAGTCACGGATCTATCAGTCCAGAAGCGAGTACGTAAGCCATTGGGCCACCCTGGCCGATTCAATTAAAAGGCCTTACTCCTCTTTCTCAGTGGCGTGGTGAAGACGTTGCAGACAAACACTTGGGAATCAGGTGGTCTATTCACTCCTGATCCCTGGACTGTCTGCACACCAACATAAGAAGTTCCTCCCATGGGAAGTCTGTAGGACTTAAAAACTCATCACTCCAGATCTGTTGCCCCAAACCTGTCGTTTCACATAAAATGTGTTTTTAAAGATCTACCTTCAAAGTGAGATGTCTGAGTAAAACAGAAGAAATTAGTGTAACCAAGGTAAAAAGAAAAAAAACTCATTTATTGAACAAAAAAACAATTATTATTATTATTCATTTGGTTGTACTTGCGCAGGACACAGCATTATAAATGCAAAGAAAAATACATCTCACAAGTTTTTGATAGTTGCTAGACTTGATTTAGCAGTAACGGTATGCCAGAAGGAGACGAGCTAAAAGAATAAAACTTCAAAATATAGCATCTTTAAGGCTCTGACAATCAGTATTATGACATTCTGTTAGTTTATTTGTTTTTGCCGTGTGGTATTGGCACAAGACCTGTACTGGTCTGCAGCTGTTAGTGGAAACCTCTACTCTGCATGTTAAACATCATACATTGCTATAAATATAGGTTCATATCTTTTGTTCAAAACTAAACTTGTACCCTCTGAGAATTCCTGAAGTGGACTTCGTGGAAAAATATGTTAAGGTTAACAATGGTAAATAGATTAAACATAAAACCTCATTCTAACAATGGACAAGTCTAATCACAATATATCCTTTAGTTATATGTTTTACCATGTCGTTTTTATCAGTGTCATTTTTACCTGTACCATTTTTAGAATGTCATTTTTATCTAATGCCATTTTTACTTGTACTATTTTTATCATGTCATTTTTATCTGTACCATTTTTACCTGTACTATTTTTACGTGTGCCATTTTTAACTACACCGTTTTTACCATGGCATTTTTACTGTGTATTTTACCTGTGCCATTCTACCTAAATGATTGATCAGATATAAAACAAATGTTGAAACATTACTTTGAAATGTTTTATTAGAAGTGATTGGGATAGGCGCATGTCACCGCACATCCCAGTTGTGCTTAGGGCCTGGAGTTCTGGGAGGAGGATCAAGAGGAACGCAGAAGTTCCTCCTGGAGCAGGTCACTGCCTTCCTCTCGTATATCTCCTCGTCCTTGCAGGGGTCTCGCTCGCATACTGACTTTTTACCATCTCGGCCCACTTTCTCCTCAACATCCTTTTTACTGGCGTCGTAAAGTACTACGTTCGGACGCACTTCCCTTCTTGCATCTCTCTTCCAATAGTAATTTCCTAAATGAAACGACTTGTACAATCACATTATCATTAGCAATAGGCTCTTAATCCAAATAAAATAAGTGTTTTATTAATAATTTAAATTATCATTATAGTGTGACATAAACATGTTTCTGTTCATATAATTCTCATTTTTGCTTCTTGTTTAAAAAAGATTTGGTTACTATAACTACAGCCTATGAGGTTTTCAAACTACTTTTTTTTTATTTTTCTATAAAGAAAGTATAGTGATCATGAAAAACTTTGATTTGAACAATTTGACCAATGGACGTGTTACAATGTCCTCTGTCTTTTTTTTTCTTTTTGCTGATGATTTCTGTGTGTGTGTTGTTGGTTGAGTGTGTATTTAAACATTTTGGGGGCACTAAAGACCACTTTTGATATGAATTCATATTTTACCTAAAATATATTTTATAGTGTATATGTTTTTGGGAAATATTTCATCATTGGAAAGTCACATTTTTTACTAAAATGTAGTTTAAGATAACTTTTTTTCTCCGAAGCTACCGACTTTCAAGAATGATACGACTTTGGAATGTTGTGACACTGATAGAAGTAATAACTGAAAAAAAATCTCAGTTTTTTAAAACTTCCAAAAAGGTTTTTTTTTTGCAATAAAATGTAAACATTTTGTCCAATGATTGTTGCAAAAGCTTGTCGACGCGGTACAGGTCACACCTTCTGATTGACATTATGAGAACATATCCAAAATTAGCACTATTTGAGAGGATAAACTGGACACTTTTTGAAATTACTTGCATAAAAATGGGCGTTATGTCACATTATATAATTTGTGACATAACAATATCGTTATTATTATTGTGACAATATATGTCACATAATATTGTGGATTAAAACAATATTCTTTTTTACTCCAAACGACTAACTATAGATAAATAGAATCTAGTTAATAAAATATATCTAAAATTAGTATAGAATTTCATTTAAAAAATCAATAAATTTTAATGACAGCACAATGTACAAAGCAATACAATCGCAAATCCCTACCTCTTTACTCACAGAACATAGGTTATTTCATGACATTTTATCCCTCATTTGACCAATTCGGAACACATCTAATATTTATTATCTATTGCATTCTGTATTTTTTTTAATAATTATTAAAAAAAAAGTATTTACTATAGACTTGACTTAACAATTATAATTAGTCAAGAACCAATCAAGAACTTTTTTCCCTCCAAAAAAAGTACTACATAATTATGAACGTAATTAAAGCGCTTTAAAAGTTCATTTGATGCTATTTCAGAACAGGAAAAAACATTTTTTTTAGGAAAATTTGTACTCTAATACCACTTTGTGTATATTAATTGTTAACTAAAAGGTCAAAACTCCTGTGACATGAAAGAAAATCGTGAAATAGGTATTTAAGAAATCTAAACAAAGTTTTTGTCGTATAAAAGACCATCTAGAAAAGTGCAGTCGTGGTACCAGGCTTACTGTGTAGTCTTAGGGCTATGAGGAACTTTGACATAAATTTAGCGATTATATTTTTCTTATACCTTAAGATATCTTGCACATAAACATACATTTCGTATACACACACATACAAACTTAAAAAACGGAAAGACGAATTTGGGAAACTGATTTTTTGGAATCAATAGATTTGAAGACATGCGTTAGATGTCAAAGTAAAAATTAGTCATCGAATTAAGTCCAGAATGGAATACATTCATTGCTCTATAATTTATAGAGAGAAAAATAAGTAACAAAGAAATACTTATACAAATATATACATAACAAATTATACGAAGTAAAAAAATATTTATTTACTGCGTATAAAAACACCAATCTATCCTTATAATAAACGAATTAAAACTAAATAATTGCTCTAATTGTTCTACCAACATTCTTCTACTTAACAAAATATCTAATGTTAGCTTACCGGCCAGTTTACTGCTGGGTCCACGAGGAAGGTTTGGTAATGGTTGTGTCCGGGCAGACACTTCTTCTGGGAATGTAACCACTTCGGACGATGGCCTACCCATCAAGAACTTGATCCACTTGTCCAGTAACCAACCTCGTCTTCTTTTACAAGACATCTCTTAGGGGCCCTGTTAGACGTCTGTAAAGAATTCTATACCAGTTAATTCTATTTATTTACTTCTGTGTCACTTTGATCTCAGACGAGAACGCGATTTACACCGATATTACATGATAACGAATATAAATTATAATAAAAGATACTAATATGAGTAGATTACTGCTCCTAACTTAAAATATAATTATGTTTTATTCAGATCTGAACTGACAAGAGTACTGCGCCAGGTGAGTGCAGGTGTCGGCTAGTCGTTTTATGATCACCTACTTTTCTTACTCTTGACGAGAGTGAGGAAAAACAGTAAAATTTATTCTTGTAAATTATTGAACATTATTCTTTTTTTAGTTATGTAAGTGAAATATATTATTATAGTCACATCAAGAAAACGATAAGAAACAACAAACCTTTCAGAGTCAACTATAGGTAAACAGTAAATAGAAAAAAACATAGTAACTAACCGACGAACCGTCGTCGGTCACTACTTGGTCTCCATCTGTTGCTTCGCAATTGTACTTGGTATCCCTATCTCTTCTCCCTTGATGACGGTTAAACCAAAAATTAGAGACTATCTTTTCATATAAATATTTTTGTAGTAATGTACCATACTACTATATAGGTGTATTATACAATCTGGTTTTGGTCAATATTCTAGGCCCAAACTTGAAATCTCAATGCTGACGTTTCGATTTTATTTTAAAACCTGTTATAATAGGCAGAAGTAAGAATGTTTTTAATTATAAAATGAAATTTACATCATATAAACAAACTAATAATCTTGACTGGTCAAAGTGTAGTTATGAGATAATAAAAGGTTTAAGACAGAATAAGTGACAAAATAGAACAAATAAAAAGGTAGATAGGCCAAAGTTTGAGAAATAATGTGAAAAAATTAAGGAGAGTTCAAACATAAGAAAAAAGATTCCAGGATCTTTAAAAAAAGAGTTTAAAGACAGTGCAGTATATAGGAAATAGAGTTAAAATGCATCCTAATGGTCCATGCGCAGGGCTGCTAAGAGGTTTCAGAGGGTTATGAAGTGCCCACATATACACCAACAATTTAGCCTATGAGTAAATCACAAAACAAAATATTATTAACCTTGTTAAACAGTAATACATAACAACATCAACATTGTATACTTACTTAATTTTGTAATTCAAGAAAATATTGTCTTCTTCGCCAATTTTATATAAAAAATTACAGATCTAAAATCATATTATTTTTTTACAGAATTTACAAGTAGAACAAAATACTTGCCATGATGATAAACAGGTTTTTTTAAAGAGGGATTTTCAATTTAACATGAATAACGTGGTGTATTTCAATTCATAGAATTATTTTATTTTAGCATCCCGTTCTGTATTCGCAGAGGTAAAAACAGAGAAGAACTATATTCATTAATCAATGTAATTGTCAATTTAGAAGATTTTGGTAATTGATTGTATTTAGATTATAACTATCTGAAAATCACGGTAGCTAGTGCGTAAAATTGTGCCTAAAAACATATATTGGATAAAAATGTTACTTTTAATAATACAATATATTTCCCAGACACTATAGAGAATTCACCCCCCCACTATGTACTTTTTCCCTCCCTCTCTCATTCTATCTCTCTCACACTCACAATTCTTCATATTCTAACACACACTCACACATACGCACTAAATTCATATACTCACTCACACACATTCTATATGACTTTCTCCCTCCCTCCCTCTGTCTCACTCTCTCTCACACTTACACATACATAATCTTTCAAACACTAATACATATTTGCAAATAAACATCCATACACATAGATATCATCGAAAAAACTTCAAAAACAGACTCAAGGTATCATAAAAATTATATCCACAATGACCTCCACGCCTAATTTTGTCATGACCACTACACTTTACTTACTATACTAACTCAATATAACTTACTATACTTACCCACTATAATTTACTATACTTTACATACATTTGTAACTCATGATTGTTGTAGCTCTAATATGTTTCTTACCAAAATGATAAAGATATTCAAGGTTTTCACTTTTTGGTGACTTAAAACAGATTTATTTAATAAAGTATAATAACAACCTCAATACTGTTATATAAATTATATTGAAAATTTGTAATTATTACAATTTTTTTTTCATTTATTTTTAACTATTAATTTTACCAAACTGTGGCATTATACATAATTTTTTCCAGAAGGTTTTATATCATTTGCGAATAAGTATGACAGAATGTTTAATTTCGTTTCTATTAAGACGAGAAGTAAAAGAACAAGCAGGTTATATTGCTGGTAAATACTGGGAAGATACAGCAGAGGTCTTTGCTTCAATCCCTTGAGCGAAAGGAGGTTGGGCATTTGTAGTGACTTCGAAAGTGCCTTGAGAGCTGAAATCAAATACCACTTCATATTATATTCTTTGAATACATTCCTTAATGCACTGAGAAATTGTCAAATATAAAAACACTAATGTGATCCTTATATATATAATTCTTGTCCATTTTATCCTTTCTATCTCACTCTCCTTTCATTTTCGTTATCATTCATTGACTTCTTACAATCTCTCATATCTGTCATCCTTACCATCTTTCAGTTTTTCTTACTATCTTTGTTGCGTTTTTAGTCTCGTTCATTTCATTACCGTTTTCATTTCTTACCGTGATTCATATTATCTTTACTACCTAAAGCTGGGCGACGATTAAAATGTTTAATAGTAATTAATTACACAATTAAAAATTTTAATTTTTAAAATTGCTTTAGACTAAATTTTCAGTTGAATCAAAGTTCATAGATAAAATTGACTGAAGTGGTTTTGTTTTTCTATTGGTACAAATGTATACTAAATTAAAATGTATAATATACCCACGCTCTAGAGACATACTCCCCCATGAGGACCGAAGGCGTGGCGTCAGAGTCAGCAGGGCAGAAGCTTCCATAAACGTTACTCATGATGAACTGAGGTGTACACGGGGTGCCATAGAAACCTATTTCAGTGGTGATGCTCTCGGCGAAGTATTCAACGGCTCTCACATGATCACAGCTGGAATCTAAAAAGAAAAAAAGAGTTTGATGTTTATTAGAAACTAGCAGAAACACCTTGTGTTGGCAGAGTGCACAAAGTCTTCAAAACTTATAGGCTTACTTAATTAGATTTGTTAACTTTGTCAGTAATTTAAGTTACTATGTTGATATTACTGGGTATCACAGAGAGCAATATATCCAGAGACCTTTTACTTTATGTCATTAGAGAACAAAGTATAAACTAAGAAGGTAACATAAAAGTTATTAAATGGAAGGTAACGAAACAGCTGGAAAATTCAAGTGACAATAGTGTCATGGACTATTTAGACAAGAAGAATTTTTAATTCAAGGTATAGTTAAGCAAACTAACCGTGGACGATCTTCGTTATATGTCTTTGGATATGAACTCTGACCAGATTTATGCTTCTAATCATATAGAATAATATTTTGTATAATTTACTTTCTTTCTCCTTGTATACTTCTTGCGTTTATTTATTATAGTTTATTCAATTTAAAAAAATTATACATTTTTATTATATTTAGAAATAGTATATATATATATACTTAAAATAAATTGTGACACATAGAAAGAGACATAACAAAGACTCACTTTCCAATATTTTGACCATTTTTTTCGAACTCAACTGAGTTGACTGTCGTCCCTCCGTCAATTTACTTTTTCTCCTGAGAACGACCACCATAACGGTCGAAATATTGAAAAGTGAGTCTCTGTTATGTTTTTTCCTATGTGTCACAGTTTATTTTAAGTGTAATCTCTCCTGCCGGACCATGTTTCATTTATCATAATATATATATTATTTTTTTTAAATTTTTAATAAAATGGTCCGTAAAAACAATCAGGCACAAGTGAAACATATACAAAGAACACCAGTGAGTGTTGGTTTACCTTCAGGCTATGATATCTATTCTTTTTTACCACTGACTTCGAAATATTGACAAGTTTCTTTTTGAAAGGTTGATGATCTGACAATGACGATATAAATTATGAAAGAATAAAATCAGACTGTAAATAAAATAATATTAAGAATAAAAAATTTAGACATACATTGGGATTACTTGTTTGATTACACTCACTACCCTTCGATTATTATCAGTCCCATTTAAATATGCACAACGAGCGAATCAACATGTCGGTCGTCAACAACACGATTCTCGAGATATGATGGTGTTTTATAACAATATCTTGGTATTTATTGTTAAGCCTACTTGAGTTGCAGCCAGGTTGGTTGGTTCCGTAGTTCATGTAGAAGTCAACATTTCCAATAGGACCGTAGTTGCCTTTATTTCCCACATTGCTATGGATGACATCCATAAATTCAGAATCTTCTTCGCTAAGTCTTGTAGTAGCTGGTGTCAGATTAGCATCAAACAATGGATATGCTGGGTCTAAACCTAAAGAAATAATTTAGATATGGATGTGTTTTGACAAGTCATTGGCAAAATATGAGAGAAGATGATACCAGTAATACGGCTGAGCCGAAATCCCCTTTCGTGGAGATATTTGCCTACAGCTCCCGCCGCATGCGCTCCTAGACTAAAGCCAATCACGTGTACACGCCTTGGTTCAAATGTAACTGGATGAATTCGGCTCAATGACTCTAAAAGATCAGCCGTGCAGTTGCCAACTGCATCAAGATTGTACGTGGCATACACGTAGCAGGGACTCTGAGCGTAGTAAGACCAGTCTACTGTAATTATATTGTACTCTCCTTTCCTGAAGTACGCTGAAACATATATAATAAAATTATATTGCATTCGATTGAACTACAGAAGAAGTAATTGAAATTAAATTACAACTAACTCAATTACATTTTTCTAGGGGCCAGTTTAGCTCGCTGGGTTAACGTACTCGCCTCTGAACTGGCAGGTACGGGGTTCGATACCATCCTGTTCCTCGATTTATTTAAATCAGAGATGATTAAATCTGAGCAAGTCGTCCCTCAAGGAAGACCTTATGCCGTAGGACCCGGGCCAGTACAATGTTAGATACTTGTTAAAGAACCCTACTCTAGATACACTTGCGTTAGGCATAATTTAGGGCTCTCAATATAGAATCAACAGGTAATGCGCCTTGCCCATTACTAAAATAGGTGCCAAATAATAAATGAGCCACAATATCCGCCCCTAGAACAACTGCTAAAAGGTGAAAGCCTTCTAGTGTTGGCGTTTAGAAAAACAAATATTTTTCTGTATGAGTTTCTAACAGGGATATTTAATTAAAAATGATAAATATATAAACAACAACATGATAATATTATAGAATCGGTTTGGTAGACGTTCAACCTTTTTTGCTCGTTGTGCATCTTCAAGTGGAACTCGCTTGAAGATGGGCAACATGCGAAATCGGTGGAGTGGCTAAACCGATTCACTAGGTATTACAAGAGGGCTACCACCGGCACACGAACTCTTCTAAGGGAGTGGCCTCTGACCCTCGAGAGAGCAAAACAAAACTACAATTGAATACAAACTAAAACATTTTAGGGTCTGCCTATACCTGGTCTGAGTTCCATGTTGGGTGAGTAGTCACGGTAGCCGGTGTAGCCATGTATCAAGACTTTGACAGGGGCGTTGTGCGTGTGAGGAATAGCGCGCAGGTTATCATCGTCTGCAGGATTCACCAAGTAGGGCTCCTTCTCACTCGACCTTTGCATCAGTATACAAAATCAATTCCACACTGTCTTCTCCAAAATCCAGTTCTTCTGTAACAACTAAATCATTTTATTACATAACAAGTTATTAATTAAATACAATACAGTGTTTTCAGATGATTCAATGGAATTAACTATTTTAGGAAATATGTTTGTTTGTTGAAAAAGTTAATGTGTATCGCGAAGTTTCTCAACATTTCTTGGCATATGCCCTTTTTTTTTTTGGGTGGGATTGAGAGTCTCTGACGCTGATTCGTTAATATTGTGTTTCCTTAATGATTCTACACTGGGAGTCCTAAGGTGTGTTTAGAGTAGGGATCTCAAACGAGTGCCTGACATCTTAAAAACTCAGAACAGATGGTTTTACGTCCTGTATACGGGCCACTGGTCTCTGATTTTTTCACGTTCGGTATGAAGAAATCGAGGGTCAAAGTGAGAATCGAACTTCGATCTACCAGTACAAAGCTGAGCATGCAAGCTACTGGGCTACTCTGCTTCCTTTAGCTCATGGCTCTTTTCTTGCCTATAGTATTTCTATAGTATTTCTTTTGCCCATTTAAACTAGGCAAAATTAATTAAATCCTAGGCAAAACAAGGATTTTCCAAATATCAATTGCTCTACCAAAACTTAAGACTAGATATATGAATTGTTAATCAAATTTGTGTTTTTTTGCGATTGTTCTTATTAGAAACAGGAGCATTTTAATGGCTTATGAAAAATTTACTGTCAACCGTTTCTGCCGAATGGCCAAAAGTTGATAAATAGTTTCCTAATTGAGAGTAAAAAAATATTACAAGCTTTATTTTTTCATGGTATTTAGGGCCAAAATAAAATGTAATTCATCATCTAATGTTGGTAGAATGATGTATGATTCTTATTTTGTGTTCATATTGGGTAAAACAGGCTTGTTATTTAATGTAAATACTCAGCACGTCAGAGTTACTACCTGGTGTAAGCCCAAAAGGACACATTTTCGTTCGGGCATATCATTGGCATGTAGGAACAGTTAGAAAAATCGTAGAATGTTGGGATCGACTGGGTTATGACAAGGGTAGGCAGGAAATCAGAAAACCTGCTACATGCCTACAGCCACCTGCAAACAAAGAAAAATTGTTTGATAATCACATACATATACTTTTGATTGATTCATATTAATATCATCTGCTTCAAAGTTCAAATGGTAATATTATATCATCATAGGTCCTCGGTCAGTCGGAATGCACACTGCCAGTTGCTATTATGATATTCCCATAGCCTAAGTTTCAATGATTGTTTCAAGGTTCAGATACTTAAAACAGTCCTTCGATACAATAAATCTGTCAATTTAAGAGCTTCTGAAGAAACTCCTATATGACTCCTAGGAGCTCTTTCACATCCAGGTATTAACCTGAACTCTAAAGTAGTATTTTTTTAAATTTCTTTATTTTTATTAATTTATTCCTTTTCTGTACAATAATATTTAATATTTATAAACATTCCTTTTTACTATTATTTTTCCCCTTGTTATTTTTCTTTAGCAAAACAAATTGTTAAAACAACACCAATACAATGTAAGTAGATTGGAAAAAAGTACTTGCATATAAATAATGAAAATTATCATATTGATTGGACCGGAGCTAAATTTATTACTTATGAAAAATCATGTTGTTAAGAAGTATTATCGAATCCTTTCTGATTAAATTCAATAGATCAAATGTTATAAACATTAGTAATGGTTTGTTGAAACTTGAATAAGTGTCAACGAAGGCAATAGCTTCTTCTAAGAGAGTTGGCAGTTAGCGGATAGTTTTTTACTTTTTCTGACTGTACTCCTTTGTTTCATCAAACATCCCTGCTTGGACTATTGTCCCTTCCTGCACTTTAAGTGTGATTTTCCTGCAAAGTCTTTACTTTGTGTGCTACCTATCTTCAATTTTGAACTGTTATATATATATATATATATATATATATATATATGTGTGTGTGTGTGTGTGTGTGTGTGTGTGTGTGTGTGCGTGTGTGTGTGTGTCCACTATGGAGTGGACATAACGAGTATGAATCATAGCTTCACAGCTTTAAGATTATGACAGTATCTCACCCTCACTCTCTCATTCTCTCTCTCTCTCTCTCTCTCTTTCTCTTTCTCTATCGAAAAAAACTTCAGAATGATTCAAACGATTTCATAACGTTTAAATCCATTTTATCTCGAAAACTAATTTTTGCATTTTTAATAAATATACTTACTTATAGTAAAAATATCGAACCAAAATCAGTTTCTTTTGATTAATTTAAAAAACGAGAATGTGGTTTTTAAGAGGTTAAGTGATTGTTTTGAATTATCAGAGTTGAAGCGAAGCGTAACAGAAGATAGTGAATCAGTATAACCCATTACAGACTTGATAAATGACCCCCACCTAGGAAGGCCTATCGGGTGCCAGACTGACCCTGCCTGAATAACAATGCCTTTTTTAATCAAACACGTTTGCACAATAAATCTTTTTATCACCTCTTATCACTTTCCAAAATAAATTACGCACAGAATTACATAAGCTCGTTTATGATTTCTTATCATTCAAAACTTCTGAAAAACTATCTCCCTGAAAGGTTCTTTGTCATACATAACCGAAATAATTATATTTTTAACTGTCGTGTTTAATAAATCCATCCGATTAATGTCTAACTGTTGATAAGAAAATGGGTCTCACGATAACTATGCTAAAATTACTGAAACTCGCATTCAAATCTAAAGTAGTTAATAATTACAGCGACTTTAAAGAGCACTCTGATAATTATTTTACTTTAAACCTTAATTTGCAATTATGTTAATTTGTTCAATTCTTTCTTTACTATGTACTTTTTCGAAAGGTTTGTTTTTTTGCTTCACCTTAGCATCAAGATCAGGGCTTTTATAATCAAGTTATAATTTATTATAATTAATCAATAACTAATTACAATGCTAAATTAATTAGTAATATTCTTGATAATAATCAAAATGATTCGTTATATGAAAAATTATTTTTTTTTTCAATATAGATGTTTCATATAGTTCCCTTAAATTAACTACTTTGAGAATATCTCAAAGTCTGAAAGAGCTATAACCTCTCCTTTGTGTGTGTATGTGTGTGTGTTGTTGTTGTTTGTTGTGTGTGTGTGTGTGTGTGTGAGTGCAGGATATTTCATAATCACGGAATTTTATATTTAAATTGCTCTTAGCTCTGTAGAGGAACAGCATCGCCAATGTTACACTTTCTTCACGAGTACTTTCTCTGAAAACAGTTAGTTTTTTTGGCAGTCAGAAATCTCTCCACATAATTTATATTAAAATCACTATGGTTCTGTCTTATTTATTAATATTTAATATGTACAAGGTACAATCTGGGTGGAAATTATCCTTCAGAGTCAAAGTTTAGAAAACCGTTTCGGGATGGCTTAAACTTACTTTCAAAGAGCTCTGATTACATTGACACATATATTGAAGAACAATAAAATATACGAGGTGTGTAAATAAAGTAGTGAGACTGATTTTTTTAAATTTTCTATTCAAATATAATTACAATGTGATATTGTCACCTTCAAAATAGTTCCCTTCGGAAGCCACACAGCGCAGGAGACGGTCCTTCCAATCATTGTAGCATTGCTGGAACTCGGATTCTGGAATGGCCTTCAGCTGGTCGGTTACAGCAGTTTGTATGTTTTGTAGTGTCCCGAAATGAGTTCCCTTGAGGTGATTTTTCAATCTCGGGAAGAGGAAAAAGTCACAAGGACTCAAGTCTGGTGAATAAGGAGGCTGAGGAGCAACAGGAATGTTTTTACTGGCCAAAAACTCGTTTATTGAGATGGCAGTGTGACAGGGCGCGTTGTCGTGATGCAACACCCACTTGTCTTTGATGTTTGGCTGCACACGAAGGACTCTTTTTCAAAGTCTTTCAAGGACCTCACGGTAGAAGTGCTGATTAAGCGTCGATCTGAACGCACAAGGTTCCGTACTCTGTTGACATTTTCATCAGTGTTTGCACTTGAAGGCCTTCCGCTTCGTGGTTCATCTTCAATCGACTCTCTTCCTTCTGAAAATTCCTTAAACCACCGAAAAACCTGTGCCCTTGATAAAACACGTTCTCCATAGGCCTCCTGAAGTTTTTCAAAAGTTTCGGTTGCATTATGTCCAAGTCTGAAGCAAAATTTGATTGCACACCGCTGCTCAACTTTGAGGTCACTCATTTTTAAAACGCTCAAGAAAAAACCATTTCACGAAAACCAACGCTACGGACAAACAAATGACTGTGGCGAGTTCAGATTCATACTGGAGGCGCATCACACGTGCACCTGACGCTACTCAAGTCCACGCGTCTCCAGCGTTGCCAGATCGAAAGCGACGTTGCCAGTCTCACTACTTTATTTATACACCTCGTATGATAAAAAAAATTAAAATATAGCAAAAAAATGTTAAATTTTATTATAGAATAACATTAATGAAAGCACTATTTCAACTGATTAACGTTGTTCTGCGTAAAGAAGTCCACTTCAACTCATATGACACCAGGTGTAAACAAACCTGCAGCATGTAATTATATTTAATCTGCAATCTATTTGAAGGTTCAGCTACGTTTTAGTTGTTTGTTAGTTATAACCTATAAATAAATAAAAAGTTTTGTCACTACATTGCTTAGAACTGACTCATTACAAGTTGTGTTTACTTTTTATACATTAGGGACAACGAATCCGTCTGTCTGTTTGTGTGTCCAAAAAAGTATCGCAAGTAACTCAGCCATCATAAGTCACAGCAATCTGAAACATTGTCAGTAGATTTGTGCATGTCTAACTGAAAAGCTAAAATTTGAATGGATTGGATAGGGAAGCTATAGACTTTTAAGCTGTTTTTGGCTAGCTACACCGGCATATCAACTAACAACATTTTTGCTACAGTACCAGACACTTAAAAATACCTCTATATCCTTAAAATAAAAATTGTATATAAAAAATACATATATTTTTAGGTACCTGATATTGTAGTAAGTATCGTTAGTTGATTTAAATTTCGTTTGCGTTTATCATAATTTTCTCGCTTTAAAAAAGTAGTCCTACCTAACCGCGAACTAAACAAGAGGTATGTCTAGAATAAAATCAAATTTGAGCTCAGTATCTAAAGATGCAAAATGTAAAAGAAACTGCAGATCTAATGACAGTTATGGACTGTACTAATAATGATATTTCTAACCATTCTATAATTTCTAATAATATTTTGGAATACCACGTAACATCTTTGAATTTTTTTTAAAATACTCGTTAATGACGGGCTCGTCTGGTAGTTTATTGGTATTTTTTTTTTCGTCGTAGGATGTAAAATATTCATCAATCTTAGCATACGTCCCTTATCAAAAACCACATCTATATTTGGCAATAGCCGACACGGAAACCGTTTATTGGTATAAATATTTACTATTTATAAATATATAAATTTAAGAAACATACGTATTTATTTTCCAGATGTTTGAATGTATACCGTTGAGTTATAAATGTATTTCAAGTAAAATACTTTTTATCTGAAAATTGATGAAAGCTGATTAGCATGAATTGTCTTGTAATATTCATGGCACTGTCACTGTTAGTGGTATCTGGTCGTTGAAAAAACTCAAGGCTATGTTTTTGCATGCACATTTACCCATCGCTGATGCTGATTGGGCCATTATCAAAAAAACCGCACAAATGAATGGAGTAGACCTGAAAACATGTATACAGGTTAAACTACCTGGTTTACTGTTTCCCTAGTATTATGCATATATAAAAGATATAATGTACTAATTAATAATAACAATTTTTTTATTATTAATAATAATAATGATTAATCGAAGTAATTATGTTAGAAACACATCTATTCTATAAAAACAATAACACTGTCCAATTTTGGTTTTCTTTGACTTTGACTTTGACTTTGTTTGAATTTGTTTTTTATTGCGTTTTTGTTTTCTGTTAGTTGATATTCTGGAGAAGTATTTGTTTCCAGAGATTTCTTTCAAGTAGTATTAATTTTTAATTATTTCTGTCCTTGAAAATGCCAAAAAAATTTGGTGAATCTGAAGTTATTAATGTTGGACCTATTCCTTAATAACTAAGCTT